>CAKAOJ020000026.1:0-207500 GCA_916701645.2 Sebastolobus alascanus | reverse complement strand
GGACAATTTGGAACCGGTTCTCAATTCCCTTCCCTAGTAGAGGTTCAGTTCTGCATCTATATGGCCTGTGGCCTATGCAGCTCTGTTAAGCTGGTATCTTTAATCCTTTAACCTGCACTCATACACACAGCCACAAGGTCCTGAGTTCAAAGACGATTGGGGGCTTTTATTTTGGTGTTTTCGGCCTATTATTGTGTGGCTTTCCTCTCACCCCAAAGGACGTTTTTGGGTCAGTTCACCCAAATTACAAGGAAACACCATCATCTTATCACTTGTGATTTTAAACTTGAGGAACTTTTCGAATCAGGAAATTGTCCTCGTAAGAAGAGACATTGTTTGTGGGAACACATGTTGCTTTTGATTTATTTTTCAAAACAAAATTACATTCACCGTAATTGCATCGGTCATCTGGATAGGTATGACTAGAAACTGTGTGTTTTTCCGTTGTGATTTGGGTGAACTGATCCTTTAGTAATACTCCTGCTGGTTGAGCAGAGCACCGTCCTCAGATATGACGCTGCTCACTGCCTCTAAATATTTACAGTACAGGATGCAGAGGACCAAACATCCCAGTAAGGATTAATGAATAAAGACCTTTACTGATGTTGTGACCAGGTTACAGTGAGCACATGTAAACACACAGACACACAGACACACAGACAGACAGACAGACAGACAGACAGACAGACAGACAGACAGACAGACAGACAGACAGACAGACAGACAGAGAGATGAGGAGGAGCAGAGAGTTATATCTGTGTGTGTGTTGGAGGTTGGAGGCCGGTTGGCTGCTGGGGATTCGCTGTGCGAGAGCTCCCTCTTGGTGCCAGTCGGCCTACTGTTGGTGAGCAGGACGCTGCTGCTGCACCGAGACACTCAGACAGCTGCCCACACACACACACACACACACACACACACACATATAAGTACACATATTGGGTGAGATCATGCACAGAGAGATGAAAGTGAAACGTCTTTTTTTGTTAGTATTCTCAGAAAGGTGCTGCTGGTTCACCAGTTGATGCTTCATTTGATTTGATTTAAATATAATTTCTGGTTTTACTTTATTTGTCCTGAAATGATGATGTCATTACTTATTTTTATTGAAAGTAGACAATTATTTTCATTATCGATTAATCTCCCTACTATTTTCTAGATTAATCGATTAATCGTTCGGTTTACAAAATTAGTGAAAAATGTCCGTCCCAGTTTCTCAAAGTCCAAGATGATGCCTTTAAATGTCTTGTTTTGTCAGTCAAGAACACAAAGATATTAAGTTTAATATAAATAAAACAGAGAAAAGCAGGTAATCTCCATATTTGAGAGGCTGAAAACAGTATTTTCTGACATTTTTGCATAAAAAATTACTTTAACGATTAATCGATTATCAAAATAGTCGCGATTAGTTTTTCTGTGGATCGACTAATCAATTAGTCTACTGATCGTTGCAGCTCCACTGAAAAGTGTGTTTTCTATATCTTTATTCGTATATATGTTAATTATGTACGACATCTTATTATTAAGTTGTGATTATTGAACATTAATCTCCTCCGGTTTCTGTTCCTGGTTTGTTTTTACTTGTATCAGAAGACATTTAATACGTATGGATAAATATTTTTCGTTACTTTTATCTTTATATTGTTGTCTATAATTTTATTTGTAATTATTATAAACAAAGATGTTTTTTAAACATCTATCTATTAACCTCCACATTTGTACCTTTGCAAATGTGTAAATTTAAATTTAAGTTAACTAGTTCTGTCTTTTTGCTGCTATTAATGTTTTTATCGCTGCTTTTATTAATTTTTTTTTGTATTCTTAACTACAACGAGAGAAGCCTGAGTGCAATGAGAATAAAAATCATTCATTCATTGTATGATTTTAATAGAAATATCTGTTATCAAAGAGCCAATTATCATATCATGATGTCTACAATTTGTATGTAAATTAGATTATAGGGAAATAATTAGACAATTATGACAATTAGAAATATTAGCAAATGTTTAAAATAAAGGTTTTAATTACTTAGTAGTACTTGAATAACTGCAGTAAAGTATTGATGATAGAAGTAGTAATACTCTCTGTCTTTGTTCCTCTGTGTGCTCTGCAGGGTCGGTGTATGAATTTCAGCCGTGTGCAGCATCAGTAGGAGAGAAGAAGAAGAAGAAGGACGACGGTGTGAAAACCAACCATGTGCTGATCGCTGAGGACCACAGAAGAAGAAATTCAGGTTTTTTTTTACTGAAGATCTTTAAGTCCTGCAGCTGAAACCACTATCTGATCACTCCGCTCTACTTTAAGCACAAAGTTTCCTTTTCTGGTTTCCTGCTCACCGGGTGAAATGTTAATATCATGTCTTATTCATTAAGTTATTTTCTACCTTTTTATACCATTTTTTTTAAATTAAGAAGAAAAAATCCCAGAACTCTTTTCCGTGCGCACCAACATATTCTGACCATATTGTGCCTTCTGTGAAAAAAACCTAATTTCACGGACACAGACGGAAGCTATCTAAAGAAAGAAAAAGCTGGAGGATGGGGCTGTTTGCCGTTGGCGTGGAAGTCTGAATAATCCCAGTGGGCCTCACAAGTGCAGAAGTCCGTTGCCTCTTGGCGATGTCTCATCACGGATCCTCTCCAACTTCAGCGGCGCTGCACGCCCGGCGGCCGCCCTCTGACTGGCTCATCTTGTCATTTTAACACTGAGAAGTGCACACGCATGACAAATTGTAGACAGGACGCCCCGAGGTATTGGACGGCACCGAGACTTTGCCCTGTAGTTTTTTTTATCGTTGGTTGTTGTGGGTTTTTTTAAGACACCTTCCTTTCATTATGCACTCAGGACAAGAAAATTAATAGAGCGTTATTCGACCGCGGGACCAGGAGGATCTCCAGCTACGTTTGAGGGATTGATGCCTTCAAGACCTTGACATGGCGCTTGGTGTTTTTTGCCCCTGTTTTTCAGCACAGTCTGCTCTCTGCTCAGCAAGGCGTGCAGCACATCACCGCCCATAAACAGGCCCATCAGTTAGGACTTTTTAAGATATAGATACAGCCTCTTCTCCGACGCTCCGACCGTCTCAACCCTCCGAGGGGCTTCCCGGGCCGCGTCACAACCCACTAGTTCACCCCGGCGCCGGAGTATCAAAGTTTAATTAAAATAATTAAAGGCAACAGCAAGCAGCAGCCTGTGAAGACCTGGCTGTCTGTTTTTTATGCCTTATGACATTGAATGACCTATTACTGCGTTACTCACAGGAAAAAGAGGACACGGCGCCACGGTGACGGTGCGCCACGTCCAAAACGCAAACCCAAAGTAACGGATGCGATGGACGGATAAGTATTGTTCATTTCCAGAAATTATGTCCCCCCCCTTCTCTCTCCTCCACCCCCAACTCCCCCCAAAAAGCAAAGCAGGGTATATGTACTTATATATATATATATTGTGGATTTGTCAAGCGCGCTGTCACGACGCCAATCCCAAATGATGTTAGTGTGAGCGGAAACACTGTGGGGGAGGAAAGGGGGCAGCAGCTGAAGAAAAAGGCTCGAATGATCCAGTCACTTCGGATACCGTACTTCAGATGCAAAATGGATATTCGAGTCGAAACCTGACAAAGCGCGCCGGCTTTGACGGGAAGCGGTATAGACAATGACCAGTGGCTGGGTCAGTGGGATGTCTCCGTGCAAGCAGGGAAGCTTATCAAATGACACTAAAAATAAGTTCAACAACCATCAAGTTTTGAGGGGGGGGAACGGGTCTCGCATTCGGCGTCCCGCGCGCGCAAAAACAACGCCGGTCTAATTATTCCTTTGTTTCCTTCTTCGTCCTGATCGCGGGGACGTAAATAATCCCAGATCAGATCCTCGGGGTGTGCTGGTATTTATGTCCGACTTAAACGCCTCTTGCATAATTTTTTTTCCGGCTGACATTTAAAAGGCTCATCAGCCTCTTTTCTGGACCGACGAGGAGATTTTTAGATCTTTTTTTTTATGTTACAACCAAGAGCACAGGAACGGTATTAACCCGACTAATGAGATATTTACATGGCAGTCACAACACTGCTGATAACACGTCACACGTCCCCTCCTCTCCACACATCCTTACACACCACAGTACTCAGTTTAACACCTATTGTTGTACATTTAAAAAAAAGATATTTGTTTAATTTCTTTGTGCCTTTTTTTGTTATTAAAAGTATTTTTTATATTTCTGCACTTGTTAAATGAGGTTGTTTTAATGTAATTTAAACACACAAATCGTTTTAAATACAACTTAAAAACAGTCACAATTGTTGATTTATCTTCATTTCATTCATCTTTCAAATCACGGATCGTTCTGCATGCACTACTCTCTGCTTAGTACGTTATTATCGGCTCATTTACGGTGCAAAAAAATTGTGTAATTTATAATTTTATATTCTTTAAAATTGTACAGTTTGTGCCTTTTTTATATCCACGTAGCACCTTTAAGTCCAGGTTGAAGCCACACAGGCTGCACATAATGTGTGAGCTGCAACCCAAAATAGCAAAAAGCTTTTTTTATGAGTTTTACACTGTTTTTATTTTGTTCTTGTTTTACACTGCAGTCTGTTGTGTCAAATATACATTCAATGAAAAGCCAACAGTGTTTTTTTTTGTTTTCTTTTTTAACGTGTGTGTGTATGTGTATGTGTATGTGTGTGTGTGTGTGTGCTGGTAGGGGTGGACATGCTAAAGGCCATCTTTAATTGGGCCCTCACAGATTTATAGGGCCCGACAGGGAACGTGATTATACAGAGTGTGTGTGGACAGAGGAGTGGACAGTGTGCAGCCTCTCTCCCCCTGTGAAGTCAGTCACCGGAGGCACCGCGCACACACACACACACACACACACACAAACAAACACACACACACACACACACACACACACACACACACACACACACTCAGCATCCCTCCGAGGTCTTCAACGCCCCAAAAATGAGGTCTTGCATTTAGTAAAAAATATGCGCTCGTACACCTTCTGCTTTATCAACGTTTGCATGCTGTGACAAGATGCCAGCTGAGATGTGTTTGTGTGCGTGTGCGTGTGCGTGTGCGTGTGCGTGTGCGTGCAATAACCCCTCCTCCATGTTGGCAGTGATGTCTCCTTGTTGGAGGTTTAGATGTCATAAAGATCCCACTCTTACGTAGGTTAAACTCTCCTCTCACGCTGAGGTTGTTTCAGGTTTTAAATCTCATTTCTGCCACTAAAAGTCTCAATAATAATAATAAATGGAATTTATACAGCACACCTTAAAATACAGCGAAATCTCAAAACAATCACAGACAACGTTAAGACAATTTACACAAGAAACATGATTAAAAGCATCAAAATAGGACGAATAAAATGATAGACCAAAGTTAAAAGCAACTAAACATACTATCACATCATAGTGATTATAAAACCGTAGGGGGAAGCTAAAAGGAACAGGTGAGTTTAAAGATTAGATTTAAAAACAGGAAGTGAGTCTGAGGCCCTGATTGTTCCTGGAGCTGGTTCCACAGGCCGGGCCCCGGCGGCGAGAAGGCACGATCCAACCGTGGTTGTCAGCTTAGTCCGTGGCACGGTGAGGAGGTTAGAGTTGCCAGACCTGAGTGTCCGGGGTGAGGATTGAGGGGTGAGGATTGAGGGGTGAGGCTTGAGGGGTGAGGAGTAGGTAGGAGGGACCAGTGAAGACCAGGAGGAGCATCTTGTAGATGATCCGATGGTTTATTGGGAGCCGGTGAAGGGAGCGGAGGACCGGGGTGATGTGCTGTGATTTACTCAATAAATCAGTTTAGTTTAGTTTATTAGGATCCTCATTAGCTGTCGCCATGACGCCAGCTAGTCTTCCTGAAGTCAGACACAGAAATCACAAACAATTTTACATTATTATACATTAAATACATTCAAACATCACATACAAAGATCACTGTACTCACGTTACCTTATATAAAGTGAGGGATACTTATTTCAAACCTTAAGACACCACTAACAAAACAAACAAACAAAATATCAGCACACCAGAAGAATAATTCATCTTGTGTCGTCCAGACAAACAGTTATGTTTTAAAATAAAGTCAAATGAAGCCGTTTCTGTGAGGAATAAACTGTCTGAGCTCTAATAGACAGAAAACATGACTTCTACTGTGATCAGACCTGCCTGAGTTTTGTTACCAAAATTATACTTTTCTTCCCCCCCTACGTTACATTGCTGATCATAAACATGTTTATTATTTTTCTGTACACCTAAGAGAAATATAGAAGTATAGTCACATATGATAAAAACCCAGGTGACCTTAAAGTTCTCAGGCAATTAAAAAAAGTTCTTCAAAAGCAGAGGAGGTTTATAAGAAGCTCTGATTTAATCATAAATGTTATTTAATAGTTACAAGTGGTTAAAATCAGCCAGTCTAACACCACAGGGTCCTCTCCGGTGCTGGAACAAGTATTTGGATCATTAACTTTAGTAAACATAGCAAAAAATACTTCATGTTTTCACAATGTTATATAGGAAAAAAATACAGGAGTATTACAAGCAACGTGTACTTTGTTTTTAAATTATCAAGAATCAGAATCACCCTTTATTTTTAGAGTGCCATATTATAAATATTATTTCATCATTATTCTCGATGCATTTAGATGTAAGTTGCATTTTAATGTTGAAGCTCATTTTAACTACTTTACATACAGTAAGGTAGTTTAATTTATAACAAAGTATTTTATTTTATAAGCTTTTGGTAGAAAAGTTTAATCTGTAAAGTAACAAGAACCTGTAGCTGTCAGACAAATGTAGTGGAGTAGAAGTAAAGTACAAGTACCTTATGTAACTAAATGTACTTAGCAGTAGTTATATTCCACTCCTGGTCGTCTTCAGGGCCGAGTTAAAGAGAAAACTACAGTAATAACATCTAGTTTCACAACCTGGACTAAACATCTGATATCAGTTGAGGAAGTGAAATCGTTTATCACCAGCTTCTGTAATGAGAGATTACATTTAAATGTATGTATCTATTCAGACCCCGATATACTAATACATCAAAATAAATAATAACAAACTGTAAATTTCTCAAACTGTCACCTCCTCTGATGGTCCAAGTGTGTGACCCTGATGTTCACACGTTTTTTCTCATTTAACAAAATAACTTCTCAGATACATCAATTGTAAATTGTCATCTAAACTTTGGAAAAAGAGTACGGATCAAACCATAAATAAACGAGACTAAAAATGTGATGAACAATTAACTGTTTTAAGTAATATAGCAAACAAAAGCTCATATCTTCATCCCGTTATAAACTGAATCCTGTTGAGCTTTTAAGATGAGATAAACTTTAAAATTTAGCAATATTAACTGTCCAGACAAAATAATCAGTTAGACGATAACGGCTGGAAACTCTGGATAGGCATCTGTCCTTATTTTCTGTCATTTTATAGACTAAACAATCAATGAATCAAAAAACTACAAACGTCTATTAAAAGATGCAACAACAACAGACACGAATGCATCGTCTTTGTAGCAGCTGTATGATGAGCAGTAAGAACTGGAGTCATCAGCTCATCGTTTCCTGTCTGTTAGTTCACTGAAGTCTTGATTACAAACATTTTACTGACAAACAGCTGCATGAAACCAGAAAACCTCATAAAACCAGTGAGTCAGTCTGGATATTCACAGATCCCCGGAGCTTCAACTGCTGATTCAGTATAAACTAAAAACACCCTCTATGTGTCGTTGTGATCCACAGACAGGACGTCTCACCACTAACTAACTAAACCGTCACCATAAGCTGATTACTGCTGACCAGTTCACACACAACATCAAACCAACACCAGAGTTTTATAAACTGCTTTATTTAAATATCTGCTTATCTTCTGTGTTTACTCATGTGCTTCTGATCAGCAGCTAAACACAGCTGGCTGCAGGAAACACTTTATTATTCATCCTGTTAAAGCTGACGTTTCTAGACTGAAGTCTGGTGAACAACCGCTGTCCAGACAGCACATAACCCGTCCTTGTTTTACTATATTTTACTGGAAACATTATTAGTTGGTGTAGAAGTTTGAAGTTCAACACTGCACATGTTTATTTCCTGAATACTTTAAGGTCTATGTGATGACTCGAGTAAAAGACGAACCTTTAACATTGACAGTACCAGTGTTGACTCCTACAAGAATAATTACGCATTCAAATATCAATATTTAAACAAATTAATAAATACATAAGTTGTTTTTTGTTTTATTTACTTAGCCAGGATAATCCCATTGAGGTTTTGAATCTCATTTGCAAAGGGGTCATGACCAAGATGGCATCTTAAAAGTTTCACGTGAGCACCATGTAAAAACACAAATAACAGACTTAAAGTTAAAAGCAACATAAAATATTTCACATTAAAGAGACAACAGACTTCAAACAAACAGAAAGTAACATCAACCAAAGATTTATCATTCAGTGCTCAAATCATCCTGTTTTTAAAATCTTGCATGCTTATGAAATAGCTTATAATAGTAAACTTATAATAATGTAGTTTAAAATGTCTCTGTAGCTCCAAGATGAGGGTCCAAGAACTTTAAAAGCGCTTTCACCAAAAGCGGAGCGGGTAAACCCTGAACTGTATAAATGCACAACAAAATGCTGAAATAATGACTAAATGCATGAATAAATAAAACAACTGGATATGAACGTGGTTGCTGGTTAAAAACACTCCGTCCAGAGTTAATTGCAAATGAATCCTACATTTTTTATCTGATCAAAATGTACCTTAAAGGGAGATTTATCAAGTATTTAATCCTTTTATCAACATGGGAGTGAACAAATATGCTGCTTTATGCAAATGTATGTATATATTTATTATTAGAAATCAATTAACAACACAAAACTATGACAGATATTGTCCAGAAACCCTCACAGGTACTGCATTTAGCATAAAACAATATATTATGTATGACATGGTTGGTACCACTGGATTTCTAGTTTCATATGATACCAGTATCTTCTCTCTAGCTTTAACACTGAGTCGCTACAACCTAATAATTGCAAGTTGTGTTAATGCGTTAAAGAAATTAGTGGCGTTAAAACAAATTTGCGTTATTGCGTTAGCTTTGACAGCCCTAATAACAAACCATTCATCCTCAAAAAATAACCCCTAAACTGTAACTCAGTTAACCTTAAAATTACTCTCAATGTAAACAACAATGTTCTATTTTTCCAGTCTCTTTGCGACTACTGTTATTTAGTTCTTTAATGAAGAGTCACACTGTAGTCATCTCATATACGACGCTGCCATTCAAGCTTATACATGATGTGTAATGTAAACGGGCTCAGTGCATAGAAACACACTAACGTACTAGAACAAACAAAATAGTTTGGAGATGAAAAGACATCTGAAAGGAGAATAAAGCAGCTGAATTACCCAAAAAGATGTCGCCTGTTTAAAGAAGCTTAAACGCTGCAAATATTCTTTATTTCAGCAGGAAACAAAACAGAAACAAGATGATCAATTTGTAGAAAAGAAAATACATTTTTATGACTAAAGTTGATTAAACTCCGCTCACACATCAGGCATCACTGCAGCAACTTTGAGAAGAAAATAACTCTAGTATTGTACATGTTTGATCCCTCGTCTAACGCGCTGATTGGAATAAAAGAGGCACATGAGGACGGCAGCATCCTTCTTCTATTTTTATATTAACGCTCACAGCCAAGAAAACACCAAGCAAACTCTTAAATCCACCCTGAGCTGTGCCACAAGGTTCTGTTTTCGCAATTTGATGGAGGGGGCTTAGCCGCCATAAAATTTCAACCTCCACTTCCCCTGATAAAGTTTCTCTGGCAGGCAGCGAACGGACTTAAGCAGCTGTTGCCCCCCCCCCCCCCGAAAGCCCGTCTGGCTTTCCCAGGTTATCCCGATTTGCACAGTTGTCTCTGAAATTTTGGGTAACTGTGGGATCAAATACTCCCGCTAACCTTTTCAAAGCCAGAGCCCAGACCCCGTCGGATCCAGAGGAGCAGCCCGTGCGTCCTAAGAACAGCTTGTTAGAGTTGACACTTGATTTTATGCATTGTATTTCTGAGAGCATTACAACTAAATCCCCTTCTCAGGCGATACGGAGGGCTGCTGTTCAGCGACGGCTGCGGAGAATGCAGGTGGGGGGATTAGGAGAGCTCGGCGGTTCGGGATTTCAGAGCTTTATCTTGATGCTCTTTTCTGTGAGCTCCCTGTGAAAGTTAAAGCCCAATATACTATATATGCTGATAAAGATTTAGGACTCCTGTAAGATGATTAGACTGTGTGTCAGTGATGGTGTACAGTTATTTCAAGAGAGCAGCGAGGAAGCGGAAACCCACGTATATACAGTATGTGTAATATGAGTCCAGTCATATTACACGCAGGATCTGGGTGATTGTGTACACTACAATAAAACATAATCATAATGAACCATGAGACAATAAAATGTGTATTTCCGAAAGCTTTACTTAGAAAACAGACTTGTAACTAAGTACTTTTACCCAAAGTATAAAAATGAGATATAGTGGTTAGGCTGTTCTCACACACCGTTGGGTATACCTACAAAAAGTAATGCACTGTAATTTGTTTATATACCACGAAATCAACGTATTTAATCCACGTAATCGTGAACCAGGAAGTATAAAGAGTGACAAACGCTGTATAGGATGAGTGGGTGAAAAAAACACTGTATTTTCACCCAGGAGACCACTGTTCGTATCCCGTATGACACAAGAAGTTAACGTTGATTTATTTGTCACAATCTTTTCCTAAACCTAACTAAGTAGTTTTGTTGCCTAAACCTAACCAAGTTGTTTCCTGTGAAGATTGTAGTTTATTTTGAAAATACTTTATGCATGTAACGAGCGGAAATTGAGTCGTGTTGCTGGACATTCGTTGGACAACGCACGAAAAATAACTTTTCGTACATATGAGGATACGTTGCAGGCGTACATCAGCCAAGTTCACCAGGAAAACATGTTGGCATTGTACGTTTCTGCAAACCACGGATACGTCGAATGTGTACGCTTTTGCTTTCAGCCAGAGCGAGTGACGTAGTACAACGAGCATCTGTTATTAAAAGTTAAGTGGTATTATAACGAGTGTAACAAGCGAGAGAGTCCACGAAGGGCAAAGAAACACAGCACTTTCAACCCAGGAGACTAAATTAAATTAAACATTTTTTTTTATTAATGACAAAATTTCAATACTTTTGTCTATTATTATGTTTCATTGACTTACATAACTTACTGTAGGTTGTACAGATTTTAGGGATACGAAGAATTTGAAGATACTCCAAGAAATGACATCACAATAAGCAAAAATACTAATGTAGGTGCTGGTTGACCAGTACTGTTTACAATACAACCGTCTGAAAGGGTCCATAGTGCATGATCAGTACTTTTAGCCTTGATAAAGTGCTATTGATTAAAGTACATTATGCTGATAATACTTTACCAAACATACTGTACTTGTTGGGTACATTTTGGTAACATTTAATTCGAGGGTAGATGCAGTTTGCTTTAGTACTTGTACACATGCATACATTGAGAAAAATCAAATATGCAGGAGAAAACTATTACTCTCTTCTGCAGTCTGGTGCCGTATTCCACCAGCTAGGACCATCAACACTAAAAGCCACTTCACCAGATTTTGATTTTAAAAGATGACCTACAGTAGGAAGTCATATTTCAGAGAAGAGGATTATATTTGATAAGCAGGTCAGAGATGTACTGCAGAGCAAAGCCAGCAAGTAAATGATCTGATTACTTTCTGATTCCACTAGAGAAGAGCAGAGTATCTAGTTGTTTTGTTAAATTAATTTCCTTCAGAATACTTTAATGTTTGAAATATTCTGTGAACGTGTTCTCAGATGAACAGATGGTGAACACATGTAAAAGGTTGCAGATGCCGTTCTCTCCCTCTCCCACCTATTGCTGCACACACAGAGATAAATAAATAAATAACTGATCTCACAGCAACCTGCTTTTGCACCTAAATCTGTGCCGCGCTCAGAGATGCTCCTGCTAGGTATGAAATAATGATGGCACAATATGTGTGCTGAAGCTCCGCGGGGGCATATGTTGAGTCAGACGGCCGAGCGAGATCACCTGTCCGGCCGGAGGGGCCGACGGGCCGTCTGGAGCCCGCTAATGATAAACCTCCAACATACTGACTGTCGGCTCATGGCGGGCCTTCTCCGAGCTGCAGATCCACGCGGGCGGCCGCGGTCGCTTCTGCTCCGCGTCTGAACCCACGCTGACCCGGCGCGGCGGCTGACTGAAGGCCCTCTGAGCCAATGGCGTGAGGCTGTGTGAGCCCCGTGCCGTCCCGGCGGGGGTGAAGCCTGGCAGAGCCGGGGTCGAGTCACCTTGCCAGCAGCGCTCTGCGTCGCGCTTTAATGAAGGCAGAGGGAAACTTTGGCTGGAGGTGTTTGTGTGTAATCATGTCACATTTCCAGAGAGGCGAGAGGAGGCAGCAGATCGCTTCTGACTTCTCCAGCAGATGTTTGGAAATGGTGCTAATGTTGTGGATTATGTCTGTGGGTGAACAACTCTGATACTAATCACAACTGAGTTCACTCAGGTGAAATGTGCCTTTAACACAAATATATGCATAAAATATGTCTCATAACCAGAGTTACTGTAATCATATCAGCTGTTCCAGGGACGCATTATATTTGATTTAAGTCAAATTACACTTACTGACTGAGAATAAATTCTATTTATTACATTATACTTTCATTTTCAAATGAATTCTACCACAAACTATTTGGCTCATTGCTCCTCTGGGTGTCAGAACGTGCATGTGTGCAGGAGGGAAGAAAGCAATGGTAAGGTATCAAATTTACCTGCCTTTTTTTTAGCTAATCTTGAAGCTCCGTGTCAAAATGTTGTGCAATCTGAGCGACAATCAAGGTGGAAAACACAAGCAGCTCATGCTGCCCAATCACAGGTCTTGTTGTCTCTACATGATACAGTATCTTTGTAGCCTCCACAGCTCTGAGGTGTGGTTGCATTTTTATGGAAGTGCACATTAGCTTCAACAGCTACGTACGTAGGCCATAACGACTTAAAAATGCATTCAGACGGCAAAACCACTCATTCATTTGAATGGAGGCAGTACGTTAACGCAGTGGCCTGCAAACACAGCAGGTTCCGACAAAGGGTTGTCCAGCAAAAGAGTTGAATCAGGCTCAACTTTTGCTGTCGACGCACACGTTCCTGGTAGATTACTTCAATCCAGTCGGCAGAGAAAATGTTGGCATTGTACATTTCTGCAAACCACGGATACGCTGAATGTTGCAATATGTTTCATATCAGCCTCGTATCACGCTTGCAGAAACGCAAAATGCCACGTGGTAAACGTTGTGAAAGGATTGGTTAGGTTTAGGCAAGAAAATTACTTGGTTAAGGTTGAAAAAATATCATGGTTTGTGTTAAAATTTATAACGTAACAGCGTATCTTAACGTACAACATAACGTAACAATGTAACGTTACAACGTAACAGCATAACGTAACAACGCAGTGTAACAATGTAACTACTTTAAATAAATAACAATCGCCCTTAACTGACTTTCTTATGTAACCCATCCACCACCCCTCCCACACGCCCTTAGTGGACTTTCTCGTCATTTATACTCATTATTATACCACATAATAACAGTTTCAATAACGGTCGCTCTATATACTTTGATGACTAGGCTGCTTACTTTACTATACTTTAACATTACAGTTTACCTTACAGTAACATGAACGCAGTATTTTGTATCGGTACTGTGTAGATATCTGATCATTATATCTGATCTTTAAGATCTTGCTATAAATCAATGACTCTATTAACTCCATTTAATGTTAAATTAATTTGAGGTAATGTATTATAAATCTAGAACTTTTAAACTACAGGGCCAAAGTGTTGCTAATGAAACACTGGTGTTTTGGGGTGTGATATATACAGTATATACTGTATATATGCAGGCCCGTTGTCCTTCCTGTCCCTCCATCTTGTCCTCCCTCTGGAGATTCTTCTCGTCGGAGCGTCCGGTCCCAGTCGGTCTCTAATCCGGCCCGGACCGCAGGAGGGACGGCAGATCCGAGAAGCTGTTTACAACCTCAGCTGCTGCGCTCGCTGGGCCGAACAAACACAGCCCTCCCACACGGCCGATGCCACTTCTCTCCGTGGCTGGCATCGTTTAACATTACAATATTTTCCCGGTGTTTGCCCACGGATGATGAGGCTCTCATTGCTATGCATGTGCCAGATGAATCATAAACCTATACCATATGCCATTGCAATTTGCTGATGGGCCCAAGCTGTTTTGGTGGATATAAAATCCTGGGATTATGGAGGCTTGATCCTCAGTGAATGAAGGGAGAGAAGGACAGGGAGGCAGAGAGAGTGAAAGGGGGGAAAGGTGGAGGGCGACGCTCCCTCGCTGCGTTCCTATTGGTCCACAGGTCAGGTAGGAGGCGGGGCCGCCGACTGACACCTCCCCAAACTGTCTAATCTAGCGAAGGCTGCGAGGTATTAGCTCAACCTGGTGGTTTGTGAAAAGCAAACAAACAATTTTCATGTGCACAAAGACAACAACATGTTTGTCACCTTGTCCCCAGTGTTCATATGGTGGTAATTGAAGTAGCTGTCAAAAACAAAGGGACAAAAGCCCTCCGGGATTTACTGCTGCCGCTCTGAAATCGAGAGTATTACATACGGGCCAATCATCATTCGTGTCGGAGCTAAAGCTCTTATTTCAGATAGAGCAGCATGTTTATTGACAAAAGGTGAGATCAGTTTGATTGTTAACCAAAAACAGGAATTAAAAGCTTAGTTTGCATTAGTGAGAGTGAATGTTTTTGTTTTTCATCACCTGAAATCTTTCTAAAAAATATCTGCATTCAACCTGACGTTGTTCTCATATACTGCTGTAGCATTGTTGTTGTAGAAGTCTCTCATAATGTTGTTGTATTTTAGTGTCTCTAATATTTTGGTAGCAGTGTTTCCTTTAACCCAGATTTTATTTATTGTTAGGGACTGAACAAATATGCAGCAGGTATCTATTAAAGGCTGCAGAAAAGAACATTATAGGATGACTTTAACCCTCTAAAGTATACATAGATAAAAAACGCCTGGACAAAGTTTTATATTTTTGCCAATTCTGGGCTGATTCTTTCAGTCAGTATGGAATATTACACATCATATGATTCAGGGGAACCTACCCTCATCATTCTTTTGTGTGTAAGGCAACATCAGGCTTGATTAAAATATTGTTTCCCTAACTTTGTAAAACAAAATGTAATAAATAAATATATAAATTTACTGAATTGTTGTTTATTATTATAATAATAAGTCGTGCACCAGCAACTTGGTAATTAATCTTCAAAATTAACAAGAATTATATTTCAAGTGTAAACCTTTTTTAATGCAGCAAGAAATTGGTCAAAAATTAAACAGGAATTAAAGCTGCAAGCAGCGATGATCGGGCCCTCGCACCTTCCTGCACGTCGGGGGTACTGGCGGGACGCCGGTCGACACACCCGTACATTTCGGTGACCATCAGACACTTCACGCACACGTTATTTCCTGCGTTGATTGACTATGTGGCGCTAGAGAACACACGCTAAATATGCCTTTAACACTACAGTAGTAGGCTTGCACAGATATTGTAGAGAGAAAATAAATATTAAAAATGTTGGCATTGAACGTAAAAAAAAAAACCTTCATGGCAAAAGTTGTTTTGTTTACACTTGGATCAAAGATTATCCTTTAAATTAAGTTTTATTGTGACTGTTTATTCATATTGTCAGTATTTAGTGCAGATCAAACATTCCAGTCTTGACTGTCTCACTGTTGAAAGGTCAAAAACAAATCGATAAACAAGTAAAGAGGCTTAATTCATTTTCAGGTTTTGATTAATATCAATATTTGGCTTATGGACTAAGACTTGATGTCACGCTACAGACAGCGGAGGGAGGCTTAAGGATTATATTCACATCAGCAGCTGAGCCGTTTTAATAGAAAAAAAAAAACCTTCACAGTCTAACTTTCTATTTAACTTTACTGCACTTTGTAAAGGTCACCTGAACTTAAACCTTTGGTACTTTTTAAAGGTTTAATGCTTAATTTCTTAAGTAATTGCACGATAGAGTCCGGCGAGGAGAGACTGAGCTAACCACCATAACTCAAACTAACAGCATGTATAAGCGATTACCTCGTACTTTTTAATTGAGTGGGTTCAGAGAAGCTCTAACTTCCCCGTTTTTACGAGTCCGGGGTCCTTTAACGGCTCGGCCGCAGTAATTCGATAATCATTTTCATTTGGGAGAATGCTGGCGATCAATCTGATGGATGACTTCATCAATCCTGATAACGCCGTCGTATAGGCCGCGGAGTCTTGAGTGTAAGTCGAGAGGCCATGAATCGTCTCTTTATGAATCACATTCCAACTAAAAGTTGATTAGTGAGCTATTGCAGCGGGGAAATACAGCCGCACTTGATATTCATTAAGATAAGGTGTTACTGCCAGCGTTACATGGTTTGTGACAATAAATTTCCCATTTGCATGAAAATGGGCTCCGAAATTTAAATGGCAAAAATACAGTCTAGCTCATTGTAGCACAGTTTGGCAGCGAGGAGGGAAATAATTTATTCATGAGGCTGGCAGCATGCTGGGTGCCACCATCTGAAGTGTGTGCCGAAGAGTGAATTTCACTCTGTTTTGCAGTATTTCTTTACGACGTATAGAAGAATCAATTTAATTTCACGTTTAAATCTGATCCTCAAAATCCTTCGAAAAGTACCTTAAATCAAACAAGGTCAGATTCCCACGTCAACAACACAACAGTCGACCAATCGAGCGCCGGTTTCAAAGCCAAAAAACACATCCCAGTGTTGATCCCAGATTGATCATGTTCAACACATACATGATAATTCCCTCTCTAACCCCGCTGGCCCGCCTTTGTTTGGCTTCAGCTCTGTCGTGTGTCCAAACAATCGGTCAGTGAATCATATTTGTACCATCCTATTAATAATTGAGATTATCCTCATGATTATCCTGTTTTGCAGACCAGCAGATTATGAGGGAATAGTGACAGAGGACTTTGGTATGCTCGTAAACATATAGGTAGATATTACAAAAATGGGATTTCTCAGAGAATTCAGCTTTTGGTCACCAAGTCTGACTAGAAATAAAGATTAAAATGCTTGTTCTTTTATATCACAAACGTCAATAAAAACATGTGATAATCGTCACGTGACAAATCAGTTTCAAAGGTCCGGTGTTAAAGGTATACTTATTGCACGCTAAACGCCTTGCACATTATAGTGGCATTTATACGCCTTTTCGTGCAAACGGGTTGGACTGACAACAATTTGTAAGTAATTTCACGTGCAATAATAACGCCGTTTCTGCTTTTGGCAAAGGCTGCTTATGGTGGACTGGTCCAACAAGCACAGGACTTTCAATCAGGAAGCCGCTGTTCGTGTCCCAAAGTGTTGAGTTATTTTGAAGTGACGTTTGTGGAGTGTTTTCCGTACTTATGTTATGCTATATACAGTACATATCTTATGCTAGCTGTTTCCCCCTGCTTCCAGTCTTTATGCTAAGCTAAGCTCAGCTAACTATGTTCTGCTTCCAGCTTTGTACTTGACAAACATACATTTTCTCATCTCGCTCTGAGAAAGAAAGCAAAAAAAAAAAGTGTTTCCCAAAATGTTGAACTATTCCCTGAATATACGAGGGGCTGTAAAACAGATATCTGGTCTTTTTTTCTGTGTAAATAGGTAACAAATATACCTTTACTCTACTACTAACTACCATCCAGCTGTCACAGCACCAGTAACTGTGAATATTTTCTGCTGCCTGTACATTACAGTACATTTCTCCTCCTCATTGACTCGCTCTTCTATCAAATCCTTTTCGGACAATTGGCTGGGACAGCCTCAATCATCTCACCTGCCCGGACGCATGAAAGAGGATGACATTAAGACAAAGTGAGAGTGGGCCCCGGGGGCCCGAATGGCTCCGCGGTGAAGAAATCCATCTCCGGCTCCAGATTCCCTTGACGTCTTCTCACCTGAGGAAGCCTCTGGGCGCAGGTCGACCTCCGCCGCCACTCGTTTCACCACCAAACTGTCACTCCTCCGTCTCTACTGGAGAGAAACACAGTCAGTGATATGAAGCCTTCACTACAGTCCTGGGTAAAGATCTGATACCAGTATGGCTCCTCTTTTTGGATCCTAAAAGCAGCAGGCATCAACTTGTTGTTGTTATCAGTTGCCATGTGTATTTTTCAAGAAATAACTGACTTCTGAATCCAGCTCAAACATGCAATAGTTTACTCAGTTGCCCAAACATTAGGATTAGCTGTTAAGCTCCTTCACACCAGGAAAATAACATTTACTCTTTATTATAAGACAGATAGTGTTTTTCAGACTGTGAGGAGTAAGAATGCTCTTTAGTGTTGAAAGAAGGGGTTCGTCATCTGATCCAGACGTCTCACTTTCGAGTTATTTGTAGGGAAATTATATATTCCTCTGGTCTGAGATCAGTCTGGGTTACTCTGCGTCTTCATCCATGTTTAGACCTAAAATAGAGTTATGATCCAGGAAGCCCAGTTTGAGTAGCAGATCAATGAGTTTTCAAGGATGATCAAATGCCAGAACACTGCACAACAGTTTACATGATCATGTAAAAAGAAATATCAAGAAAACTCTGAAAATTGTAAAAACAAATTGTAAAAAAAAAAAATAAAAAAGTTTGAAAAATGTCGAGTAAAAAACAAAAGTAAAAAAAGTATGAAAAAAAAAAATCTAAAAAATGTAAAAAAAAAAAAAAGTAAGAACAAATCTGAAAAATGTCCATATGTCTCAATAAAAAGTCTGAAAAATGTAAAAAAAAAAAAAATTTGAAATATTTGAAAAAAAATCTGAAAAAAGGCCAAAAAAAAATTTGTCCGAAAAATATTAAGAAAAAATCAAAGCAATGTTGAATAAAAAAAAAAAGTTAGAAAAATGTAAAAAAAAAAAAAAGGTAAGAAAAAAATCTAAAAAGTTAAAAAAAAAAAAAAAAAAAAAGTTTGAAAAATGTAAAAAAAAAAAAAGTTTGAAAAATGTAAAAAAAAAAAAGAAATTGGAAAAATTTTAAAAAAAATCTGAAAAAAAGCCAAAAGAAAATATGTCCAAAAAATATTAAGAGAAAATCAAAACAATGTTGAATAAAAAAAAAAAGTTAGAAAAATGTAAAAAAAAAAAAAAAAAGTAAGAAAAAATCTAAAAAATGTTAAAAACAACAACAAAAAAAAAAATCTGAAAAATGTAAAAAAAAAAAAAAATTCCACAAAAAGTCAGAAAAATGACAAAAAAAAGTTGTGTAATCGTAAATCGTAAAAGATCGTAATTATTTTTAAAACTGCAACTGATTTGGATGAAAAGTATTGACTAGGTGTGCAAAGGGTTTTAGGCTGTAGTTATAGTCCTGCAAAGATGTGCACACATCTACACAGAGGAGGGTGTTATGTGTAACTGTAGGTCACAGAGGCTTGTAGAGGAGTCAACGGGTACACTTTCCGTATTGTGTTGTGAGGCCCAGCGTGTCAGACAGGTTGATTGGTTGATCCAACTTTGAAAACAGGAGGCTGGTTTGAAACGTCTAACATCTCCCAGGTCTTTAGACCCAGGATGTCTTAACATTTTTTAGCACTCATATATTTCAAACACAACCAGTACCTGAGTCAGCCATGTCATGTCTGGTTCCTTGTACAGTCTAACGCAGTGTTGTGCATTTACTGAACTTGTGGCGAACACACATATTCTGCCTAAGAGGATTTCAGCCAATAGGATCAATGAAAAACCCAAAGTCTTGATTGCATTAAGAAGTTCAGACAGTGCTGTAAAGAGGTCAGAGGTGTCTCCTGGGGTATTATCTAACAGTATGCACTGAGAACACATATTGTTTCTCATCTGTAGTGTATGTACTGTATAATCCTGTATATTTTATTTGTCTGGAGATATAGCTGTAATCTCCAGTAGCGTGACCAAACTTCTGTGACCTCCAAACTTCCTCTGGAGGATCAATGACTATCAGGTCACTGATGTTGTCATGAGGACCAAATGAAAATCTGTTGCTGACATATTACACAGCTTAGTAGTGGTTCAGAAGTCACGCGAGGGGGGGCAGCTCTGCAGCTTAACTGGTTTCTAGTATATTCTTAATACTGTAATGCCTGAAAAACATACAGGAAGTGACTTCTTGTGTTGAAAATCTGACGAGATTAAAATCTTTTTTTTCCATATGAAACTGGAGACGAGCAACTCGTCACTCGCAGGCACACGCTGCTTTTGTAACATGCCAGTTTATTTGTTTACTAGTTCTTCATTAATATGATTAATTATATCATAGTTTATATTAATAAGTAGAAACACGTGTTAGTATAACTCAATGCAATTCACCAGCACCACAAGCTGCAGCCAGATCCGCTGACGGAAGGCGTCTCAATGCTTTCCGAGCGTCATCTGCAGTAGGTAACACATTGACTGTGGATAAGTAGCTCATACAAACCCACTTCAAAACACCTGAACTATCCCTTTAATATTAAGGCATCAGAGATTATAGGACGCCTCAGGGAGACATAAAATTGAACTTTTTCTTCATCAATCAAACGTCACAACCGGGGGTTAATTTATTTAAACAAAAAATAATTCATAAATTATGTGTAGTACATGTCAATACTGACTCCTGTGGAACTGTGTGCATATATATGAACTAGTACATGTAGATAATTAAGTGTATAAAACCCCTCCAGCTCTTATCAGATGATCCCTCAGTCGTCTTATGTCTTTAAGGCCGTTGAACATTAATTACAGATCTCACTCGGAGGCTCCGTGACACGCCCAGTATTAACGCAGCATGTCATTAATAAGGGAGAGAGAGTGACGTGTGAAGGTCTCACATTGTGACTAATTGAAAAGGCATCAATCATCCGGGGACCATTTTACCTGCCTCAGCACCTGCTGTACTGTATGGAGGAGGTCACACTTTGAACAGGATCAAGACAACTTAATCTAGATGAATTAACACTGCAGACCGTCTGCCAGCTCCCTCATCTCATACTGAGGTTTATTTTATAGGATCAGCTCCATGTTGGTTCTTCCTCCTCCTCCAGGAATATTTTAGATTCATTTTCAGTGGCTTCTTCACTTTTACCCCTTTGTTTTAATCAGAGGAAACTCTACACAACACATTTTATTAGCTTTAACTGAGGCCCTTTTGGCCTTTTGGATCAATTCAATAACTTTTAAATGGTATTTTGTTTGTCTTCTTCTTCTTCTTCTTCTTCTTCTTCTTCTTCTTCTTCTTCTTCTTCTTCTTCTTCTTCTTCTCCTTCTTCTTCGTCTTTGTCTTAATCTTCTTCTTCTTCTCCTCCTCCTCCTCCTCCTCCTTCTTGTTCTTCTTCTTCTTCTACTTCTTCGTCTTTGTCTTTGTCTCCGTCTTCTCCTCCTCCTCCTCCTCCTTCTTCTTCATCTTTGTCTTCGTGTTCTTCTTCTCCTCCTCCTTGTTCTTCTTCTTCATCTTTGTCTTCTTCTTCTTCTCCTCCTTCTTCTTCTTCTTCGTCTTTGTCTTCGTCTTTGTCTTCTTCTTCTTCTCCTCCTTCTTCTTCGTCTTTGTCTTCGTCTTCGTCTTTTTCTTTTCCTCTTTCTTTTGCCTTTGTCTTCTTCTTCTCCTCCTTCTTCTTCTTCTTCTTCTTCTTCATCTTTGTCTTCGTCTTTTTTTTCCCTCCTTCTTCTTCGTCTTTGTCTTCTTCTTCTTCTTCTTTTTCTTCTCCTCCTCCTTCTTCTTCTCTGAGGAACAACTTTTCATAAGACATCATCTGAGCCGTTGTATGAGGATACGTTGTATATATTAGCAGCATTGCGTGCAACCGATACCAAAGTGTAATCATAAATGTAGGAGAGACCCTCTGACCCCGGAGCCATCATGTAATATGGAGAAGTTCTGGGAAGCAGAATAAGAGGGAGAGCAGCTCAGGAGACAGGATGGAGGATCATCAATAACCCACCGTCCTCAACTCACTTCTGTCTTTTCTTCTCCGTACTCGTCATGTATTTTTCATCGTGGCGTCCTGGCGGCTCGGGCTCGGTCACTATCGAGGCTGCGGCTAAACAGATGTTTGGAATGGCAGATGAACACAACTTAGGCCTCACATATGCTGCACAATCAAGAGTCGGGAGTGATTTATTCATACCAGTGAA
The DNA here is from genome assembly GCA_916701645.2 of Sebastolobus alascanus. Taxonomy (NCBI): domain Eukaryota; kingdom Metazoa; phylum Chordata; class Actinopteri; order Perciformes; family Sebastidae; genus Sebastolobus; species Sebastolobus alascanus. The sequence goes on along the minus strand of CAKAOJ020000026.1, from coordinate 185,248 downwards.
TAATGTAAACACACTTCTTCAGCGAGCGGGCTCTGGTTCGGGCGTGTGCGACTCAGTTCAGCTCACGACAAACTGATGTTCGTGTCAGAGGAGATATCAATCAGGCTTCACTGTGGGGTTAACTCTGGATGACTGTACAGATGCAGACAACACTCGTCCCTTTTTAGACATTCAAGTTCTTTTTACTGCTTTCTATCCTTTTAAACAGCGCTGTAGTCAAGAACGCTTAAGTTGAGTTTGTGACCAAGTCCGAGTCAGAACAGGGTTGAGATCCAGTCAAGACCGAGTCCAAATGGGTTTGAGTCCAAGTCAAGACAGAGACCATAAAACAGACAGTGCCCATTCAATGTTCTTTGTACTGTTGTCTTACTAGTTGATGTTTAATTGTTATGTTACATCAAGTGAAGAAATCTGACAATTAGGGGAGACATTTTTAACTAATTTGTCAACCAATAAAAAGAAAATGGGTGTATCAGAAAACAAATAAATAACTTTTGGGTGTCATCCAAATATATTATGTAGTGAATTTGGAAAAGATTGGATGACATTTATAAGAGATGTGGTGGTTAAAGGAATACTTCACCCACAAAAGGACCATTTGTATATCAATTACTCACCGTGTGACGCGTAACCTTGAACTCTCGAAGAAAACCTTGTTTTTATTGCGTGCCTCCACGGTGAACCGAGAATCAAAAAACGGACTAAAACGGAGTAAATCTTTGACGAATTGAAGTAAGCATAGTAAGATTTTAGTGAAGATGCATGTGTTTGGGAAGTAGTGATCATACAACTGGATAAATGAGACTTGGATTATTCTGCACGAGTTGTGTGAGAGTTTGTAAACGTATGTTTTGATATAGTTTTGTTGTTATTAAACGCGGCCTCCATTTACTTCAATTCATCAAGACTTTTCTCCATTTTTTGATTCTTCGTTCACCGTGGAGGCATGAGAGAAAAACTAAGTTTTCTTCAAGAATTCAAGGTAACACGGGGTGAGTAATTGATAGATTTTTAAAAAAATTAAATGGCCTGTAGGTAGAAAACGGTGGGGCATATAATGTTACATCAATGATCAAATGGTGCTGATATCGGCACCCAAACTTATAACTTATAACTAACTTATAACCTATTTTTTCTTGGCTAATGGCCTAACTTTCTGTAAATTTTTTTGAGCTGATCTAATTGTAATATGAAGATATTTGAGATTGAGGAAAAAAATATATTCACACACCTATTTTTTCGCATACTTTTGCACTTAATAGTCCTGTTTGTTTTACCAGCCCGTTTGCACGAAAAGCGTATAAATGCACGATAATGTGCAAGGCCCTTAGCATGCAATAAATACGCCTTTCTTTATTTCCATGTGTCATCTGTACGCCATCCTTTACTGACTGCAATGTAAACGCATCCATGACAAACACCAGACTTTTAACAAGAAGACCCGTGTTCGAGACTGTTGTTGTTTTGTAAGTTACGTTAGTGACGTGTTGTGACGTGTTTTCTGTAGTTACGTTGTCTCCGTATGTGTTTTACTTAGTTTACGTACTTATTTTAAGCCCAACCATGATGTTTTCCTAAATCTAACTAAGTGGTTTTCTTGCTTAAACCTAACTTCAGACGTTTGCATGGCATACAAATCACACGTGAAACGGCTAAATGCGCACTCATGACACGCAGAATGTCCGTGTAATGTGGTATTTATACGCCTTCCCATGAGACCAGGTTTGTTTTACCTTATTTAGCTAATATATTTAGCTTTCTTGTCCTTGTTCTTAGCTGTTATTTCTGTATACACTTAGAGCGATGCAAAAAACAGAGTTAAATCCCTTGTTCACATACTTGGCCATAAAGCTGACTCTGATCCACGTACGCCTGCGTGTCAACAGGATAGAAATCCTCCTCGGAGGTAATCGGCACTGAATGAGTTAATTGTCTGCCCCCCATCTAGTTAAGGAGATTGCGGTGGTGAATTAGATATCTAGAATGACCAGTGTGATTGTAATGACAGCTCTCTGTAAGAATCATTTCATCTGCCTACATTACCGCAGAAGACGGGACTAATGAAGCGCGGCGTCCCTCACATTTCTCCTCCGCTCGCCCTCCTCATTCGCACACATCCTCATCTGCTGACATTTACTTAAGTTTGGGCTAATGTATTAATTCCAAAGATAATTATTCAATAGACTTTTGTCACTGTTGATATAGCTCAGCGTCACCCGGCGAGCTCTGCTCCGAGAGGCTCGATATGACTTTGCCGACTCCAGCAGAGATGTGGTTCTTTGAAGAAGGCCATATGTGAGAGGTAGCATGGAGAGATTAGCAGACGGGAGACAAACGGTCCTCTAGGACGCAAACAGACAGTGGACAAGTCTCACTGATACATCTCTTGCATACTGGGCAGTTGGTAGGTTACTGCACAATGATAAAATATGGACTGATATCATGCAGTTTAAACCTTCCATGAAGTTGTGCAGTTAGATCAGAACTCACAGAGTGGATGTAGGTTTCAGATCTGTGTTTCTGTGTTGAGCATTTATATACATTCACAAGTGGATTTCACACTTCAGTGACTCAAGCTGCTCCGGCAAAAATAGACCCGACGCATGAAGATATGGACACGATGGACACACACACACACTGGCTGTAATGGTAGCAGATTGTCTCCAGCAGCCACGATGGACCGTAAACTAAGCATGATATGAGGCTGATATGAAACGTGTATTTGATTGAGAAACGTCAACATTCAATGCATCTCGTTGTTTGCAGAAATGTAGAATGGAAACATTTTTTCTGGCGACTGGGTTGCTTACTTCCCTTGTTGTGTGTGTTGTACCGCAAGCGGTGTTTCCACTGAGCAATAAGCTTGTAAAAGTTGCACGACTGAAAGGCAACAGTGTAGATCTTTGAAAATAAAGCACAGCCATGAGAACGCTGTCGTTTTGTTGCCACAGACCTGAGACCTCCAATATGGCTGCCAGAGAGAGGGTGCATTAAACCACATCTGACTGCTCATTCAGCAGGAAACCGTGCTTGGACCCGGTGTAGTAACTCCTATTTTTAAACCTTAAAGATTTGTTTACACTCGTGCGAGGCATCGTGGTGCAGACCTCGCAAGCTAAGAGCACACACAAAGGCGTTTATGCTCAACGCGCTCATCGCAGTATTCTTCGAAATGCCAGAGGGCGTACAAACAAAATATTCAACGAGTGTTCCCAGCAAACCGCCAAACTCCTCAATGCTGGGGAGAATTGTAAATAACTATAAACTCATATCTCATATGAAACAAAGGTTGAAGGTTTAAAGTCCTGTAAACAATTTGATTCAGCCGGCAAAATCTTTACTCAAATATAGATTCCTAAGATCTCCTGCTTTTAAAGCATTTAAAAACAAATTGTCCGTCTTTCTAATTCATTGTTTTACTTCTTAATTTAAGTTATTTGCTTTTATATTATTGCGGCAGTCATGTCTGGAAAGCCCTGTGCAGAGCGGGTAATTAGATAAAAAAATTCAGAGATGCACGATCAAGCACTGCAACAAATTGTGGAGGCTTTACACACAATACGTGATGTCATTTTTGGCTTTTTTTGAGCATTTTTTAGCATAAACACAGTTTAAGGTGGATTTGCATTTGCAGCATCTTTGCATCAGCCCCAAGAAAAAGCTGTTTGAGAGAATCTGGTATTATATTGTTGATATATTAGAATTTGAAATAAGCTAAGTGTGAAAATGAATAACTTTCTGTGAATAAAAGAGCTGCAGGACAGATGTTTTGATGTAATGAATGAACAGAGCAGTTTTCTCAGACAGTAAAGGGAGGGTCCTGCTAGAAGTGAGAGGAACTTTCATACGTGGAACATTTTTCAGAGATTATTGAAGTCGTTGGCTTGTGTGGACCACGGGGTCATCTGTCAAATAACACACTCTACCTTTCAGCATGTCGGATTGCCAAAACATCTGGTAAATAGGATCCATATGACTTTTCTTTATGTCTGGTAATTGTCAGCAGTATATGGTTCATCCCCCAAGGAGCTGTAAGGCAACAGGTGTGGGGGTGTCCATGAGAAATAACTTGGCAGAGGTTTGTGTTTCCCTGATAAGACAGCATAATGTGAAAGCTGAAAGACTCCAGGAACCTAAAACTCCCTCTGAGAGTTAAACAGCTGATGAGGTGAAACGTAAACCTCCCCTGTATCCTGGAGAAATCTGATCTTTGTTTTACCTGGTCTATGATGTAGTGAAATGGGACGTGGGTCATTAACAGACAGTAACCAGATGTTTGGTGATATATTGTTGTTTTTCAGTATTATCGACCAGATAAGCAGAGTAGGGTCGCTGACCAAGCATCGATATTTAATGAGTTTGGATGTGTTGGATCTGCTTTTGCTGCACGCAGTGTAGTCAAGAGTAGCTCAAAGGATTTTACAGGGTCGCTTTTATATTCAATATGTAAACATACATGAACTGCAGCAGCATCTCCAGGAGGTCTAGACCATCAGAGGTAGAAACAATCAGACACACAGGAGCAGAGAGGACGAGGACAGGAAGGCCTGGACCGTCCTTAAACCAGACAAAGATCAGCAGCATCAGAAAAGCTCCTCCATGCTCCAAACAAAGACTCTGAACATCGTTCCCTGTTTGCGTGTCATCCTCTCTCCATACAACACACGGAGAACACAGCAGGAGTGGGATGAAGCCCGGAGAAGAGCACATCACAGCGGTGCGCTTGTCATCCGCCCAGCGAAGACGACATCACAGCAGCGCACACTCACACACACACACATCAGTGGGGTTGTGTGTCCGAGGCCATCTTGCAGATGTCTTTGTTGTGTCCTCTCTCTCTCTCCAGGCTGAGCTGGCCACTGTATGTGTGTGTGTGTGTGTGTGTGTGTGTGTGTGTGTGTGTGTGTGTGTGTGTGTGTGTGTGGTTGTGATAGATACCAGGAGACACGGGGGGGCCGCCTGTGATATTTCAGCAGCTGTTTCCTTTATGCAGCTGCACCGCCGCAGACAGGACACTTCAAATCATGCTCATCGCTGCCACCACTGTGTGTGTGGCAGTCCGGAGGGATCTAGTGTCCGACGTTGCAGTGAGACACAACAGAGAGTCGAGGGTTCACCCTACATCTATCACTACGGATACTATCAGCACGGAGGAAACACAGGTCTACTCTATGTGTGGGGAGAGTGTGGCACTAGCTGTGTTGACATGGATGCTTTTATTCCTCATATATCCAGAATAAAAGCTAAGTCGCATCAAAACTGCCTCATGAAACCATCTCGGTGGGAATAACCTGCAGTCTAATCTGGCAGAAATGTATAAAAGTACAAAGAATCCCCGACAGGGCGATGCCTGACTCGAAGCAGAGGGGTCTCTCATCGCCCTGAAGGGGTTTATTTCACAACAATGACCCGCTAGCTGTACATTATCCCGCTTATTACACGGCTACTTACTGAAGAAATCAATATTTTGACACAAAAACGGTCCTCCAGAGTCCGACATCAGAGCTTCACCCATAGCAACGATCTGTTATACATAGCAACGGTCTGTAATACAGAAATAACAGACCGCAGACCGCCGTGATTCGTTCTGTACTTGGGGCAAATCCATCGACCCCGACTTCACGAAGAAACGGTTGTCTGACGTCACATTGTAAATGGTCGACCCGTTCTCAGAAATACCTTCAATTGGTCAGCGCCCCTCGGCATCGGAAACCAACACACCCTTTAGCGATAGTATGTGACGAACTGGGCTTTCAACTAAATCCAATGTAAACCCACCCGTGGCATTATTTGACGGTCAAAGCAATTCACGTAGTATTAATAGAGTCTGCTAAGGGCGGGCGGGGTGGTGGATGGGTCACACAAACACAAGGCGTTCAACCAGGAGACCGCTGTTCATGTCCCGTGTGAAACTAAAAGTAACTTTGACTTATTTTGTCACGTCAGTCGTTAGTCAGTGAAGAGAACGTCAACCATGACTGTTTCCTAACCCTAAATAAGTGGTTGTGTTGCCTGAACCTAATTTCCTGAGAAAACGGAGGTTTATTTTAAAAGGACACTATGCATGTAACGTATGGGGAGTGAGAACGTGTTGAACTGGTAAACTATCAACAAGGCAACGTTAAGTATATTTGCCTGTATTTAATTAAAATAATTCATACTATCATTTAGTAAAACCTGTTCTGCGTGTAAATGTCAAAATATGTCGCCATGTAATTTGGTAGCTGGTTACAGTAAACGATCTCTGAAAGTTATCTTCTCTGCACAAAAGTTATTCAGGAAAACATTAAAAATGTTTTTCCAGTTGCTCAAATGTATGTACGAAACACTGAATCTTTGCCTAAGAGCGATAAAACATAAGCAGGGTCAAAATTTTGGCTTCTCTACGCAACATTAGTATCAGTGACATCCTTCAGAAACACAAACCAGTCGAATGCCAATACCAACACCCGGCTACATCTAGACAACCATCTTTTATTTCCTCATTTATTTTTCATTTGAAGCTGAAACCACATTGGTGCGCCATGAAAAATAGAGATTTCACCCTTGTCTGTTTTGGGGGGGAAAAAGATCCAATGAGGCAGAAAGACACATCAACAGGGAGGAGAGGGCAGGAGAGGAGAGAGGGGGAAAAAAACACACAGTGTGTCCTTTGAGCCGGTGTCACCCTGCTGGGCGGAGTTTGACATTCAGACCATGCGACAAGGCTCGACCCAGGGTGGACGGCCCCCCTGCAATATTAACTCTCATTTGGAGAGCAGCTGTGGCTATGAGCATGAAACATTGAAGGAAACAGCTGCCATGGATCCAGTGCCATCGCACCACCTCTCGCACTGTCTATTAAAGCGCCCGCCCCACTGTTCCCCTTAAGCCTGCATGGAAAAAAGCAACACAAACTGGCTCTTATTCCTCGTGTAATTTCCCTTCTGACTGCCATCTCTGGGCGACTCAGCCGGTCTGTGTGAGGCTTGAATGGCCTGGGAGATGTCACCAACATCTGGACGAGGAGAAGGGCTTTCAAGGCCTCTCTGTCCTGCTGTTTGGTAGTTTGTGTGTGTTTGAATGCGAACAAGGAAGTGACACAGAGAGCGTTATTTAAGGAGTGAATAAAGACTGAAAGGGTACAAACAGGGATGTGTTGTGTACTGAAAGTTTAAACTGTAAACTGGTACGAACAAAAGAGGCTAAATTACTATTAAAATGTTCCTTCCAGATGACAGTTGAAGGCTGGTGTTATTTTATTACCAAATCCCATGAAAAGACCAAAACCAGTAATGAATTTATCCTTCTAATAGGTGTCTTTGTAGCCAATCATTATATTTATTTATGTTTAATACGAATTTTTAAAAAGCCATACAGCTGCATATTCTTGCTGAGCATGTTCAGTGACATTTACCTGACACGGAGCTGCTCTCCAGGTATCAAAACTGACACCACGAGTTGTTTCAGAGTAAACTACAGTACGCTGTACATGTTCAGTGTGTCCTGATGAAATATGTCACCCAGTACGATAGTGTGGCTCTATTAAAGCTGAAGTAGGCGAGATTGGAGCAAATATGATTTAAAAAAGTTATTTTTATAAAACGGTCGCTATATCCTGAGTACCTGAAACAGGTAACCTGAAAAAAATCCTGTTCCTCTGTGTCCTCCGGTGCTCCTAACGGCATCTGAAAGATTTCACAGACCGGAGGAAAACAAGCAGTCAGAGCTGATCTGAGGTCAGCTGTCTATGAGAGCCGGCTGTCAATCACTCGCAACTCCGACCAAACGGTCAAACTAATCAGCGCTGATCAAATATGAATCAATATTCTGTTACTGTAATGCCTATTTCTCTCCTCAAATGTTTTCGGAATCATCTTGTAGTGCACGGTTTAGCTGTAAAATGAGAATGTTTGCTACCCAGCAGCCATGTTGAGATATCTTGAAAGAACACCAAGCATCAGTCACATGACTGGAGCACAGCCAATAGCAACGCTAGGCGTAAATGTAGCAAAAGTTATGCGTTTTAAAAAAATATTAATGTGGATGTAACCTCAATGTGTGGTGCTATAAACACTGATTCTCATTGATGTTGCGTTCAGGTGCCTCCCGTCCCGCTCCTAACCAGACATTATCCTCCACCCTGCAGTGTTGTAGCTATCACCTCCCGCCTGCCTGTTCTTCCTGAACGCTACAGCGACTCCACTTCCATTTTACAATCACACGTTCATCAGACACGCTGTATCTTAAAAGACCCTCGCCTTGTAAAGGAGCTCCTCGGGGACACATGCTAATTTACTTTAGCATCGAGAGGGGTGGTGGTGGTGGTGGTGGGGGGGGGTGAGAGCATTAAAGGTCGTCGGTGACTCCTAGTGACAGGCTGAGAGTAAGAGTGCATGCGACCGAACCTGAAGCTCCGCTGGGGCCCGGACCCCCTGGTGTTCTCCTGGTAGCTGTACAAGCTCCAGTCGTCGGTGCGGTGTGTCAGTGACTGAGTCAAAAAGCAAATAGCTCTGAATAATTGATCGGTCAGGTCACCGTGGCGGTGGATTATAACCACTCTCCCATCTCCGTCTGTGTGTTTAGCTGTAAAGAAAAACAGCGTCTCTCTGAGAAACATCACGCTCAACAGGAATATGAATAAAGAATCCACCCGCAGAGTCACCGTCACCGTCGATGTAAATGAGGCCCCAACTCTTCGCCAGCAATGTGGACGATTAAGCAGTTATTAATTATTCAAGAGTGGAAATAATTGATCAGCGAGGTTGAAGTGGCTGCGGATTGTAATGGCATGGGCAGTGCCACGTTCACGGGGGACAATTAGCAACAGGGGTAATTACACTTACAGCCAATTTGTAATACCAGCGTCTCTTAACGCCACATGTGTACGCTGGTGTCGGCGTGTAGTATCATGCTTCAACCCAATAGACTTATTGTTTCCAGGTTAAAGAGAGCTGCAGTGATTACTCTGCATTTGCAATCTCAGTCTTTTTTTATTTTTATTTTATTTACAAGTTTATTTGACAGGGACTATGTATTATAAACATAAACTTCATTAACCATTCAATAGTTAACAGCAGGAGAATGTATTTTTACTGAGCAGCTTCCATGTGTAAATACTGTAAATGTGAATCAGTTGATAACTCAACATGTGATTTAGGGAAAACTTTTCCAAAATGATAACGTCAGTAATAGTCGGACAATGAAAAATATTGACTATGACTTGCCCCAAACTTCATGTGATTATCATAAAGTGGGCATGTCTGTAAAGGGGAGACTCGTGGGTACCCATAGAACCCATTTTCATTCACATATCTGGAGGTCAGAGGTCAAGGGACCCCTTTGAAAATGGCCATGACAGTTTTTCCTCGCCAAAATTTTGCATAAGTTTGGAGCATTATTTAACCTCCTTCGCAAGTTTCATTAATGCATTAAAGAAATTAGTGGCGCTAAAACAACACGTTATTATCGTGTTAACTCTGACAGGCCTAAATTATTTATTGACATAACTTTTGTTATTGTCCTGCTTTCTTATTCTGCACTTAAAGTTACTTCGAGGTACTTTCATTTTGTGTTGATTTTGGCGGTCCCTTTCGACGAAAGCAGTAGTGTTTCCGCGCACCAGAGACCCTTTCGAAAACTTCTCATTTAACTGCAGCAGGGTCCTACAGTCTGCCCCGCTCAGTCCTGGTTCTGGTTCTCCCGTGCCTCCCTTCCCTCCAGCAGGCCCAGCAATACGGCCTGGGCCTCCAGCATGGGCCTACTGTGTGTCTTATACAAACTACTGTAGTGATAGTGTACTGAAAGCGGATAATTTCTCTCCACCGCCTGCTGTCGGTGGTTTGACCCTTCAGTTATATTTCCATATTGACTGGTCACCTTGTTTAAATGTGTCAGAAATTACCAATTAGTGCCTAATTTTCCTCCTTGCCACAGTGGTGACATCAGATGATGAACTGAATCAGAAGAACCTCCTCATAATGTGTCACTGCTGAGAAGGTGATTAATGAAAATCGCAGGAAAATGTGCAGGAATTCAATACAGTCAGAAAAGACTGAAATATCACATTAAGCCTTCTGAATATACAACTATTCAGCTGTGATACACCACAATGTTATGTGCTGTTCTGCACACAACATTGTGTTGTACAGTATGGATTCAGATTAAATGCTTTACTAATTAATCTAGAAGGGCACTCGGAGAGGAAAGACCTCCGCCAAGGCCATGCCATACCGGGCAATATTAACAAAAGTGAAAAATATTTTGTGTATCTGCCCGTGATTCGGATCTGCTCCAAAATATAATGGGTTCTGCCTAGTGGGCAACTGCAGAAGTGCCTTAAACCTGCATTCTTTCTAACAGCCAGCAGGGGGCGACTCCTCTGGTTGCTAAAAGAAGTCTGATTGTATAGAAGTCTATGAGAAAATGAGCCTACTTCTCACCTTGATTTATTACCTAAGTAAACATTGTAAACATGAGTTTATGGTCTCAATCGCTAGTTTCAAGTCTTCTTCAATACAGCATGATGTTCATTTAGTAAATTATGGTCCCATTTAGAGTCAAACAGACCATAAAGCTTTAGGGCGGGGCTACCTTGTGATTGACAGGTTGCTACCTGTCCGTGTTTCCGTCTTACAACTTTAACCCTTTCACAGCGTGTTGTCAGTTCATGAAAGTTAATTATAACATTTTAGTCGCCTAAAAATGTCTTACTCAGGTTGTACTTAGCTCCACCCTCTCGTGTCACTTCTGGTTGCAAAAAACCAAGATGGCGACGGCCAAAATGACAAACTCGAGGCTTCAAAACGGCAGTCCACAAACCAATTGGTAACATCACGATGACTACGTCCACTTTTTCTAAAAGGTCTATGGTTCTTCCTCAGCCTATGCTACACCATTCCACCAAATTTCATGAAAATTGGGCCTGTAGTTTTTCCGTAAACAAACCGAACCAAAAACATAACCTCATAGCGGAGGTAATAATCTGCTTTTTACAATAAATATATCAATCAAACATAAATCATTTGACTCTTTTGAGACATCACAATCACAAAAATGCTTCCAAAATAAACACGGCTGAGCTGGTTAACTTATAGTGAAACCACTTTACTGTCACCGTCTACCGCACACACTCGTTTCTCTGATGATTCATTTCCAATGTGCCCTTTGCAATTAAACCCGGGGGTTCCTCACTTAAGACAGACAGGCCAGGGGAGGCGGGTGTCAGCCGAGACCATCAGTCATGCATGGACGCTGCGGTGTGGCTCTGTGGATGTGATATATATATATATATATATATATATAAAAAAAAAATGCCAACAACTGCTGGCTGCCACACACACATAAACACACACAGATACACGGACAGTCAATTATCAATAAAACAGCCTATTTCTTCTGTTTCCCTTTCAGTTCCTTCCTTCTCACATGGCGTCCCTGTCTCTCTCTCTTGTCTTTTCCAGCTCCCCTCCCCTCTCTCTCTCTCTCTCTCTCTCTGCTATCTCTCATTGACGTTTTAGCACATTAATTGACTCATTATTCCGAATCATACTCGGGTTGGGGGGAAGGGACTGTTGATTAACGAAGGCAGATGCCCAGTCTCTGTAGAGGAGCCCAGCTAGAGGCCGCTGACTGGAGGGAAGAGGAACATAAAAACAGTCACAGTCAAAGGAATTGAAAGATGACCAATTGGTCTGTTTTTCGATTATTTGTTAAGTCATTTATAAATCAAAAATGTCAAAGATTATCTGGTTCCAACCTCTCAAATATGAGGATTTGCTGTTTTTCTCTGTTTTATATCTGTGTATATTGAATATTTTTGGACTGTTGGTTGCATCACACTGAGCTCTGGGGACTTTTGATGGGCATTTTTCACAGTTGTTTTTGTAATTTTATAGACTAAATGATTAATTCTTTACACTACAGTGGGTTAGATCTCCTTGCTTTTATCCCTCAGCCTTTCCACGTTGCAACGTATCCTCATATAACGGTTCATATGATATCTCACAAAAAAGTTATTCCTCCTTTTTCTTACAAACATCCAGCAACACATGTCAATTTCTGCTCGTTACATGCATACATGTAACAGGAAACAACTTCCTTACTGTAGGTTTAGGCAACAAAACATAGTTATGGAGGGAAAAGATCGTGGTTTTGGTTAAAATAACTACGGAAGTGGCGTAACTTAAGTGGCGTAACTTAAGTACGTAACTTGCGTGACAAATAAATCAACGTTGACTTCACCCATCCATCCCGGCCTCCGTCCTATACGCTGTTCGCCGCTCTATGATACATTGTTTATGTACGTATTTTACTTTGTTTACGTACTTATTTCAAGCCCAACCATGATGTTTTTCCTAAACCTAAGTGGTTTTGTTGCCTAAATCTAAAAGCGAATGTTTTACGATAACGACGTGCCATGAAATGGCCGGCGAAGAGCCTAAAATGCGCTCTCATTACACGTGGAATGTCCTTGAAATGTTGTGATATTTATACGCCTTCCCGTGACATAAGGTTGGATTATCAGGATAACTCTCCAGAGGATCTTTAGGTTTTTTAATGAAACCAATAACCTGTGCATCTGAACTTATAATAATAATTCTCTGCATGACTCTGCATGGTCCCTCCTCCCACCCCCTCATCTCCCGCTCCCTCCTCATGTCTCTCTCTATGTGGTGCTAGCATAAGATTTTTAGGCCATATATATCTTTAACCCCATTGTTCTACGGCGACAGCTCAACATTTAGCCGCCCTGACACATCCAGTTAGCTACAAGCCCAAAGTTTACCTGACACAGGGTGGCCTACTTATCGTCTCTCGCCCGTTACAGCTCCACCCATCCAATCCACCACCACTCAGTCTCCTCAGCCCCCCCCCACACCTCCACCCTCCTCATCCTCATACATCCTATTTGAGAGAATTAGGAGGGAATCAATCATTTTTCGGGGCCTACATGTTGTTACAGCCGGCCTTACTTCGCAGCCAGGGCATCTATCTTCCATCTCCAGGCGGACAGGGCGGGGTGGAGGGGCGGTTTGGGAGAGGGGGGGGGGGATGGATATCATGTGGCGAGACCAGGAATTCAAAGTGACGCAGGTTGGAGCTCTGGTGGCCGTTAAGTTTCTCTGACAAACTGACTGCAACACCCCCAGGCTCTTTCTCCCTCTCCCTTCCTCTCTATCTGTCCGTCTCACTTCTCTGATATCTCCTCCGCCGCCGCCACACTGTCCTGTCATTTAATGAGACGGGAGGCCGCCGCCATCGCTGCTGTAGCGGCAGCCAATGGGAGGCTCGGCCTGCCTGTACGTCTCCTTTATCTGGTCTTTAATTGTCTGAGGTTGTGGTGGGATTCTCAGGGAAACTAAACCTGCTGTGTGTTCATGGGTGCTGCTGTGTAAGCACTTCTCAGAGCGGCGGGCTTTAAAGGAGAAGAGGGTGCAATTACAATAAAATGTTGAGGCAGGACAAGGAGAAGGAGGTGCATACGGCGGGGTTACGAGCATCCTGAGAGCGATGAGTTTCAACAGAGTCTGTCTACTGATCCACTTAGGATTCAATCACAGCTGCTGCATAAAGACCCACCAGGATGTCTAACATCAGTGTATCCAACGAACTGATCTATTAGCTCGTTGTTTTGGCTTTCTGGCCTCAAACTTTACTGTTTTGGTTCACTCTCACCAGATCTCAACTTCATTTCCCTGTCTGGTCGCACTAAATGACGTATGAATGACACGACAATTCGCAGGTAGTCTGTACTGACTGCAGTGTAAACACATCTGCGTAAATATGCTACGCTCAGAGCTAGTGACGTGGAATAAATCTTAAGAAAGACTGCTTATGAGAGGTGGACGGGTCAAACAAATACAGGATTTTGAACCAGGAGACCAGTGTTTGTGTCCCAAAGTGTTGTTGAGTTATTTTGAATTTACATTAGTGACGTTTGTGACGTGTTTTCCATACTTCTGTTACCTTGTTTCTGTACATATTTTACGTACTTATTTTAAGACCAAACATGATGTTTTTCCGAAAACTAAATGGTTTTGTTGCCTGAACATAACTGCGGCCGTTACCGTAGTTTGTTGCGTGGCGTGAAAATGGCACGGATATGTATAGACAGCTTTCTTTCTTTAATATAGGATACTCCATTTAATGGATGCTTTTATCCAAGGCACCTTACAACTTGAGAGTTTTCTTTCTGTAATTGTTCTGTTAGTAATTCTAAAATCTGAATATTAACAAATAAACATATTTTACAGAAAACGATGGGTGTACAAGAGGTTGACCTGGCGACCTGGTTAATGGGTGCTGACACATCACAATATGATTGAGAGAAGCTTAACATGACCTCACACAGCAGATAAGACGACCGACATCAACATAAACTGGCCACTAGAATAAGTAAACACACTGTGGGCACAATACAAAAATAATGAGATGAATTAAAATGAGAATGTGTCCGGTCGCACCAGAGGGAGCTGAAAGTGCCTGTAAATCTGTGTTTGTAATGACGTCATTAGCTCTCAGCTGTTTAAATAGTTGATTAAGGCCCGTGCAGCTTGCACAGCGACCCCTGACACCCACAACATCTGTTTTGTTTGTGTGGGCTGAAAAGCAGTTGCTCTCACACTGCGCAATATGTGCCTTCATAGCAAGGTGACATTAGCTCTGAGAACAACATACCCACTCCGATTAGCTCAACACCGGAGCCGCTGCAAAGGTCTTACTCTTTAATGCAGCGCTGCTCAGCTGCTGCTGCGATCCGACTCCATATATACCCGAGAGAAATTGTTTGGGGAAAAATGTGCATGTTTGAGTTTTGTTGATGCATTTTGCAAAATATTCAGGAATTAATTCATTTTCATATCAGCAGTAATTCAGAATAGATGAAACGTGAATATGAAGGTAGATCCTGATTGGTTTCCCAGGAGAAAACCTGTTTACATTTCAGACCTAAAGGGCAATGAGAAAGAATCCTAAAGTTTCTTATTTTAACAAACTTTTTCTCGCAAGGTTCGTTTGACACCATAACATACAGTTTTCTATCTTGTTTCCCCTAGCTATAGTTACTTTAAAGGTACAGTGTGTAGGATTTGGCGGCATCTAGTGGTGTGGTTGCAGATTGCAACCAACTGAGTACCCTTTTGCTCACTCCTCCCTTTCCAAGACTGCAGTAACGTGAGCCACTGAGTGCAAAACTGTGGTAACGCCATGTCATACCGTGTCATTCATACGGCATTTGGTGCAACCAGGCTGGTAGAAACATGGCGATGCAAGATGGCAGACTCTGTGAGGAGGACCGTCTATGTAGATATCTGCAGCGATGTCGGCACCGACCCGTCTGGAAACACAGACCCTGTCTTGTTTACCATGCTTTGTGGGTGGGACTTTTTGCAGTGTCATCGCCATTCATATACAACTAATGTGTTTATGATTAAATTGTTTACTAGAGCACAAAGTTCTTCATAGATCTGGCCTCTTTATTTTGCTCTCAAAGTTTAACAGATTGATGCATTTAACTTAAAAATGTACAAAGTTGTCTTTGACCGCTAGAGGGTCCAAGGTTCATCCACCATAGTCTCACAAAATCCTGTGGGAAACACTGTATTACGTCATCCAAAAATTGATGTCCCCCCACTTCAAAATGTGCCGCTGAAAATTACATGAAAGACGTGGAAGTTTACCAACAGCTCAATGAAAGCTTTCTAATATCCAAGAAAAATCTATTCTACAACTCTGAATATAAGCAGCATAAATGAATAAAGAGGCCCTCTGCAGTGTCTGCTGCCGTCTCTCAGAAGTCACTGTAGGACATATGTTAGATTTCAGCTTGTCTGCTAGCAAGCTAGCATTAGCATGTGCTAATATGTTTGTTTGTTTTTCTTCCGCAGTCACAACCCCCCCTACCCCCTTTGCTTTATCTAGTCTTGCAGATGGTGACCCGCTCTAATAATAGTCACTTAAATAGGACATGACTTTCCGGCGTGCACATATGTTTGGTTCCTGCTCTCTCTCTCTCTCTCTCTCTCTCTCTCTCTCTCTCTCTCTCTCTGCTCTCTCTCTCTCTTTTGTATTTGGCCCATTTGTTTTGTATCTCACTTTGTGTGTTGCAGCTCTGGCTGCTCGAGGATCTTCCTCGCTTGTCGTACACTCTGACGGACGACCCGCTCGTGCAGAGCAGTCGTAGTGCCGATGCCGGGCATGAAATGAAACGTTCTCTTTATCAGCTTGGCATGACAACAGAGTGGGGGGGGGTGAGAGAGACAGAGACATGCATTGAGGACAGAGGGGGGGGGGAGATCAACACACATGGTTAACTAGCCATAAGCCCGCTCACAGAAGTCACTTTATGATGCACATGCACACATACTGTCTGTGCACACATGGATGTAAACACTGCAGCACACACACACTGTTGCTTCAGCCTCATGTTGTTCTGACTGACATTGAAGCTTCTCTCTGTCCATACGGAGGGAGAACCCCCGCTTTATAAACATAATATTATTATTAATGGTGAAGAAGGATCCAACCTCTAAAAACTCTAAGGGATGTCATACTAGCTTGTCGTGAAGGAGGTTACATAACGCTCCAAACGTACGCTAAATTTTGGCGAGGAAAAACTGTCATGGCCATTTTCAAAGGGGTCCCTTGACCTCTGACTTCATGATATGTGAATGAAAATGGGTTCTATGGGTACCCACGAGTCTCCCCTTTACAGACATGCCCACTTTATGATAATCACATGCAGTTCGGGGCAAGTCATAGTCAAGTCAGCACACTGACACACTGACAGCTGTTGTTGCCTGTTGGGCGGAATTTTGCCATGTTATGATTTGAACATATTTTTTATGCTAAATGCAGTACCTGTGAGGGTTTCTGGACAATCATCCCCTTTCAATTTTTCTGACTTTACAATTTAAAAATAAGGATCTAATCAAAAAAAAAAGGGTTAATGAATAAGACAAGAATCTCCTCAAATAACTCAGACGTTCATGCGTAAATCAAAATGAAAAATGTGTTATAAAGGAGCTGCAATCTGAGTAACTTTTATAATTTCCTAGAAGTCCTTTTACTTCCTAGAGTGCAGTACAAGCTACAGATCCAGCCCGACACAGACAATGGTACAATCACTGCTTCTTGGCCTCAATCTAATAATTGCTCCATTTTCATTTGTCCGTGCTGCTGCTGCAGACTGCTAAAAGCAGCTTATAGACAGGGGGAAGCTTCAAATTCATCCTCTTTAAGTTTTTTAGCTTATGGAGAGAAAAAAAACAAAGCATGACACGGATCTTACATATGTCAGGGATTATAATGTACGCTGGACTAACAGCAAGCACGCACGGTTGTGCCAGTCAGAAGTAGGTGGAATGATCCCAGTCCTTTCCATTTCACTGATGAGATCTGAACTGTGGTGACAGTGTAATACTGACTCCCACCAAAAGAGGGCTCTCTCAACCTCCGGAGGCCTGAGGGGAGGGGGGCACGAGAGGAAGTGAGAGGGTTGAAAATGTGAGTGGATGGATCAGATATACTCATAATGAAGAAATGTTGAGGGAGAGAAAATGATGCAGAGAGGGAGAGAACATGCATGTCTGCACAAGCCCTGCTTAGCATACTGGTTACCAGTGAGGCTCCCAGTGAGGCTCCCAGTGAGGCTCCCAGTGAGCACAGCAGCACATAACTGGTCCAGTGGAGCTGCTCAGCGGCTCACTATAAAACTAAAGATGTTGTACTCTGCAGCTCCCAGGTGTGAGGATGTGTTTAACTGCGCTGGTGAAAAAGAGCATTTTGTACTTAAGTACAATTTTGAGGTACTTGTATATACATTTTCTGCTACTTTCTACTCCACTACATCTCAGAGGGAGGCTAAATATTGTACTCTTTACTCATTTATCTGACAGCTGGAGTCACTAGTTATACTTGTATTAGATTAACATTTTACATAAAAAATATTTTTTTGCCGCTTATACTAGTTACTTTTCACCTAAAGAAAACAAACACATGATATGATGCAGTACTATCTTACTAATCCACCCAGTAGTACACAAAGTACTTAAAATTGACTCCATGTTGACAAACTACATCTTTACAGATTTTACTTGTACTGGAGTATTTCTACACTGTGGTATTTCTACTTTTACTTAAGTATATGATCTGAATACTTCTTCCATCTATCTGCTGGATATGAAGTAAAGTGTCGTTTCTGCTCTTCATGCTGCCATATTGTACGAATTTCAACCTCGACAGCCACTAAAGTCACCTGTACCTGAAGTAAAACCTGCTGCCAAATGTGAAAAAGTCGTTGAAATCCAGCTTCCACGCCGGCCGTTGTGATAAATTGGGCATTGAGGGGAGACCATCACAGAGGTCAACGGCGGCCATCATGAGAGCAGTCTGGCTGTTTTAACGGCTCCACTGTGGGCGACACCGATCTGACACACCTCACATCCCTCTCTGCTGGAGTAACGTGGGGGTTGTGTGACAGAACACGTTCCCCCCGCTGATATCTTGTTCCCCCGTCGGCGCCGTCCGACAGTCAGAGTTGGCGCTCCGGGGAGAGCACGGCTTTATAATTGTAACCACATCCAATTAAATTTCCAATTCAGCCTCCTATTAATCAGGCCAGTGATCAGAGAGGCAGAAGCTGCAGAGCATTTCCTGCAGAGACCTGTGAAGGGAGCGGCATCACATTCACAACAAGAGGGGAAAGTGTTTCTGCCTCTCAGCGTTCGGGGTTTAACTACAGGAGGGATGTTAGTTCGGTGCCACAAAAGGTAACCAACCATCATTTGAAGGCTATATTCTGTTTAATAACTACCTACTTTTGGCAATGATAGTTGGGGAAAGATTCTCTCGCTCTTCTCCCTTTCTATTGTCAGTTAAAGGTGCAGTGTGAAGGATCTGGCGGCATCTAGCGGTGAGGTAGCAGATTGCAACCAACTGAAACTTCTCCTGTGTGCCAAGCGTGTACTGTAGGAGAACTACGGTGGCCGATGCGAAAACGTGAATGTCTCTCTAGAGCCAGTGTTTGATTTGTCCCTTCTGGTCTACTGTAGAAACATGGCGGGTCCGTGAAGAGGACCCGCTCCGTGTAAACGGCTCATTCTAAGGTAACGAAAACACAATGATTCTTCAGTTTCAGGTGATTATACATTAATGAAAACATACTTAATAGATCCCTCATGTTCCCCAAGATGCCCCATGTTACACCCTGTTCCTTTAAACCCTAAATTAGGTTAAAATTTGCTGCAATATTTAAAAAAAAAAGTTTGATTTGACCTAGAAGTGGTAAATAGAGCATTCCAGGGTTGACATATTTTTGTAGGCCAACCAGGAAGTTAGCATCGCCCTGGTTCCCTCAACAAAAACCCAATGGAAAAATCCCATTGGGTTTTGGATTATTGCAGAAAATAAACTCTGTGGCGAACAAACGTTTATGATACTTACACGTTTTGTCTCCACAAATTAACACCACTTTATGATTTTTGTAGTGAAAATGCAATCGCCAGAAGTAAAAAAGCTAACGTTAGGCGATAAACGAACTACACCACGGTCACATGAGTGTGAGTATAAACACAACAAGGCTGTAAAGGAGGACGAGTCGGCGTGATGACGTTTAGTAGTCTCATTTAGCCTCTTGTTAGCAACCGCCTTTTTTAAGACACGTAAAAGCTTCAAAATTCACGAAGGGGGATATTTATTGATGTATTTTATGTCGTAGAACATAACGTTAAAATCTCTTCAGCTTGTGTTAACCACAGATCTTATTTCAGGCATCTAACTAAAAACCCACTGACTACCAGACAAGGAACCGGCAGCGCTAAAATGCTAACTCATTTCTGGGTTTTTGGACTCATTCCTGCAGCACTCTATTATTTTAGACTTCAGAAATCTCCCTCCAGAGTTACAGAAGACTTTGTACAACTTTTTTCCACAGGCTGAGTGAGTGTCCCTCTATTTTTGTGGCCTTCCTTTTGGGGAAGGTGTGCATCATTAATTAAGAATTAATGCAGAATGCAGTAAAACTGTGGGATGTCCAAAATAGCCACATCTGTCCTGCACATTATATCAGTGGTATTCAGTCTGCCCATTACATAAATCAAGCCCCCATATGAAGACCGAGGTATTGGGGTGTGACAACTGAAATGATATTGGGACGCGGTAATAATCATAATCCATCTAATGGATCAGGCAGATTTAATCCACACATACAGTAGTTACAGTTGAGCTGGGTCAGCTGCCTCACAAACAATAGCAGAGATGGAAGTCGTACCTTTTTTATAATAATCCCCATGATGTGTTAAAGTGTGAGAGAAAGAGCTTTGTGTTGTAGGACAAAGCGTAATCTGCAGGACGGTGGGGGGGTCGCTACGAGTCAGTGTCAGATACCCCGTCATCTCTGAGGGAATTTATATCAGCTTTTATCTAAAGCACCTTACAGCGTCAGCGTTTATCACCTCGAACAAAGAGGTTTTACTTTCACATTTTCATCACATTTAAATGAATATCAGTTTTTAGTTATATGAAATTAACTCTCCTTTCACAGTCAACCATGCACCATGCATGAGATGGGCTACAGAATATCTATTCATCTTTATTAGACTTAAGCTGAGAAGTGTCAGACGTCGGATGGATTCTATGTTTGAACCCGAGCTTCAACTTACTTTTGCATGATTATCACATGCAAAATCTAATTCCCCTGTCTTTTTAAACCTTAGCAGAATTTCATGCTTTACACATTTAACCCTTATAGACCTCTCACCGCAAACTCATGATGTGCAGCCAAGCATTGTTCAAACCTGCAGAACATAATTTTTAATTCTAGAGGAGGTCCCAGAGTTTACAAAGATTTAAGATAATGTGGTAAATTGCACTTTCTCTAGTCTTCTTACCACTCAATGTGCTTCACACTACATGTCAACATTCACCCATTCACACAATGATGGCAGCACAGCCTTCGGGAGCAATTTGGGGTTCAGTATCTTGTCCCAGGACACTTCAACATGACGACTGGAGGAGGATCTGGGAGATCGAACCACGACCCGCTCTACCTCTGAACCCAATATATGGCATGCAAGGTGAAATTTTGGAAAATGTGTATAATATGATGCCTGGAGTCTTGGGTTTTACTCAGTCTAAACATAGATTCAATGCAGAGTTGGAAAAAGATAATGCAGAATATTATATGATACTGTCAGACAGTGGAATAAGGTTATGTTAGCAAGCTACTTAAATCTCATGTCACTGTGACACTTAAAAATAAAAATAAATTTTCCTATAATGCCAATTTCTTATTCAATTCATTCATTCAAGTCATCCTTCTTTATGTGCGAGTAGCATAATGTTAAGTAAGATCAATAATAAAAGGAAATCGGACCTGATCAAGCCAAAGGAGTTAACAGAAAACCCAACACAGCCTGAAATCATCACGTAGCTTCAGGCCCAAGTTGGTTTAATTATTTTTATCATTGAAGCTCAATCTCAGATGGGATTGCATTATATATATGTATTGTATGTGTGTGTCCGTGTTTCCAAGTGAACTTTGATCGGAGGGACGAGGCATCAACAGAAGGTGTGTGTGTGCATTAACACATGCAGCATTGAAAAGCTGCGTGGTCAGAAGCTGCAGAGGCCAACATGGGCTGACTCATATAAGTCTATTGTCACTCAGCATGTGAAACATGGATAAGCCCTCAGCCCGAACAATGGATCGGGCCCCCTGTAAAGGCATCTGACATGCTTTAGCTCAGATTAGTGTGTAAAATATAGGTTATCCTCTGATTTAGGTGACAAATGCGCTTCGTAGAAATGTGAACGGCGATTTGACTAAGTGCCATTGTTTTAAGGCTTCCTCCATTATAACGCTGTCTAATGCTGTTTGTTTGTTTGGTGAAGAATATGCAAATAGATGTGGTTGATATGTAGGATAGTCCAAATATTATAAACCACATTCTCTTTAAGCATGTTTAGGCACATAATGTTTCTGAAAACATTTGTTATATTAATCGTCAGGAGGTCGAAGGTCAGAGCAATAGCAATAGAACAACATTTTAGAATTATTAGAATAAAGGAAAAAGGTTATAACTCAGTGGGATGGATTAAATCAGTGGATACAATAATATAAAGTAAAGCAACTGGGCATAAAAATTAATTTAAACCATTAATTGCTCAATAACTCAGTAAGCGTACATATAATATCAGGCCGAGATGGAGGCTCTATTGTTTTACTACCCGTTGCTTTTAATTCACACATTTGCATTTGTGATAGGGGGTAATTAGGATCTATTTATTATTCACACAATCCCTCATAAAAGGCTAATGAGCATTTGTTTTGATGACAGTAAAAATGCAAGAGAAAACGATTTATATTTGTTAGCACTCACAGGTCATTATGCTGTAGCCATTTGTCAGGGGCGTAGCATCATCCTCTGCTTGATCTGAGTCGGGAAGAGAGCTCACTCTTTCACTCCTCCTCTCAGGATGGACTGATCTGCCCCGCAATGTGTCTTTCCCCCAGGGGTCCATCTGTAATTCTAAGAGCCCTACGGTTTATTTATTTATTAATACTATTGTATGATTTTACACCTAACTTCCATCTTAACTTATCTGTCTTGTCTTATGAAAACTCTATGCCATATCAAATGAGTGTATACTTAGTTTGTTAAGTTAGTCTTTGACAGTGAATTATGAATGAGTCTTCTTTATATTTGCATAACTGATAAGTGTTTATTGGATGCATTGTTGTCAATTACTTTGCTAAACTATGTCTGTTTTTTTTTTTACTATGTCTAAAATCATAAGTTGTTTTTTTAAGTGGAAACTTTGAATATTTACATTTTAATATAATTATTTTTCAAATATTTATGCTTGGTACAGCTTTTTGTTTTTCCATTGATACAGTGAATTAAATTAACACTGATTTTTTTTAATATTTTTTTATGTGGACCTCAAAAGGACTAGAAACCACTTCCAAATAAATAAACACTTTTTTTAGAGCCAGAAAATCATAATTTTAGGAAAGATGGTGCAGCTGAGGTGGGTTGAAGAAGCCATTATAGACTGTGATTGGCTGAGACTTGTGTTCACTGAAAGTCAGTTGGTCGTTCCATTGCAACATCAGCGCCCAGCGCCTCCGCCATTTTGGATTGAAAGCGACTACCGGAAGCCAGTAAAGTGTCCGCCCTAAAAACTGCTGTACAAAGGTAAAACAAAATTATTTCTATTCCATTGTCATATTGTACCGAAATAGCCTGTGTTGAACAATAAAATATTAATATGATGAGCGTTTTCAGTTCAAAATGGCGGCAGCGGCTGCAGCGGAGATTCATCTCTTTGCTTCTACACTCTTTGATTTGGGGAAAGAGGGTGGAGACTAGGTGAGGCAAGCAACAGCCAACTGTCATAGGATGAGACACCTGTCAATCATCCATTTGCTTCTATACTCTTTGATTTGGGGAAAGAGGGTGGAGACTGGGTGAGGCAAGCCACAGCCAACTGTCATAGGATGAGACAACTGTCAATCAAACCAACACGGCCCTAAAACGATGAATTGTCGACATTAAATTACCACGGAGCCCATTTAATAAAATGAATTATCCATTAAGAACATATAAAAGCATACAAAATATTAAATTAGGCTTTATATTGACTGTATTTTGAGTAAGAGGGATTCGCCCCCAGTCATTAAAATAGAGAAGACCCGCCCCCCTCAGATAACCGTTTGCTAAACTTGTGTTGTTCGCAGTTGTTAGCTGAAACTTTCTAGAAGCTCCAGCCGGATTACAGCATTATCTGAAGCCCGGACTAAAGCCTGATGGGAAAAAGTCAAGAGGTAAGACATGGGGAAACTTATATTATTAAGCTAATAGACAGCCGAACAAAATATCCAGCTAGTTACTGTAGGCTTTGCTAGGTTAGTTACTTATCCTCAATGTTTGTTTGGCTAACTCAGCTAGCCAGACTAGCCTGTTGCTAACGTTACCTTAGTGACTGTCACTAAGGTAACGTTAGCAACAGCCTAACTCAGCTAGCCAGACTAGCCTGTTGCTAAGGTTACCTTAGTGACAGCTAGCTAGTTAGCTCCACTTAATGATTGCCATGGGTATGTATGAATGGAAAAAGGCACTGCCATTTATCTTTTTTCAAATGTAGTTAGCTTGTATAGTTAATTTACACTCTGATATATTTGCTTGTTACTTTGCTCATTAAATTAAGCATTATGATTAATTCTGATTTCTGTACTTTTCTGTGCCTGAGAAATATTTTAAAAATAAAATTCCCTCTGGTATAAAATGACAATCATTTAAAAAATGGTGAAGTGAAGTTTGTAAATAATCTGCCAGAAATACATTATGTCTGAATGGGTTTTTCACATTTGGGTAAAAAGAGGTATTAGGCTATATGAAATGGGGAAAGTACTGTATGAGTTTAACGTTACCTATCAATAGTTCTGATAACAAGACATGGAAATAAGCAACATTTAAACCAATGAATATATATGTTTTCAGAATATTACATTCAACTTCAATTGTTTTGACCATGATAAAGGGAAAAGTGTGGGCATAATGTTAATTACGTTTGAATGGCATACAGTGTGACTACAGTAAATCATACATTAATGACCATGAAACCCATTAAGTCTATTGTATTTCTATAGGACTTGAGTGTACAGAATTGTCTTTATGATAAACTGCAGGGGCAGTTGAGGGACATCTTATTTATTTAACCTTGAGTCAGTCCTCACCACCAAGTACCTTGTGCTCCTAGCGTCTATATTGTGTATTTATGCAAATGTGTTTTAATGTGTCCTGTCTGGATGTGATATGTTGTGTTTTAATGTACCCTTTTTAATACCACGTTTTGCACATGCAAACCAAAGACAAATGTCTGCCTTTTGTATGCAAAACAGTAGACAATAAAGTATTTTATATTCTATTCTATTTAATAGAAAATTGATACTGCATATTGCATGTGCTCTGCTGAGGGATCCCCCTTCACTGTTGTTTCCTACTGTCTGTATAGTACACTAGGTACTTTACAGTATGGCAAGGTATGTGATACTGAGTTGAGTTTTAATATTTATTTAATTGATCTGGCTCCACCCACAGCCCTTTCCCTTTGTTTACTGGTCTCAGTTGTCTAAATTGTGTATTTTTGTATTGGATATTTAAACTGCTAAATGGTGCTAAATTACCCGCTTGCATTATGTTGCTTCCCTTACTCCTAGTGCCTTCTGCGTTGTAACAAGAGGAAACATCTAAAAGCTCTCTCCTTCATGCAGAGCCGAGACATTAACGGCTCAAAGGTGAGAGGGTTGGTGAACTAGCATGTCTTCAGTCTCCCGGAGGCCTGCTGGCCTTCACCTGTTCCCTGTCCTCCGCTCCTCCACCGAGTTCTCCCCCCTGCCCCACAACAGACGTCTTATCAAACGTGACTGATTGCTGTAATCTGGACTGGAGCCATTAAGCAAATTACCTGAATCATTGCGAGGATTAGTCTCATTAACACATGATTAGCATCAAATTAAAATAATGAGTGTTTAACTTGTGATGTCTTCCAGTTGTTGGAACAGCTTGATCAGCCACGCCAGGCTTACTGAGGGGGCAGCCCTCCGTGTCAGGGATCCTGAGGTGGCAGAGACTGACCCTGGTGCAGGGGCGGACCATCCAGTACCTCTCCTGGGCTACCAACAGTCGACCAACCCAAGGTGAGTGTCCGCTACAAGGGTTTTCACGTCAGGATGAAGAGATATTGTATTTGTCTGAGACATGAGGGGCCACAGGAGTTTGGCCCCAAATTTTAAGGTCAAGTTAAAACTAATGTTGAAAGGGAAGTCATCTGCACCTGTTATGGTAACATAACAACATAATACATCAGTCCTGCAACTGAAACCTGAAACTGGTCATATTAGAGGTGTGGTACTTTTGAATTGTATTGCGTTAAGTCATACTCCCGAATGGACGCATACTCAAATAGCTGTGGACACCACGGACGCGTAGTAGTTCTGCTTATACTTACGGCTTGGAAGACACGTTCCACACATGCGCAGTAGATCGCTACGCTACCAGTTGTAGAGTAGTGGCTGTGCGGACAGGTCTGCACGGTCACACAATTTGAAGATACGTGGACGTCTGCACAGAGCCGACATGTACAACCTCTGATGACGAAATTTACATCATGCAGACCCCAGCAGACCCTCGCGGACGTGCAAAGTATATTGTAGGCTTTTGTCCACCCGATTTATATCAGTGAGGATAGGCTAAATAACAGAAACACCTCTCTGCAAGGTTTTCAATGAGAAAAAAAGACAGGGTGTCATCGTAAAATGGAGCTTATCATGTCATCAAAACAATAAACTAACAAGAAATATAGCCATTAAATAAAAAGGAAATACCATTAAGATATGACTATCAATATAAAAGTAGATGCATTATAAATTATAAGTGCATTATAAATGATTAAACCCCAAAACAGCAGTATAGAAACAAATAAACAAGAAAACAATCAAACAAGTATATAGAAACCCTGCATTTATTAAATATGACTGTAGTTAATCAGCTACATGCTCTGACTTGCTGGGATCACTTTGCCTTCTTCTAAATTCAGTAGCACGACGAGTTAGAGACAAACTATCAAAGCTGTGTGTTCACATCACCTTGAAACTGGCCTGCAGTGCTGCACCTTGAGCTTTCTCACAGATGTCAATCAAGACTCTCTGTGTCCCCAGTAGATACCTTTTAGTGAGCATCTTCAGGAAGAAGGGAAGGACATGGTTTTTGGGGCTGTTTTTATAGTGCAAATTTGCCTTAGTCATTGTTTTTTTTGTGGCTTTTTAAAAAGTCCTTTGGGAGCCTTTTGGTTAGGAACTCAAAAACTCAGTTTCTCCTTCATGATTTTAAAAATTAGCATGAAAACCAGGGATGCTGAAGTGTTCAGAAAGTCAGGTGTCACAGCACTCAAATGACCTGCAACTTCACAATGGAGTTTACTCTACTTTTACCTTCCTTACATTGACAATGTTTACACGCTTGTTTACGGTCAGCTCTGTGTGTTGTACACAAACCAACTAGCCAACATTTTGCAGAGATGCATGCCCAAAAGAAAAGCCCACATTTCTGTTCGGAAGGAGAAACACACCTACTTTTAAAACGTAATGAAAGACTTGGATGTCAACATTTTATTTGGATATGCACAAATATCACAACGCCGACCTTTTCAAGACGGTGGTTGAAGGATTAAAAGAGGGAGGCTGTGTTCGCATGGTTGAACAAGTCCGCCACCGGTTAAGTTAATCAGAGTTTGCGCGTCTGTATGTAAACGGGAATGTTAGTGGAATATTAATTTTCATTAGCCATGTAAAAAGCTTAGTAGGAATATTGTCTTTTTCGGAATAAGGGGAAAAAACTGAATATTTTGTGCATGTAAACGTAGTAATTGTCTAATACTCATGTAAACTGTCTATTTAAACTACTTTTTCACATCCTGTGTTAGCTGAAATCATACCTTTTTAACATTTAAAGTCATACATTAAGCTACATTGGATATATTATCTACAGTTTTATACATATCTCTATAAATATATAGTTATATAAGCCCTATTTGCTCTCTTTAACTATTTCTGGTTTGTCCTACTTCTGACTACTTGCTGCTGTAATGACCCTTATTTTTCATAGGCAACAATGGTGTTAAATTTAAACCTGCATATTTAATTAAATAATGGAATATACCATAAACTCTGCACAGAAATTGAAGGGAAGTTTCCATGTTACTCAGTGTGATAGAAAGTGGTGCTGCCGCATGATGTCCATTTATACCCCGACTCGCTCAGTGTGGATAACAGGATTGGACGAGGCTTTCTACTGTTTTCTCAAATCCCAGACTCTGCAGACATTTAGTAACATCTGTCAAACCATAATTAATCAACGTTCGCAGATGTTGCTTTCCTGCAACCTGTTGACATTTCCCCAAAAAGCCTTTGCAACAGAGAACATCTGATTACTTGAATAAATAGTGAAATGTTGCATTATCATCCTCACAATCCAACGCCACCCCCACAAAGTGAAGATGAACAAATGGCTCGAAGCAGCCAGGGAGTGTAGTGCACCTTCTGCTTTTATCTTAACAGGAGATTTATTTTAATTCCACAAATGCATATTTAGTAACCACTAAGTGTAGTTAAAAACTATAATGCTAACCTGCTGCTTGGAGATTATGGACCCTGAATGACATTATGTTTTATCAGAGGGGTGGGGGAGAGTAGATGTCAAGTGCTCGCCCAGCAGCACGATTTAATATCATACGCAGCGAGTACAATTCCTTTCTGCACTAATGAAAACAATAGCAGCACTAAACACTCCAGCCTACATTTAATTTAATCTTTGAGGGATTATCTTCCTCGGCTAATGTCAGAGTGTAAGACGGCCTGTGAATATTAAATACATTTCCTCTGCAGATGCTCCGACAACATCGGCGGGATAATGTCAACAGATTTTTTTCTGAGTTTCTTCATATGGGTGGAATTACTTTGTGAAACATTTATGGGGAAGCGTTTGCCTTTGCTGAGTTCTCCATTATGCTTGAATGTCATGACACAGAGGGGGTGGGGTTTGAGGATAGAATTTGTGTTAATGGCCTTGTGTTCCTTTGGCTTTGGCTAAATTAAAGGGCTTAGCAAATCCATCTTAACCGTGACTGTACTGCAAGGGGTGAAGGGAGGAGAGACTCACTGCAGCATTGTGCAGAATATTAGAAGTGCGGTCACTCAGAAGCTCTCATTCAGTGTGCAATATCAACTAATTCAATTAGTCTGAATAACTTTTACATTCATGTTCATTCAGCAGTTGAGCAGCAACAGAAAACCCACAATATTTTGAATATGTTTAAGTAAAACAAAACAGTACTTTGCTTAAAATCTTGGGTTATGATAGAAGTCCAATTTTTTTTATTGAACTTTTATTTATCCAGGATAGTCCAATTTACAGCAGCATAAAAGTTTCACACACAGAAGCACCAATAACAGACTTTCATATAAAAGTAGGGATGCACCAATACCACTTTTTTCAGACCAAGTACAAGTGCTTAAGTGCTTATATGAGTACTTAATAATACCATACCATTCCAGTTATAGCAGTGACTTTGAAAACATGTTTTATTTTCATCAGCTCTTCCTCACTTTCTGACTGTAACAAATTAAATGTACAACATGAAGCTGTTGCTGACATTTTAAGATTCAACTTTGTGTTTTCCTGATGCAAACAGAGCATAGTTTGCAGTAGGGATGTTAATAAAACTGAGAGGAGTGGCTTGTCACTTAAAGGAGCATAGCTGGTCCACCTTAAAGGTCAGCCCACCTTAAGTGATCCCGAGCCGTTGTTGTCGTTAGCTTCGGGGCCAAACCCCTTCATACACTACAGCTGGTGGTAAATGATGGATTTAGCCTGTTTGTGCATTGGTTATTGCTGCATGCATGGCATTAATCTTGTTGGTTAATGTAATGTTGCCGTGAAGTGGTATCGCTTGCATCAGAGTAGTTACATGAGTACATAAGTACAGTATCAGACCCGATACCCAATACTGGTATCGGTATCGGTGCATCCCTACATTAAAAGCACAAATAACCGACTTAAAAACAAAACAGCAAAAAGTTAAAAACATAAAAAAATACATAAAAGAGAAAAGTAATAGACTTAAAACAAACCGCAAATTGCAATATCAGCAGGCCAGTATGACATATTTAAAGGGAGTGATTATCCCCTGAGGTATTATGTAGGATGCATTATAGGTCTCATTAAGTTTAGGTTCAGTATTTGCAGCATGCAATATAGGTGCATGTGCTGAAAAAGATGGTGGGAGGTTTCAAGGTATCATTTTATAATCTGTCCGTGTTTATAAGCTGTAGTGAATTGCTAAACTGCAGTGTGGGATGTGAAGCTGTTTCCTCTGCAGGCGACAGTAGTGCTGCTACTTTCTAAAACTCAGCAGCCAGCTGGAGTTTCAGAGTGTAAGTCAGCCTCAAAATGGCGTCTGTTATTTGCTGAAGTCACTGATGAAGTAGACAAACTTTACAGCCACAGCCAAAATGCACTAGCATTTGGTTTGTGGCTGACGATAATTTCCCCACATTGTTGCTACTTTATGTCTGTCTGAGCCCATCTGTGATCTCTGTGGCAGCGAGCTGTATTTCTCACTGAGTGCACTGTTGTGGTGGCGAACAGTTTTCCCTCGCAAGCGAATGAAAAGTCATCCTAAGGACATAGCGGCGCTGCCTAATTGCAGTTGATTAATAAAATACTAGCGCGGGCAGCAGTTGGCAACTCCATTATTATGTTTCTCAAACAGATTAATTGCGGTGAACAATATGAGCCTGCCACCAGTGATAGCGAGACGTTGGATACAAAGGCAGTCATCAAGACTGAGCCCGGATCACATTAGTCATTTTAAATAGCTCACTCAGTGATTACTCTCATGTACAATTTCAGTCGGAGGTACGGGGATGTGCTGCTATGAACTCACAGATGCTCAAACTAGTAAAAGAAGTACAACTGATTGGACTTAGCAATACAAAACACGTATACATCAGTAAAATCCACTCACTGTCAGTTCAGTCAGTGTGAAAATAATCAGATAACACTTATGTTCTGTTTGTTGACCAGAATGTAAGGCCCAAACACATGACTCTCAACACTGCCTCTTAGTGATGGTGGTGAACGTCACAAACTTCCGAACAAACACTCCTCCTCGTTTAAAGTCCAGTGTTTGTTAGACCCATTCACCTCCCCTCCTGCTCACCATTAGGGTCTTTCTCCCCTTTTATTTTACGTCATTACATTGCAGTCAGTACAGACTACATGGCGTGACACACCTAAAGTAAGAAGGGCATTCTTATTGCATGCTTTTGCATTGCGCATTATTGTGTCATTCACACGCCTTTTTGTGGCTGACAGTACGTACACTACGGCGTACAATTCTACGAAGTGCAGACGTTCCTCTGTTTGGTTGCCGTTGAAATGATTCAGAGAGTGTCATGTTGAAGGTGATGGCAGTTTCATGCGGCGTCGCTACGGCGATCAGCTGAGAATCCAGCCTACACTGAGGGGTTACTATCTGCAGTGGAAACACGGCATAGAGAAAAGACCCTGGTACCAAAAGTGAGTCGAGTCGAGTCA
Source organism: Sebastolobus alascanus (assembly GCA_916701645.2). Classification (NCBI taxonomy): domain Eukaryota; kingdom Metazoa; phylum Chordata; class Actinopteri; order Perciformes; family Sebastidae; genus Sebastolobus; species Sebastolobus alascanus. Next base: position 154,109 of record CAKAOJ020000026.1, on the reverse strand, counting down.
ATCAGAGCCGTACCGTGCAGTGGAAACACGGCTTTAATGAACTTAAGCTGAGGGGAAAAGGGGCTCCCCTTCTCACGACAGCAAATAGCCAAGGGCAATAGCCGATAACTAATGTGTGGAATATTGCAATTAGCATGGCAAAGTACTTACAGGGATCAAATTAAAAAATTCATTAACGCTCGCACTTAATTAAGAAACACTTTTCGGTTTACATGATAAATTATGACACCTATTAAATCTTCCAGTACAAGCTGTAATGGCCTTCTTTGCTCCTGGGTATAGACAGTGTTTCCTTTCAGGTTCAAGGAACTCTCCAAGGACCTCAAGTATTTATTAAAGAGTTTTATTAGGAATAATGTTTCCCTGCGAGGGATACAGGAGCAGCCATTTTAGGGGTGTTTTTTTCTCTCCCCTTTTGCTGCTGTTGCACCTCAACATCTTGTCTGAACATGTCATCCTTAATTGAAACAAGATTGGAAAGAGCCTTGAGTTGAATGTGTTGTTAAAGGGAAATTAATATAATGAATTAAGCTGAGTTAGATGAGAATAACAACTTTCATGTTGAAGATGTAGCTATTATACAAGTCCTACAGCACTTTTCACGGCACGCTTGTTGAGCTACTTTTGTCTGTTTGCTTCTTTCAGCCTAGAATTTAAATTTGTAAGCAAATAGTCATTGTATGAGCGTTTAGAGGTTCATCAGTGGTTCTTCTCTAAAAGGATCTGGTTATATATTATATCTTTAACCATTGTCTTTGATGGAAGTAAGGAACTCTTCTAGTATCATGCTCAGACATATTTTAGTTCAACAGTTTTAAAAGGGTTTCATCAGCCCAGAGTTTTTCAACACACACCAGCTACGTTGCAGAGCGTTGTGTCAATTAACACCCCGTAGCTTGTCCAAAACTACATGTGATTATCATAAAGTGGGCATGTCTGTAAAGGGGAGACCCATAGAACCCATTTTCATTCACATATCTTGAGGTCAGAGGTCAAGGGACCCCTTTTAAAATGACCATAAAAGTTTTTCATGCCAGAATTTGGCGTACCTTTAGCCTCCTTTGCGACAAGCTAGTATGACATGGTTGGTACCAATAGATTCCTTAGGCTTTCTAGTTTAATATACAGTATCAGTGTCATCATCTTCACTCTATAGCTTTAAAACTGAGCCCACTACAATCTAAAAATCACAAGTTGCGTTAAAGAAATTAGTGGTGTTAAAGCAAATTTGCGTTAATGAGTTATTATCGTGTTAACTTTGACAGCCCCAGTTTTTAGTAAAAATTAATTGAATAGGTCTGAAATTAGCTTAAATTATTTATAATCCATTGGGAGCAGCTTGTGAGACTGCATCAGCCCAGCGTTTATAAATGTTTCTCATACAAAGGACAGGGCTCCAGACTAACTTTTTACATAGGTTGCACTGGTGCGCCTCACTTTTTAATTTAGGTGCACTCTAAACTTTTGGCGCCACAATAATAGCTATATTTTAAGCGTTTTGGCAGTTCCCACAGGCCTATACTTTGGTAATTTCTTTACACATTATGTAAATGGTTATAAACAGATAAATGTTTTTGAGTCAGATGATGAGATGAGGCCATCTCCGTCAAAGATGTTTGGTCAGAAGGGCACCCCGCATGTGGTCTGGCTGATCGGATCCTAATGCGAGCAAGATCCGATCTCGGAGCGTACAGACTTGACAGTTAACTATTATAAAATAGTCCCACTGGCGTAGAGCTCTGGCACCTTTTTTATTCCAAGTCGAGCACCAACAAGGATGAATATGCATCAACTGAACCGCAATTTTTGATCTTAGACAGACATGCAGTGAAGCAGCTGTTGCTGATTTTAAAGGTTTTGTTTGTTTTTTCTTTTCCCATCTTCCCCGTTTAACCTTATATGTAAACACTTTGGATAAATTAACTATACTGCAGAGATGCATACATGAATCCTGAGGAGTGGATTATAACCTCTCAGTCCGAATGTCATCTGCAGAGGTTTGTTAATCAGTGGTTTGGCTGCAGGCTGCAGTGTTCTCAAACTGAAATGACTGCGTCTTTATGCAGCCTCACTGAGAAAAAGCTGCGACAAGACGCCAGCTGATAGGCAAACAATGTGCGTTGGAAGTTTAGTCTCATAGTAGAGGCGCCGCTGTGTTTGGAGGCGGCTGCTCAACTCCCCGAGCGGGGAAGCCCCGCGGCCTTAATCATCTCATTTATATACCAAGGATGATTCCACACACCAGTAAACATTAAACTGATCATCTCAAACAAGCAAGTAAATAAATCTAATTTGCAGAACGGCCGTCCACAGATGAACCTGTTGTGGTACACGGCAGAATATGAGGAAATGATATCAATGCAGGCGCCTGCGGTGGCCTTAATGTGCCAGTGCTTCCTCACAACAGTCGAGAAGCTCTTGACAGGAGGCCTCTTGAACTTTGATTGGCTCAAGTGGCCATCCTAGACGGCCTCTTCATTTTGGTAATTTGAGTCTTCCAGTGTATCCAAAATGGCCTCTGAGCCCGGGTGCATACAGATGTATCATTTGTCGTGGCATGAATTCATTCACAATATAGATAAGTCTCTTTATGCATTTAAGTATTGCTTTATTGAATATTGCACACTCCATAGGTCTCCAGGAGTCCCAAAGCTAGTGCATCTGTTTGAAGAAACTGAAAAATGAAAAGCCAAAAGTAAAGACATCCTGATTACATTTTTTGCACCCGATCCTTTAATAATTGTCTGCCAATACCTGGTATAATCTGATATTTTATTTTTATAAAGGCTGTCAAAGTTAACGCGATAATAATGCGTTAACGCAAAATCGTTTTAACGCCACTAATTTCTTTAACGCATTAATGCAATTGATCTTTCAGAGTTTGTAGCAGGTTGCGTTTTGAAGCTAGAGTGAAGATACTGGCATCATATGAAACTAAGGAATCCATCGGTACCAACCATGTCATACTAGCTTGTCGCGAAGGAGGCTAACTAACGTCATGGCCATTATTAAAGGGGTCCATTGACCTCTGACCTCCAGATATGTGAATGAAAATGGGTTCTATGGGTACCCACGAGTCTCCCCTTTACAGACATGCCCACTTTATGATAATCACATGCAGTTTGGAGGCAAGTCATAGTCAAGTCAGCACACTGACACACTGACAGCTGTTGTTGCCTGTTGGGCTGCAGTTTGCCATGTTTTGACTTGAGCATATTGTTTTATGCTAAATGCAGTACCTGTGAGGGTTTCTGGACAATATCTGTCATTGTTTTGTGTTGTTAATTGATTTTCAATAATAAATATATTCATACATTTGCATAAAGCAGCACATTTGTCCACTCCCATGTTGATAAGAGTATTAAATACTTGACAAATCTCCCTTTAAGGTACATTTTGAACGGATAAAAAAATGTGCGATTAATTTGCAATTAACAAACATTTTTTCAGTGGTTTCATCTGCAGCTTTTAAACAAGGTGACATCATGAGAAATCAAAGTAAATCTTTGCTAAATTGAGTAAATTACCAGTCATGCACTTTGCTCTTGGAGACAATTAAGCTCTTGGGTGTTGAATCGGATTATTGGACAGACAGAGAATTCAGGGTTCAGCACTTCCCTTCTGCTGCTGCTTCTTGGCAGATCTTATATCAGAGATGATTATTTCAGCATTACATGTTTTTGCTACCTCTCTGTTCATCAACCCTTTGGGTGAATGATTGGCAGAGCGTGTGACAAAATGGCCGGTGGACAAGTCATGAGTGCGCAAATGTGCGTTTAATTTGAAGCCTTGAAGCGGGCCCTGGCTCACTTCTGTTAGATTATCTCAAACAAGTGTCCAGAGCCATGTGCCATGACTAAATTATTATCTGTGTATTTCATAATGTTACTGACAATATGTTAACGTGTTTTTTCACCTCCCCCCGCCGTGAACAGATGGGTCCTTTTACTTTATTTTCCACATCAAGTATGATTATTTCTTTGTGCCAAAAGCCACCTGCCGTTCCTTGGTCTCTGTTCTAATTATTTATGTTGGTAACACACAGCAGGACTTGTTATCAGTTGGATGGTATCTTAATAAAGGAAGGCACATCAACATATTGACATCATGTTCAAGGGGAAAATTTATCATCAGGCGAAAGCGGGCAGAGGGGGGTACCGGAGTGGATCAGGCCATGTGCCAACACCTCCGAATCTGACCTCCTTTTGTTCCCCGACTCCTGAGTTCCCTCTCCAGCACACATCTGAGGAACCATGTGATGATAATTAGGTGAAAGCCCATTAAAAAGTCAAATAAGAGAGAATACATTATCATTGAGGCACCAGGACCTGATGATTTTCACTTGTGTGTGACAGAGAAGGACGAAGTGGTCCAACGGCTGCTTGGAAAAAGACAAAAAGGGCCTCCTTGTTTGTGGCACATAAAGGGTGTGATCACACCTGGTATGGTTTCTTTTGTCCAATCCACAGAGTTAACTGTGTTGCATTCTTGAATTTGGTCTATTACAGCTCACAAACACCTGTTATAGGAGAACTACAGCTTGTAAACAAAAGTCTTGTGACCTCACAAGTGGCTCGTTTATTGGCTTCTGGTAAATTTCCACCAACAAGACTTTACTGACTTTACTGGTAGATGACAAAATAAATCCAAGTCAAATCTATAATTTTGGCAAAGAATTAAAGGATTCTCTACGATATTTGCAACAAGTCTTTTAAAGCCATGAAACACATTTTTGGCAACTTTGTGCTGTTGGTGGTGCTACCCAGGTTCGAGTGATGTAAATAAATTAAAAAAAAAATGTATATAGCACTTTTATTTATGTAAAATATTGTGTTTTACAGAAGGAAGTAAAGAAATCGAGCACAATAAAATAAAAGAGACACACGACACAGTTACAAACCACAAAATATAAAGTAATTAGATCATAACATGCTAAATCATTGTGCTAAAGCTGATGAAAACACATGAGTTTTGAACTGAATGAAAATACAACATGCTGCAGAGCAAAAAAACCTGTTCCACCAGTGCTTATTAGGACACAAGGGGAACATTACATCAGTGGTTCCCCTCAGATCTACAGAATGGAGATTGAGTTAAAAAATATTGCAAATAAAAGTAGCAATTAAGTTAAGTATTAATGGCATTTCAAAGCATCCTGTCGGGGGGATAGGTCACTCTTAATCAGGGCCCCACTGTTCTAAAATGTAGAACACTTACAATTAAACATACTCAATACTTTAATCCCCGGGAGCTAAAAATGAATACACCATAATTACAATTTCACATGTACAGCTCCGCTTGTTTCTAATGTGACTGGAAATGGGTTCAAAAATATGTCATTGATGACGGCCGATGCATTATAATTACAGATTCCTCTATCCTTTCTAAGCTTTTCTATCCATCCCGGGACAAAATACAAAAGCCATCGTATTACCCCACGAGGGCAGTAAGCCATTGTAGCACTCCCATTACGAAGCCAGATTTAAAAGGGTTACAAAACCTTTATCTACCCAGTTAAGAACATATATGGGCTCAGGGTATCCACAAGAGTGCAGTGAGGAAAAGCCATTGTGGAGCTCAGACAATGCACTGACCATAAATCTATAATAGCCTTTAGGATTAAAGAATATGCTCTCTGAGTTTAATTACATATTGCTTCTGAGAGGTTTACCCCGCTGGGACGGAGAGGCACACTGCCGCTCCTGGCGACTGCAGATGAGGGACAGACGGCCAGAAAATTAACAGAAGGATTTATTTAATCTCAACTAGTGAAAGTTTTTCTGCTTAAATGCATCCACGTTCACTGCCATGTGGATGGAGTGAGAGGAAGAACAGGACAACTTACAGTATATATCAGTAGAAGACAGACATGCTGCACACACACAAACATGACGTCAGACCCTCCTGATCTCCCTACAGTATACACTCACCTTTTTCCTGTTCCTGTTGTTAAAGCAGGAATGGTCATACAAATAATTGTCCAGTTGCAATAACATAACAGTGATTAAACCTACATCTAGGTCATTAAAGCTTTAATATTTGTTGTTTAAAACAAGCTGTAGACTAGATTTGTTTGGCACTAATGTCCCATAATTAATTGGAACAAAGGAAACAAAAAGCTGCTGAAAAAAAGATATGGACATTGCAGCAGTTTTTATATTTTAAATTGGCAGCAGTAATAGCTATAGTCACAATTTGATTGCCGTCCATTGGTGCACGCCTGGTGTCATCTCATGCTGTAAAACAAACTAGTAAAGTGCATTCATTTCTTGGACATCAACTAACTAGAATAGTACACTGTAGGGCTGAGTGAGCTTTTGATTAAAGCCTTTTTTTTTTGACAATGTGTATCTGCATTAACCCCCCAGAACCCTAGCCCTAGTACTAGTACTAGTACCTAGTACTGTACTGGAATAAATGTAGCCTACTTAGTTACCTTCCACCACACAGGTTATAAAGTAGTATATATTAGCCTATTTCAAGCAAAATATAACATGTAGCGCTAGCACCAGCTGAGTAAGTCGGACAAACAAATTGAAATCCATGTTTTTTATGGGTAACGCTAGACATTATCACCATATTGGTCAGCAAAATTTACAGCACAATGCTTTACATTCTAGAAACAGCAGTAACAGTTATCCAGTTAGCTAGCTAACGTTACCGGCCTGCCATTCATATTCATATTCATTGTGTCTGAGTTTAACAGCTATCGTGGCATCATTAACTTATCTAGCGTTAACTTTATTGCTACTTAGCTAACTTAGCCGCTACAATGGCATTAAGACAACATCGTATGCCTCTATGTTGGGCTTTCTTTTCCTCCTCCTCTTTTCTCTGCACACCTGAAGGCTTGAACCTTTTCATTATGAAATAAAATGTCTCTTGACATCTCTCTGACTAGCGATCCTGGTGCACAGGAAGTGGTTTGCTTTATGTTTACGGATTGTTTGGAGTCATCGTTAGTGTGGGCAGTGATAGAACAGAATCCCATCAAGTATATATTATGTTAACATGCAGAACAAGATAGAAAAACATCATGTACAATGTCAACAAAACAAAAGAGTGTCACATTGTTATTTCCTCACTTGCATCCTTTGATCAGGTGAGATTCAGTATCCGTGCAGGTGACTATTCCCCGCCTGCTGCTGAGCCTTTTGCAGGCGACAGGTTGTGTTTAGGAAACTGTGGAGGAGGGCCATATGTTCCCTCTACTCTAAAGGGACAGTGCTACGCTGAATGTAGGTTAGCACCTGCTTCATCCATGTAGAGTGAACTTCTTTTAAACTCCCGTTGTGCTGCAGAACAGACACCTGAGTCTGTAGATGATTTGTTTGAGTCACTTTTTAACAGGCGTTTTTTAGTGATGAGTGTGCTTACTGAATACTGTTGAGTCTCCAGGTTAGACGATACTACCTGCAATGGTACTGGGAGGAATTCATTAAAACCCTGAGAGTGGTTGTTTGATTTATCGCAGGTCTTGGATCCCTTCCTTTGAATTATAAAGTCTTGCAATTAACAGATTGAAAGGACATTTAACCCTGTGTTGAGGGTGTGCCGGGAATTACAATGAATGAAAGTTTAGTAGCAGGAAAGTTAAAAACAACGAGAAAAAGCTTACCCAGAACTTCCCCACAGTGCTCTAGGACAGTAGAACAATAATTCAGTAAGTTATGGAAATGACTTCTATTGAGTACACTCCTTTGAAGAATATTGGTAAGATTATTACGCCAGTTTAATTAGTATGCAAATGTATTTCTTTATGATCACTTTCTTTCTTCATTATATTTCATCTCTCTATTTATCCTTCAAGAAAGAGAAAGACTCAATTCACTTTGTCTTGTGTTAGAGCGCTAATTTATTGCTCTGTAATTAATTTCAAATATATTACCCATTAATCAGACACATCTGTACAATTATATGCCCCAGAATTTCTTTTGCAGTGGCTGAACGTACCTGTCCGTTCTGCAATCTCGCACATTTACTATCAAGGACATTTAATTTGACAACTCGGAGGAGGTCAAACAAGTATTTGAAGTGATATTTTACTTAGCTGAAGTGTTATCACTTTTTTTAGTGCACATACAGTACTTCCCAGAGTTCTTGAAATCAATTATCATCATTCACCGGCTCGTCTTTTGAAATTTAGGAATTAAAATAGCTGACACAGCAGACTAAACTGGTAATGATCAAACTGGGATTCAACATCCCTGTCGGAGGTCACACAAGATAATTTACCTCAGTGAGTCACATGATGACTAATGAAATATAACACAATATATACAGTATACTACTTTTCAGCTATACTGTAGTATCATGTTTTGTTGTTCATGTGTTGTTTTGTGAAAGGCTTCTGTCACTATACTGTACTTTAATGAAAAGGGTGCAAATGTCTGATTTTTAAAGGATGATGATTCAAAACCAATGAATTAAAAACAGTCACCATCACCATCACAGTCACCGAGTTTATATTGTGTCAGATTGTAGCCCAGGGAGTCGCTCCAGTGAGAGACTGTAGAAGTGGTGATTTATTTTGAACCTATTTATTTAGTTGTTTTTACTAGAGAAAAAACGCACAAATATCAATATAGACGAATCCATCTCACTCAGTGTCAGCTAACCGTGTTAACTGGTGACTTTCAGCCGAATGCATCCGTGGTTGCTTGTAGTATCTTACGTAAATGGTTGGCGTAGATAGTAAACACAGATGGGTATGTATTTAAAATTAATTAAAGTCAAATTGAAGGCTTTTACAAGGACACCTACATGTTCTGTTTGTGTTTTCAACAGCTGTCATCACTACGATCAACCACAACGCATTCAGCTGAGAGTCACCAGTTAAACACTGTACAGCATTGTAGGCTACGTGTTCTGTTTGTGATGCGGACCGAATGATGTTTACTTTGTGGTCATTAGGTTTCCCTGGTTAGAGCGACTAATGTTATATTTCACAACAATAATAGTTCATTGAGTTAATTTATTCTGTGGGACCACTGCAGCCCCCAGATGGTGTCTTTAGCTAGCAAAGCTAGCAAGTTGAAGTTTACCACTACTGTTGGAGCAGCTGAGACCTGCTATGGTTCTTCCAGAACTCCTAGACATCGTTCTCAAAAGTAACGTTAAATAGAAAGTAAAGGTAAAAGTAGAAAATTGTACACTTCATAGCACTTCGTAGGGAGACAACTCCGCAGTAATGGCTACTTGTTTACGTCCTGTATTTCCCCAGATTCATGTATACAATATATACATGAACTTAGATAATGGCAGTTCAATAGCATAGAAAGTCTCTTCAATACTCTGGCGTCAGTTTCCTATTTATTGCTTCAGTGTACTGTTATCACAGTGTGTGTTTGAGCATGAAAGTTCATTCTTGACCTTGGGAATAGTAGTTTGAGTTAAGATTGTTTTCTTGTACTTGTTGACAATCGAGCAAACCTTGTCCGCTGATGAAGACCGTGAGATGCAGCTGAACATTTTGGGAAAATCTACCTTGATTTAAGATGATTTTGTCAAAGTTTATATTTTGTTTTGTTTTTAGCAGAGCACTCAATTCACTGAGAAAAAGTTTGGCTGTCTTGAATCTCATCGATATATCATATGAGAAACCTGCAATCACAATTCAGGTCTTAGCATGCCTTTTTTGGTGAAATAAGTATTTGCAGGTCCTGGTCTTTCTTTGCTAATTTACCTAAGATTAAATCATGGAAAGCCTTTTTATATTTACATCTGCAAGAGGGAGTCATTGCTAAGTACCTGTTTGGTTTGGATTGTTATTGAGATATAAATGATGAAGAACTGCTGGTGCACTTCCCAGTTAACCACCGCTGGTGACACCTGCAGACGCCAGCAGAGAAAGCTGTTCACCAGAGGGTCTCATCACATTGCAGCTATAAGGCTTAACAGAGAGATCAGTCAGACCTTAATCTCTCCATAGCTGTCCATGCATGCCTTCCTCTCCACCTCTATTCTTATTCAGATAATGTTTAATTCCCATAATCCATGGCCCTGACTATGGTCTGAATTAATGTAAGCCCAGAGACTTCACAGCTAAATGAAACAAGACCCTATTGTTGTCACAACAACGTATATATATTACAGCAAGGAGGAGGGGGTTTTGATTAAATCGCCCCCTTCCCCTGCACTGCTATCAAAGCTTTGTTTTTTTAATCATTGCTGACTAATAAGAACCCAGAGAGCATCCAGAGCTGCAATGAACAAGATCACATTGTGGCAGATCACCTGCGCTAACCTTCTGTCGAGTTACAATGCCTGTGATGTACTGTGACTGCTTCAATCAAAGCAGCAGATTTGAATATCCACAAGACTTTCCAGCAACAGCCTCCGTGTGAGATTTATGCGCTCATTGAGAAAATTACATTCACTCCCTGTCCTCACTGTTTGGCATCCATTACAGTTCATTATTATCTTCTGAAGCCGTACAGCTCTGTAATAAAAAGGGGAAAAAAAGAAAAACGGAAGTTTGTGCCTAGATTGAGGCATAAATTGTCCCGTCCCTGCTGTTGCAAAACACTTGGCCGTATCTAATTATTTTGTTTCTCCTCCGCGGTCTGTCTTTCTGTAAGTCCAGGCGTACTTGTTTGAGCAAAGTCGTGCCGCTTGACTTCATATTGGACTTATTTTTAGCCATGGCTTTGGTCGGCCCATCAGTCTGTTGGTCCAGAGTGAAATGTCTTGACAAGTACCGGATAGGTTGCCATGAAATTTGGTACAACACATTCATTGTTTCAACTTTTTGACTTTCATTGTATTTACTTGAACTGCATTAATCTCCAAGAAAATTAGCATGCTAACTTTGGCATGCTAAAATGCTAATTGTTAGCATATTAACATGATGCATACACATGTAAACATGCTGTTGTTACTTACTGAAAATTACTGCATTAATATGATTATGTAGTTTACAGTACTGAGGAAATAAGAGGTTGCATTAAACTAATATATTCTCACAACAATTGATGAATTCTAACAGGATGCATGAAAGACACAGTGAGTAGATAAGGGGGCATCACACACACAAGTAAGTAAGAACGTACAGGGCAAGTATGTTTGAAGAAGTATTTTCAAAGTCTGGAATAATTCCTATTGAAGTCTTGGTTCTCTTCCAAGAAAACAGTAATGAGCTTCATTAGGACTACAACGTCATCTGGACAGATGGTTATATTTAGCTATTCTTTCTGTCCCCCTCAAAGAAATAAATACCAGAAGAAAAGATTGCTTGAAGTCCATATTTCTTAAATGAACAGTGTGTAATAATTACGGGGCTCTTTTGGCAGAAATTAATATAATATTAATAATAAGTTGTCTTTTGTGTATAATCACCTGATAATAAGAATTGTAGTGTTTTTGAGTGACCTTAGAATGAGCTGTTTATATCTACATAGGGAGCGGGTTCTCTTCATGGAGCCGGCCGCCATGTTTCTTCAGTAGCCCAGAACGGCTTGTGCCGGATTCGATATCGTTACTCGATCCCGTCACTGCTGCTCTCTCTCTCTTGCTTCACCATTCACTTCCCTCATACACTGACAGTCTAAGCACTGACTCTGCTTCAACTGGCTCTAGAGAGGGTCGTTCGCATTTTCGGCGTCGGCCACTGTTGCTCTCCAACACGCTTGGCACACGGGAGAGGCTTCAATTGTTTGCAATCTCAACCTCACTGCTAGATACCGCCAGATCCTAAACACTACAACTTTAAGGCTAGTGTTGGTAACCTTCTTCAAAAGCATTTTTTGTTATGTTTTTTTAAATCCTCATTACATCCCGACAGCAATAAATCAAATGCTCTGACAAAGACATAAAACAATCTGGTATCTGTGGCTGTTGCAGGACTGTAATAAGCTCGTCCAGTGAAATGATTGGATGGCCTACATGCCTGTCTACCTACCTATCTACCTGCCTACCTGCGCGCACGCTGAAGGGAGGGAGATCTGAAGCAACGGGCTGTCAGTGTTGCAGACTTGGTGACTTTCTCTCTACATTTAGGGACTTTTGGAGCTAGTGCTGCTAGCTACTTTCATTGGAAAAGAGTTGGCTACACTATGCTGGGTTTTTAGGTTGGATAATTTTTCAAATCTAGCGTACTCTTGCTAGTTTCTTTAGATTACCAACCCTAGCTTTAAAGATCTAACTGTAATCATAGCTAGATGATGATTGATCAAACCAGTAGATTTCCTTCTTGTCCGTATACAACCTCTGTTTACAGCCCTGGTTTGTTTGTAATTGCACTTTGTCAGTTAACTTTTCTGCTGTAGTTCAGACCGAAGAAACCAAACTGACACAGAAGACAACTTATCACATATTTACCTGTGCGCTAGTCTGGACCTCCACAATATTTTCCTCTTACCTCTGTGTGAGGCAGATGTCAACATCTGTCTGAATCCTCTGAATCGCTCGTCTATCTCTTCCAAGTATAAACAGCTGCTCTGGTTTGGCCCTTTGGAACAATTAGACGAGTATGTTTTACATTTGTTGATTATTTTTTCCCCTCTCACCACGATTAAATCCTCCAGCTCTACGTTGTTATGAAATCTCAAACACAGGTGCAATGTTTGTTGTGTATGTTAGTCATTTGAGTTGTTACCTCGGGCGTAGAGGGACATTAAAACAAATGTTTGGAGATGACCGTGGTAGCAGCTAGGCTAACAGCTGGGACAGCCAGGGGAGCAGGTGATGTTGGGGCATGAGCAAGGGCCGACACACACACACACACACACACACACACACACACACACACACACACACACACACACACACACACACAGAGCCCCCCCCCTCCAATGTGCTCGGTGAGGAGTCTTCATAAATAATCTTCCAGCAATCTGCCTCTCCCTCCACTCTCTTATTAATTACTTTTACGGCCAAAATCAAACATCTGTCATGCTAGAATATACAAATTAATTATGCAGCTTCTCCCCATCAAGATCCATATAACACTGTTCCTCAGAGCCTCGCTGGCTTCAGAGGTAGAGGTAGCAGAACAGGAAGTAAGACTGTTTTTATCTGCTGTGTTATCTCTTCATTTCTTTAAAAAGATCTGAGACTCCAGAGAATTAAAAGAGAATTTATTGTTGTTTCACGAAGGCTTTTTACATTCACTGTACAGACAGATTTAAATAGATTACCTGGACTCAGAGAGCTCAATATGATACTGTTTTAACCTTTATTTATCCAGGGAAAGTCAACCGAGCGTACTTGTTCTTGTACAGAAACAATTTGCTTGATCTTTTACTCTGTTTGGCATCCCTTTTTTGATATTGTTTTCCCGGTGAAACTGGTGCGCATGTGTACAGTCCCTTAGACTGCATGGGAAACACAACAAAAACATTTTTAGTTGCAGTATGACTCTAACTTTTTTTGTACAGTCCTGTACCTGCCTGGTCTTAGACCAGGTCTCCTGCTAAATGACCATGTGTGTGCAGAGAAAGATGATCTTCGAGGTCCACGGGCCCACTGACAGAAGACAGCTGTCTGCCCATCCTCCAGCTCGGCTCTGAGGTGTCCTGGGACTCTGCCTGCTCGCAGGTCAGGACCCCAGAGGGGAGGCACCATTTGGTACCAGTTACCGAGCGGCAGGGGGCCGCCGGTGCCTTCCTCCCTCCTTTCAGTCAAGGTAAGGCTGGCCAGGCGAACCCGGGCAGTTCCTGGCTGGCTGGCTGCCTGGCACGAGCAGCAGCTACCCATCATGCCACAGTGGTGAAGGGCCCGGTGACCTTGAGACAGGCCGGGCTCCTCCCCCTCGCTGTGCCGCAGACTGCTTATGAGACGATGGATGGAGGCACATTTTGTGCGGCTTGTGACTGAACGAAACATGTGCTGCATGAGTGGCGCTCACTGTGATGCATTTTTAACCTGCCTTTATGGTGGCAGGATCCACTGAGCTCAGTGTTAGTGTGCTGGATATGCTGTTTATCAGAAACACCCACCTTTAACAGTGGACACAGTTAGGATGCATTTATAACAGCCATGTTTGAGGAAATTAGTTTGAGCCTGGAGCCTTTCCTCCTTAGGTTAAGTCTTACTGTCTTTACATGTGGGAATAATACCTTTTAAACACAGGTGACACTGAAAAACAAGATGGGGACTCTGTCAGGCCTAAGTACTATTTGGCAGGCATATGGACATTATGCGATCAAACTACAAGATGCTACCCCAAATCGCAAGGGTTTCTGGGTATGTTTTGACTATTTATTAGTAGTGGTTACTCAGTAATTGTTTCATGTATTCTTAACCGGACTAAATACTAGAGAAGTGAATTCTGGCAAAGAGAAATGGCAGTATTTATTTTGCTCATTTTGCTCGTGTATGCCGGGCAGTTAACGTACAGTCAGCTTGTCTGCCTGTGGTTTAATATGGACAATTGATGAGAGCATTAGACTCAACCACACAGCAGGAGAACCAAAACTAAGTTAAAAACTTCCATATCGTGCTAGAGTTGGGTGATAATTATCAGCAGCTTCAGCAATACAAGAGACAATATCACACCAGAGTCACTTGATTCAACGTTAGTATTTAATAAAAACACATCCCCCTGATGAATCCCATCAGCTGTAAAGTCACCTGTATGACATGTACGTACCTGCTGTTAGTATGGTAATCTCAGTGCACAAACCTTTTGTCTTTGTCATCAAACAAAAAAACAAAAGTTACCAATCCAAACAATTTATGACTGTTAAGCATGGCAGCATATATTATGACAAACAACACATGCTCCATTATGCCAGCTGGTGTAATGATGTGGTAATGCCGGACTCATTAACTTCTGCACACAGTTTATGGTGGCCTTTTATGACAGAATTAATTGATTCACACATGCATTAAAACAAAAATAACTGGAATGAAAATGCAGTTGGATGCTGGCCTCTAATCTGTCATAAACACTTCTGGTGGTGAAGCGGGCTGACATTATTCATGTAAATGACTGGTCATATACACAATAAACAACCCCAAACAAGCCTTCAGCTTCACAGCTAGCTTTGCATTTCTCACCGAGCAGAAAACATCATCTTTAACAACTATTAATTACTTTAGATGTTTTATAAATGTGTGTTTATGTGTAAGTTTTTTTGAATCCTATAAATATATTTTTCTTCTGAAGGAATATCATTGTCAGTGTTGACATTTTTACTTGCAGTTGAGCTCTTTGTTGTTAAACCATGTATGCTGATTAAATCTTTATTCATTATTTGTTCAAACGAGCCGTTAAATGGAGAGATTAATTCAGAAATTGTGATCACACACCTTCTAGACAGCTTGATTAGACACCACAGAATGTGCCACAGATCTTACAGTCTTAATAACTTTACAACAATTTACAAATGCTTGATTACTTCTACATTTTTTTTATCCCCGAACTGGAAATAAGGCATTTAGGGCTGCAACTAATGGATATTTTCATTGTCGATTAATCTGACGATTATTTTCTTGATTAGTCGATTAGTTGTTTGGTCTGTAAAATGTCAAGAAATGGTGAAAAATGTCGATCAGTGTCTCCCAACGCCCAAGATGACGTCCTCTTATGTCTTGTTTTGTCCACAACTCAAAGATATTCAGTTTATTGTAAAAGAGGAGTAAAGAAACCAGAAAATATTCACATTTAACAAGCTGGAATTAGAGAATTTTGACTTTGTTTCCCTTAAAAACAAACCAATTAATCAATTATCAAAATAGTTGGCGATTCATTTAATATTTGATAAATAATCGATTAATTGTTGCAGCTCTAAAGGCAATTTATTGATGTTTGAAAGCCAGATTTGTCGATTGAATTTGGAGATAGGCTGCGATTCATGACCTTCAAATGTTTTCTTCTACAAGTTTTATTCTCATCAGGATGGAAAAACCTCAGAAACTGAACTGAGATGATCATGGGACATTAAAAGTCCCAACAAAACCGTTTCTTGAGCTATTTCTTTGAATGTACTAGAGCATATTTTTCAGAAATAAAAGCTTTACTGTCAATTGAATTGTTGAATATAACCTCCAAGATGATTCATTGCAAGAATGGCAGCATTACGTCTGCTGTCTTCATCACGGTCAGGGTGCAGATCTCTTTTTCTTGGAACGGCCCTCTAAGGGGGAAAAAAAGGGATTTTCTTCCGGCATATGTGACATTTAATCAAAGATAGAGATTGCATCAAAAAATGAGAAAGGGCTCAGGCTTCCGCCCCAGATGACTCGCCACCGGGCCATTACCAACAATTTAAGCCATATGTTTAAGAATTCCCCTCGAATCTCCGAGATGAAATGAAGAAAGGATTTAGCTGGGAGATAATTTTCTGTGTTGAGGGTCACATCAAAGCGGTCCCAGCGCTCCATATTGAGGGAATGATTTTTATCTCTTGGGCTGGACTTAAAGGTAATTTGTATACAAGCTGTGCTCCGCTTCAAACCCGTAATGAATTCCTTAATCCGAATCTCATTGTTATGAACCGTGCAATTACTTACCCTGGGATTAATAATCCATCTTTTGAAACTGGACAGATACTGTATTGGTTTTAGCGAAGGACGCTCAATCAGTGGATTATGTGTGAATTGCTTTCGCTGTGACGCTTCACTCTCACTGGTCAAGTGTGTTTTTATGCTGCCTTCAAATGGGGTCGGATAAAGAGTTCATATGAACGCCCCCCTCTTGTGGTATTCACGACCTTGTGAGTGGAAATTTTCTGAAAGCTCCGAGTTCACGAGTTGTGACATGTTTGTTGACATTGTCAGAATGTCAGAAATGGCGGAGGCCAAGGAAGTTCATTTTTCGGTGCATAATAAGTGAATATATTGTAATTTTAGTCATATAGAGTTTTTCTTTGTAATTTTATAATATATCCGAGGAAAATATTGATATTCCCAACGGCCTCATCTGTTTCCTCTGTCATTATGTCTTTGCATTGCCTGCATTACGTTACCCACTTGCTAGCTTGCTAAGTTGTTAGCCTCTGTGGCTTCTCGACGCTGATAGTAGTGTCCATTTTGCCGTTGCCCAGCAGTGTTGTTCTCACGACTCACTTCATGTTGTCAAGATTGCCGATATATTCGCACAGATGTGGCATTGTGCATATTTTGGATTTGCACTTTCTTGCTATATTATGTTTTATATTTGCA
Source organism: Sebastolobus alascanus (assembly GCA_916701645.2). Classification (NCBI taxonomy): domain Eukaryota; kingdom Metazoa; phylum Chordata; class Actinopteri; order Perciformes; family Sebastidae; genus Sebastolobus; species Sebastolobus alascanus. The sequence goes on along the minus strand of CAKAOJ020000026.1, from coordinate 137,003 downwards.
CTCTATAGATTTGCACTCTTTCCTACTTTGTACTACAACACCGCACTACAATTTCCTTTTAGATAAATAATGTTATATCTTATCTTTTATGTATATGTGCCAAAGTTATTTTCTTCTAAGTATGCGCCGAAGTGCCACTGAATAGCCAGGCTTTTCCACGTTTTTGGGACAAGCAGATGGAGAAGTCCTTTCTCATTTCCTTCTGGAGGTAAAACATTTCACGGAGGTGCTTCGTCGTTTGTAGCTCAGAGTAACAAGAAGCCTCGTCCACCGTGGCTCCAACAGCCGCTCAAGATTTCATGTCTGGGGCAATCCTTGTCACAGCTTGTATCACCTCACCGACAGATGTCAGCGAAATCAGCGACAGCCGATCATGCTGATCCCCCCCGTAATCATGTGCGATGATCCCGTCGTGACACAGAGCTGTGGGAAATATGTCCGTCAATACCATCGCCGCAGGCAGATGCACCAGCATACCCTTGCCCATGCCTACCACCTGCCCCCCCGTCCCTCCTTCCTTCCTTCCTTCTTCCCCCTCCCTCCTCCTTCTTCCTCCTTCCTTCCTCCATGAGCTGCTTCCTTTTCTCTTGATCTCTCCATTAAGCCTCTTCCCTCCCGGCTACTGTACGTTTAACTGCTTATACATTTCACTTTGACCCCTTTGACCCACATGTTTCTCCCAGAGTGTCATTTCTAATGTAACGACATGAATGACATGGAGGTTTTATGGGACCTGTGATTAGGGGTGTAAGAGAATATCGATACAAATGAGTATCGTGATGTTATGTTGTGCGATACTGTATTGATTCTCCAAAACACTATTGATTTTTAATTAACCTCTTAAGCCCTAGGGTGCTGGAAGGTGTGGTTCGCCTAGACAGACATACCCAAAATAAATCATAGAATAGCTCCACAACTACCAGGTCTATCTGCATGATCTTGGTCTCTATGGATAGGTAAGACCTCAGTGAATTCATCCCCAGTGTCAGTAACATTGTGACTGTTATTATGCCTGAGTAAATTGTGATGAATCAAAAGGAAAATTTACATTTTTATTCTCGCCTAAAAAGCAAGGAGGCTAAATAATGCTCCAAATTTGCGCTAAATTTTGGCGAGGAAAAACTGTCATGGCCATTTTCAAAGGGGTCCCTTGACCTCTGACTTCAAGATATGTGAACGAAAATGGGTTCAATGGGTACCCACGAGTCTCCTATTTACAGATATGTCCAGTTTATGCTAATCCCATGCAGTTTGGGCCAAAACCATGCATTTTTTTTCATGCAGTATAAGTGTTATTTTTGCTATTTCTGTTGTGTTCTTTATACTATGACAATTAAATTAAAAAAAATCACAATATATCGCTTTGCTTACAGTATCGCAATATATTGCTATATATTGAATCGTTACCCCTCTATCACCAGATTCTTGCCAACACAGCCCTACCTGTAATATACATACAGTAACATGGGGTAAAATCTGAGAAGAGCAGCATTGTTGGTATGTTTTTGCTTACCTTTGTGTTTTTAGCCAGGTCATGCATGTCATAATGCTCACAGAGGGCTGGACAGATGCTGTCCCTGACCAGCCCTTCCTCCCCGGTGGCCAGAGTTGCAGCTCTGTGAAAAAAGGCCACCACACCAACGCAGCCTCCCTAAAACAGAATGTGGCATATGCTCAACTAAGGAAGCGGCATCAAACATTCTTGCAGAGCTCAGCTCTATGTGGCTTCTCCCCATGAAGGCCCTGCAAGGCAAAAGGTCTCCAAACAATTTCACGTTTTCATGTTGAAACCCTGCATGAAAATAAATAAATAAATAAAAACAAGGGGAGCTTTGCATATTCACACATGCCGCGGGCTAGCACAGTGGCTGCTGCTAGCCTCAGTGTTTTCAGCAAAACCTTGACAAAGGTCACAAACAATTTGCCGGATCCTGTTATTAAGAGAGCTTTAAAAAAAAAAAAAAAACACAGCCCTGATGATCACTTTGCCCAGCAGCTAGCTTCATCATCTGTAGCCATTCCAACATATGCTTGCAAGATAATAAAAAATGTGGCATTAAACATGGCGGCAGATTGAATTTTGTTCCAGGCTACATATAGCAAGTCAATCCTTCCCTCTGGAAACCTATTTCATATAAAGTAGTTAATGCCAGCAGTCATGATGATGTTTCTTGCATAATATAATTTATAGTGGATAGAGGTCCATAAATGGGAGGCATTGTAAAATATTTCCATTATGTGGGGAATGTCAGAGGGTAATAAAGGCTTTATTCTACTTTTTATGGCTCTCAATCTGTTGTTGTTCCCAGCCATTTTTAAATCTGTTAAAATTCAGTGAATATCTTAATGTGCGTGTTTAAAGCAGGAAATATCAGTGAGTCTTTTACAAAGTGACTCTCGGGGCGCGACTTTTTGACTGGGCATAAAAAAGACTGCAAGTCCAGTAAAGTGAAAGTGCATCAGCTAGACTCCTCTTTTTATTACCTCGGCTTCTCTATTTTATGCAGAAATTATACATCTTTCTTTAACAGTGCTGTAAAGGTTACACAGTCATTTAAGCAGCAGTTCAGACAGATTGATGTTTATGTCATTACGGCAGAGAATGAAATGTGCCTCTCTCCTCTCTTACTCCAACATAAAGCAGAAATGAGCTTCATCCATTGATGACTTTGGAGATACATTAGAGTCAAAGCTGGGGAGAGGAAGACGGTGGTTATTACCTGACAATGGGGTGGGGACTCCTTCAGTCACTTTGACTGGTGGTGTTGGGGCCCACTTTTCCATCACAGTAACAGAAACAATTTAGAATTCTGTGGTGTATTAAAGGGATAATCAGTAATCTGTGATTGTCTTGTTAAATCACTTTCTGGCAGTAATCCATCCAGATGATCAGTGCTTCTTTGGTGATAAAGCTGTGGTGCTCCAAGAATACTTGAGCTGTAAGCTGAGCAACCCTGATCTCATGGGAAGGCGTATGAATAACACATTACACGGACGTGTCATTTGTACGCCATGCAACAGAACCACAGTAACGGCCGCAGTTAGATTTAGGCCACTAACTTATGTTTAGGTGACAAAACCACTTACTTAGGTTTAGGAAAACATCATGGTTGGGCTTTAAAATAAGTACGTAAACTAAGTAAAATATGTACAGAAACAACGCAACAAATACGGAGAACACATCACAAACGAAACTTCAAAATAACTCAACAACACTTTGGGACACGAATACCGGCCTCCAGGTTGAAAGTCCTGTGTTTGTTGGACCCATCCAGAATGGAAGGAGTGGATCTGGTCTGCGCTGCCTTTGTCAAGGTTGAACGGAGTACTAAAGTTTACTGTCTTGGTTCGGACTTTGGAGCCTCCGTGTTGTTGTACACTATAGTGTACGTTTTGAACATGTCCGTTCCGCACAACGTGATTGGTTGATGCCTCTATTTGTGGTGCAAAAACTCAGAAAAATCAACCTTGTTCCGTAAAAAAATTCTGTTGCTTTTTCGCAGAGTAATATTCGCATTCTGTGTGAAAAAGTATATTGGTGTGCAAATTAATCGCACGAAAAAACATAAGCATAACAGTTATGTTTAGTCTAAAATTGAAATGATATTTAATATTACATGTATAGTTTTTTTCTGTTTTTGCAGTGGAAAACAAGCCGACACATTAGCCGGGTCTGAGACACTCTTTCATTCTGTGAAATGTAGATTAGCTTGTTATGGCTTATGGGGTCGCACCTGTCCTGGTTGACAATGCCAATAAAGTCCATTCATGTGCGTGCATAATTATGGTCCTTTCTGCCTGCAGTGATGCTTTTCACACCATAGTCTACAGAGCACTGTAGCTAAAAGTGGATTGCGCTTAATTGTTGGATGGATGTACACAGCAGTCTGCTAAAAATAGTCAATTTCTTCCACTTTCATGGCACTGTGAATTGTAGGGACTAATTAGTGGTGAAATGATAAAGATGTGGCCACTATTTAAGTCTTTCTTCTGCCTGATTTACAGCATTATTGCTGCTCTTTGTCTCCATCCCCAAAAGGAATTATTTGCAGATTACGGCTCTCCTTTCAGTTATCAGAGGGTAAAAGAAAAGATCCGATAACATTTAGAATTTCTTGTTATACTAATGTGGTTCTACTTTGTCATATTAAGAAGTGGATTGTCTGTAGTATTAATGCATTGGCTGCATGAACCAACCACTAAACCCATAAAACAGCCCCAGCAGTGATATCATAACACCATTGTGTTCACTCAGCCAGAACATCCTCTATTGCTCTCATCACCATGTGCCACCATACTGGAGATAACTCTCTCCTTCTGAGATATCTGATTATGTACCAAGTGATCATAGAACAGAGGCTGCATCCAGTTCATTTTATTCCTCCTTGATTAATACAGACATAAACTTGTCTAGTTGAATCCCCTATTTTAGCATAATCAGCTTTCTGCAGATAGCTGAAGGCTCTTTAGGACCCCCTACATCACTCCTCCCATCCCCCACCCCTCACCCCCATTACACCCGATGACATGTGTTTGTTTATTTATATTTCAAAATATCATCTGCTCACAAACGTCTGTCCATCCCTCCCCAAGACAGAATAATCCACAAGATGAAAGTCTCAATATGTCTCAGTATGAGCTTAGCCGCTGCAGCTCGACCCTCATTCACATCAACCCGCCCAAAAAAATACTCTCTAATAAATGCATGATATGAATTAGGCATCGCCTCACTTTTGGGGGAGATTTAAAGATCAGGCATCTGGTAACCATCTCCTTCTAAAATGCGTCAATATGCTCGGTGTAGTTCTGGTGTTGTAATCTTGGGGAACAACATGAAATCAGATCAAAGTGTAGCTGGAAGGTGACGAGCTGAAGATCTGCTCTTGTGTTTTTTGACGACAGCTTGAGAGGCGGGACAGATTGTTGTTCGCTCGGTTTTGGGCAGTCAGTGCATTCTGGTGGTTGGATTTTGGATCATACTTTGATATCTGATGTAGAAATGTTCTTCTGTGCGTTTTGCATTAACGTCATGAATCATTTTCCCTGGAACTTGGAATCAGGTCGTGTCTTGAAGCACATTTTTTGTAGGATATCTTTGTTAGGGCAAAAATAGCTGAAAAGTTTAAAAAATAAAAAGAAGAAGCTGGAAAACATTTAATAGCGCTGTTCAAAATGCGCCTTAAAGGGAGATTTGTCAAGTATTTAATACTCTTATCAACATGGGAGTGGACAAATATGCTGCTTTATGCAAATGTATGTATATATTTATTACTGGAAATCAATTACCAACACAAAACAATGACAGATATTGTCCAGAAACCCTCACAGGTACTGCATTTAGCATAAAACAATATGCTCAAATCATAACATGGCAAACTGCAGCCCAACAGGCAACAACAGCTGTCAGTGTGTCAGTGTGCTGACTTGACTATGACTTGCCCCAAACTGCATGTGATTATCATAAAGTGCACATGTCTGTAAAGGGGAGACTCGTGGGTACCCATAGAACCCATTTTCATTCACATATCTGGAGGTCAGAGGTCAAGGGACCCCTCTGAAAATGGCCATGACAGTTTTTCCCCGCCAAAATGTAGCGTAAGTTTGGAGCGTTATTTACCCTCCTTCAATGCAAGCTAGTATGACATGGTTGGTACCAACGAATTCATTAGTTTTTCTGGTTTCATATGATAGCAGTATCTTCAGTCTGGCTCTAATACTGAGCCCGCCACAACCTAAAAATCGCAAGTTGCATTAATGCGTTAAATTAGTGGCATTAAAACAAATTTGCGTCAACACGTTATTGTCGCGTTAACTTTGACAGCCTTAATTTGAACAAATCAGTTTATGAATATCAGGCTAATTGAAAAGCCTGAGTGAAAGATGATAACCTCAACCAAAAAAACTATTATTCAAAGTTTTGATTTCTGTAAATCTTTCTGTCAAACGTCTGACAGCCAACTGAGTGCAAAACCTAGAATGTCCTATCATGACCACATACATTAGCATGTGTGCATGATACATCCGTGCAGATTGGACACAATATGTACCACAGAATAAGTTGTAATTACTGATATTATCATGCTAGAATGCAGCCAGAAAGCACACTAGAGGCTAAACCTTGCCAGTGAAAACTTCTACTGTACATCCACACATCCACACAAAAGCAAAACGACACTGAGAAAATCTTCTCTTCTTTTTTTAAATAACAAAAGTAGTTTGCACTGAGGGCGACTATGGCTGAGCGGTGGTGCAACCTGGAGAGCTTCAGTGAGAGGAGGCGAGGGAACACAGGCAGGGAGGCAGGGACATCAGCGCGATCTGCAACACTAGTCACGGCAGATGGACATATCACAAGGCCCGGCGCGAAGTTGCTATAACACATAATGTTGTTTGTGCCATGTTTCCAGTTCTCAGTGCTGGGCAACCGGCACAAAGGCCTGGATCCTGAACTGAAACAGCTTGACTCGGTGTAATGAAATTGCCCGGATCCCCAGTGCATCCTCCTTTCTGCATCGCTGTATCGGAACAATAGTGTTGCCAGACACAATGGGAAAAGCCCGGGAGGATGTTGAAGATGCTACTCAGAGCTCGCGTTTTTTGGAGATCTGAAATGAGATGCGACTTTCTCAGTTTGTAGTGGAAGTGCAGGAAAACACGCCAACACTCATAGATACAATTAGGTGAATATTGGTCTCTTCTGCTGCATCCCTCCACCCCCCTCCCACCTGCTCTGCATGGAGCCATGTTAAAATGATCCTCCCTATTGTCTGCTGACGGTCAAAATCCAACTAAGCGGGTTTCACTTACCACGAGATGAAGAGATTATGAGCTCAAACATCACTTTAGTTATGGGTCAATAGCTTAGGGGTTTTAATCTATTACCCCCCAAACTGCACCATCATCATCATCATCATTTTGGCACAGCTGTCTTTGGTTAATCTTTAGGGTGCAGAGAAATACGCAAAAAGCATGGCCTGTACAGACATACAGAGATGTGAGAAACTTTCACTGAGTGGTATCCTGAACTGTCACTGAGTCATGTGTCAGGCAACACAAAATGTTAGTGTGAAATTAACGTGTGCTTTGAGATATTATCCACTAATCTAACGCTTGTCGTGCTATCGTTTGTCTTCACTCGATGTCCCGGCTCCCATCTGTAACCAGTTTGTAATAATAATAATAATAATGATAATATGAAGAAGGATGGCTATAATACTTATTTAAAAACATAAAAGCAACAATGGGGAATGTATAAACAGGGCAGAGTCATTAAAAGGGAAGTCAAAACAAAACAAATTGTCTAAAAAAAAAAAAAGGTCATTACAATAAAGGCAAGTCTATAAAAGCAAGTTTTAAGAGGTGGTTTAAAAGATGAAACAGATGTAGCAGCCAGAGCCTCAGACAGAACACGAGTGTGTGATTATAAATGATTTCCAGATCATCTGGGGTTAAAGATCTTTAATATAACATCAGAAAAGTGATTGGAAAAGGCTTAAACAACTAGTATAAACAGCTGAAAACATGAGCTTGTCTTATTTGTGAATGAATATGTGATGCCTTTTTATCTGACTGGGGAAGCAAAATGGTGCTAATGATAAGGGCTGATCAGTGACTGCATGTTTTATTCAGACTGTGTCAGACTGCTCAGTTAACGGGATGTGCTGGAAACCTTTTCAGGTCAAGGTCAAGTCCATCAAAATGAAACGTGTTGCACAACTCTTCTCCAATATGCTTCACTCCTCAAGCGTATTTTCGTCTATCTCGTGTTCATCAGGCCTCCTTTCTGAGGTTGTTTCTGTTCTTTTTACTGGATATAGACCATAAATCCATTAATAAATAAATCCATAAGTTCTGAGAGTTCATTGGTGTTTTAGGAATCAGGTCTAGTGAAGAAACAACGGAAACAAGAATTTATTCTGATCTGAGCACCTAAATGACAGTTTTGGGAAAGTAGGGACCTGGGCAATAACTAATTTTGAGTATGAGCCAAATGCATAAATTGCTTTTTAATCAGGAGCTAGTAAATAAATTAATTGCTTTATTGATTAAACATGAATCAGCCATTGGAGTTGAGTCTGTTTGGGGCTTTATGTCAGTTTCTAGGGGTCATTGTTGTCATGTTATGATTTCCGAACAGAGAATAGATAGAGTTGGTTATAGTGGAGGAAGTATGTATCTTTATATATATCTTTTTTTTGTACATTATCGTTAGTTAAATCCATTCAACGTGACCTTTAACATAAATAAAACATCAAAAGTGATTTGTTTGTTTTAATTCACACCCTTATAATTTATTCAAAACATTGTTGTTTATTTTAAAAAAAGTAATTTTACTGGTTTGTTATTTAATTGCCAAGGTTTTTTTTTTTATTTTGATGTTAACAATGCAGCTCAATTTAATTAAATTGTTATTCTTTACGTGTAAAAAATAGCCTTTGGTAACAAAATAAGATTTCGCATAGGGCCAGATGATCCAGAGGTGAATGAGAAAAGAGCAAAGTCTCCCTCACTGAACTTTCTCAAAGCTCCATTTATAATTTATAGTGGGACATACATATGTTATCACCTATCACCTGTCCCCTACAGGGCATGAAACACTTTAACTGTACTTTTTGTGACACTGTAATGCCACAAAAAGCTCCACATGTAACAGCTGCTTTGGTGAGTGTCAAGTTAATGTCAAAAAATAACTTGTCCCTTAATATCTCTCTCAGCAGAGAGATCTACAGTCAGAAAATTAAAAACGCCCAGGTGTGATTGATGTGGGAAAGGAGTGAAGGTCTGGACCTCAGAGTATCTTTGACTCTGTCGTCTGCGAGGAGAGAGTGATTCTTTGCGTGGCGATTAAACTTTGACGTATAAGGCCACATTACCTTTTCTTCCAGTGATTTATCACCCGGTTCCCTTGACTGTGTCCGGGGGCTTCAGACACGTGGGCGTGATTTACTGCTTCTGATTCATTTAAGTTCTTGAATAAACATTGTGGGAAGTTTCATTAATATCTGGAAAGGTTGAACAAAAATGATACCTGTGCTGAAGTGAGGTTCTGCATCACTTTGTGTGTAAATATCCGAGACAGGCCAAGGGTAAATGCACTTACCAGATTAGAGGGAAAATGGCTGCACACTGACTTTAATGTCAGCTTGGAGGAAATTTCCAGGCTTCTTTTGTATCTCTAATGATGTATTTATGTTGAGGAATCACCACTATTTACCCATTAAATCTACTGTAGGTGAATTTGGGCTCTGGATGGTCTGGTTCTGACATGTTTATTTGCAATTAGCACAAACGGGTCATTTTCGAAGGCAATAACAAAATGAGCAATTTTGTTGTTTAGTCCAGAAGACTTGTTGGGATAATCTTTATGTAGCATGATTTAAATGTACATTTTAATTTAAAATTTAGGATAACTTCTTTTGAGTGTAAAGAATGACGTAGTTCTGACTAAAGCTGGAATTACTTAGGAATTATAATTACTTCTGCAAAGATACATGTAAATGTCTGCAAACGTAGAAGAATAAAACAGACACCAAATAGCTCCCGTTAGAAGGATTTTTAGTATATAGTATATTTAGTACAGTATATAGTGTGTAAATACACGATCAGCCATAACATTAAGACCACTGACAGGTGAAGGTGAAATTAATCGCAAATTCCAGTAATAGCACATTTTTTATCTGTTCAAAATGTACCTTAAAGGGTAATTTGTCAAGTATTTAATGCTCTTATCATTATTATAATAGTTTATATAATAAAAGATCGCTGCATCGATTTTTTTCCGCCCTCGTCCCTAGTGTAGGATCACAAAAAAGGTCTAATGTCAAACTCCTACATGTCAACACCTGCACACGAAGCATGCTGACTGAGCAACTTTAGAAACCAGGACTGATATCTTTTAGATTTTAGTTTAGTTTTTTTTAGTTTTTAACCAATTAAAAACCTGTTTGTCTTATTATGAAAATGATTCCATGTTTTGGCCGACTCTAAACTTTTCTTGCTCTTGCATGTTGCTTGTTGTTTTCTTTATCTGCGATGAATGATGTGGTCGGTTGCACTATTCCTCCAGAAAGAAACGTCAGCTGAATAACGCCTCAAATCTACAACAGAGTGATCGCCTCCAACCCAGAAGAAGCTTTCCACTTGACAAATGCTGTTTATACTCAGCTTGTTAAATCCATCTCAACAGTCTGACTTTGGTTGAAGCGATACATCACATTAGCGTGGTGGGGGTTTTAATTAACGCTAAAAACAAAAGGCATTTGCTGCTGCTCACTTTGACAGTTCAGATATGAAAAGTGAAGTCTGTGTCCATATGAAGTAGCTCATCCCGGTCTGTAATTCAGCTCAGGGTTACATGTCGGACGGCGTGTGGCTGGTGCGGCGCAGAGTGTGGTAAACAGCAGCCATTAATTCCATCATTAACATTCCTTTGTGCCGCACTGCCAGTACAGAAGGCTTCTTTAATTAAATCAGCGAGGAGAGCAACAACAGTCGCCATAAGGCCTTTATTTGTCTATACGTTGTGCCTGCGGTCGCGTCCGTCCAGGCACGCAGTCATGGGGTTGTGGGGCATATTTTCACATTAAGCTCAAGGAAGGAACAGCTCCTCCTCATCACAACGAATCTGAGTACAGCTGCTTGTTTACTGTGTGATTCTTTGTGAGGGTACAACAGCAGTGTTTCTTACCCAGCATGCATCTCTGGAGATGAGCTGCTGGCTAGTGTAAACTGTGTATGTAGTATTTAACTTCTCTAGTATCAGAACCCAAAGTGTTGTGTGTGTGTAGTATTTGTTTTTACAGTGCAAATGTTGCAGTTAATAATAATTTTATTTATAAAGCACTTTTCTAAACAGAGTTCTAAAACGAATTGCTTTAAGATAAAATAACAGATTGAAACAATACAATATGTCCTAAGACGAGACATAAAATAAATGTCCGACACAGAATGAAACCATAACACCTTAAAATTATATAGAAATTAAGTAAAACAGTAACTTATAAAACTAAAAAAAAAAAAACCAGGATGACAGGATGCTACAATTTCGTGAAAAAATATTAAAATCACAAGCGGCGTTACCTATAAATGTTCCACATGTGGCACACAGTTTGTTAGGCATCTGACGTTGCCTATGACTGACGCTATGGAAGCAAGGATTTCTCATTCGGTAGCTTCAGCTCCTCCGTCCTCGCATCTCTCTCTGACATCCTCACTGGGAGGAGCTCAGACGCAAGGAAGAGTGAGGGAAGCGAGGAAACGTTAGCATAATGAAAAGCACCCAAATATACACTTCAGATCAGAAGTACTGTATGTAGACTGGACACCTCTGTCCACAAACGTCTGTGCTCTTTTGGTCTGGGGCTGTTTAGTTCCAGTGAAGTGCACTCTTAATACTACAGTGTACAATAATAATTTTAAAAAACCTGAACTTTATTTCAATCATCATATACATACAGGTACATACATGAAATTTGACCTCTGCATTTAACCAATCCTAAGTATTGTAGGAGCAGTGGGCTGCTGTGAAGCGCCCAGGGAGCAACTTGTGTCCCGCTCAAGGACAACACCACCCGCTCAACCCACTGAGATACAGCCTCCCCAAATTTTTCTTTTTTTAAACTTAGTTTTGATAATAGTTGTGGCAACAGTTTCTGTTTGGCCCTCTCTCCTGTTTCAACATGACCATGACACCATGCACAAAGCCAGGTTCATAAATAAAATCAGCGGACGACCTCACTAATGCTTTTGTGGTAGAATGGGAGCAAATCCCTGCAGCCAGGTTCCAACATTTTGGGGAAAGCTAGAAGAGTGGAGGCTGTTATAGCAGCAGATTAATGCCTGTGGATTTGAAATGAGATGTTCAGCAATCACACATGGATGTGTAGTGATTTGGTGTCCACATACTTTTGACCATGTATTGCACAAAAAAAAAAAATGTCTGAAAAAATTACGAAAAAAAAAAATCTGAAAAATGTCCATAAATGTCCCCCAAAAAAGTCTGAAAAATGTCAAAAAAAAAAAAAGTCTGAAAAAAATTACGAAAAAAAAAATCTGAAAAATGTTAAACAAAAATATGTCCCTAACAAAAGTCTATAAAATCTAAAAAAAAGTAAAAAAAAAAAACGTTTGAAAAATGTCAAAAAAAAAAGTAATATAAAATCTGAAAAATGTCCATAAATGCCTCCAGAAAAGTCTGAAAAATATAAGAAAAAGTTTAAAAAAAAAAAAAAAAAAGTTTAAAAATTAAAAAAAAAGGGTTCACAAAAAGTCTTAAATTGTTAAAAAAAAGTCTGAAAAATGTCTGAAGAAAATTACGAAAAAAAAAAATCTGAAAAATGTCAAAAAAATGTCCTTAAAAAAAAAGTCTATAAAATCTAAAAAAATGATAAAAAAAAAAAAAGTTTGAAAAAATTATGAAAAAAAAATCTGAAAAATGTTAAACAAAAATATGTCCCTACAAAAGTCTATAAAATCTAAAAAAAAGTAAAAAAAAAAAAAATCTGAAAAATGTCAAAAAAAAAAAAGTAATATAAAACCTGAAAAATGTCCATAAATGCCCCCAGAAAAGTCTGAAAAATGTAAAAAAAAAAAAAAATTCCGAAAAATGTCAAGAAAAACTCTGAAAAATGTAAAAAAAAATCCATTTTTTTTTAAAAAAAAAACCTCGAAAAATATAAGAAAAAAGTTTAAAAAAAAAAAAATCTGAAAAATGTTAAACAAAAATATGTCCCTAACAAAAGTCTATAAAATGTAAAAAAAAGTAAAAAAAAAAAGTTTGAAAAATGTAAAAAAAAAAAAGTAATATAAAATCTGAAAAATGTCCATAAATGCCCCCAGAAAAGTCTGAAAAATGTAAAAAAAAACAAAAAAAACGAAAAATGTCAAGAAAAACTCTGAAAAATGTAAAAAAAAATACGTCACTAAAAAAAAAGTCTATAAAATCTAAAAAAATGTAAAAAAAAAAAAAAAATGTCTGAAAAAATTACGAAAAAAAACCCTGAAAAATGTTAAACAAAAATATGTCCCTAACAAAAGTCTATAAAATCTAAAAAAAAGTAAAAAAAAAAAAAAAGTTCGAAAAATGTCAAAAAAAAAAAAGTAATATAAATCTGAAAAATATCCATAAATGCCCCCAGAAAATTCCGAAAAATGTCAAGAAAAACTCTGAGAAATGTAAAAAAAATATCCAAATTTTTTTAAAAAAAAAGCTCGAAAAATATAAGAAAAAAAGTTTAAAAAATGTAAAAAAAAAAAGGGTTCACAAAAAGTCTTAAATTGTTAAAAAAAAAGTCTGAAAAATGTCTGAAGAAAATTACGAAAAAAAAAATCTGAAAAATGTCAAAACAATGTCCTTAAAAAAAAAGTCTATAAAATCTAAAAAAATGATAAAAAAAAAAAAAAAGTTTGAAAAATGTCAAAAAAAAGAAAAGAAAATCTGAAAAATGTCCATAAATGTCCCCCAAAAAAGTCTGAAAAATGTCAAAAAAAAAAGTTTGAAAAAATTATGAAAAAAAAATCTGAAAAATGTTAAACAAAAATATGTCCCTACAAAAGTCTATAAAATCTAAAAAAAAGTAAAAAAAAAAAAAATCTGAAAAATGTCAAAAAAAAAAAAGTAATATAAAACCTGAAAAATGTCCATAAATGCCCCCAGAAAAGTCTGAAAAATGTAAAAAAAAAAAAAAATTCCGAAAAATGTCAAGAAAAACTCTGAAAAATGTAAAAAAAAATCCATTTTTTTTTTAAAAAAAAACCTCGAAAAATATAAGAAAAAAGTTTAAAAAAAAAAAAATCTGAAAAATGTTAAACAAAAATATGTCCCTAACAAAAGTCTATAAAATGTAAAAAAAAGTAAAAAAAAAAAGTTTGAAAAATGTAAAAAAAAAAAAGTAATATAAAATCTGAAAAATGTCCATAAATGCCCCCAAAAAAGTCTGAAAAATGTAAAAAAAAAAAAAAATCTGAAAAATGTCAAAACAATATGTCCCTAAAAAAAAGTCTATAAAATCTAAAAAAATTATAAAAAAAAAAAAAAAGTTTGAAAAATGTAAAAAAAAAAAATTTAATAAAATGTCCATAAATGTCCCCGAAAAAGGTCTGAAAAAATTACGAACAAAAAGAAAATCTGAAAAATGTCAAAAAAATATGTCCCTTAAAAAAAGTCTATAAAATACAATACACAGACAGTAGGATAAACCGAGTTATGGTTCACAGAGGGTGAACCCAGACCAAGATACATATTAATGAAAAACAGCTGAATCAAATTCATGACTCAGTCTGTGGTTTTTATGACCTGTTTGACCAGTTAGTAAAATGTAGTAAAACAGTAAAATGTTAAAACTGTTTTTAAACTGGATGAAGAAGTGATTTACTGGTCTAGTTGGAGAATTGTTAAAGTCACTTTTTTCCCCATTACAGGAGATGTGGTGTGTGTTTGTGTGTGTGAATACGTGTTATGAGTCTTGTACTTGAACCATGAAGCTGCTCTGTACATTTATTTTAGAAGCTCTATGTTTTGTTTAAAACATTTTCTTCATACGTCAGTGAATTAGTGTTTATATGTGGACATGAGAAGCGTTTGCCTCTTAGCGTCTTCGCGCCCACTCGTCGTTGCATATATGTGCATGCTCGCGGACGCGCATGCCTGCACACATGTCGTTGCATCTGTGTTTATAATGTGTGCATGTGCTCGCTGACAGAGTGGCGAGAGCACGGAAGGATTTCCCCAGCGTCCCAGGTGCCGGAGTGTGTGTTCAGTGAAGGGTGAGGACCATCTGCCGGGGCTGGGTGAAATCAGTGCAACATGCAGGTGCTGAGGTATTTACCCCAGCACGCAAGGTAAAAAAACAAAGCAGGGGGTGGGGGGGGTCACGACCCATAGAGAGCAGGGTGTTTGGCCTAGAAAATTCAGACCTCATGGTCAAGAGCAGCATGCATAATTTAAAGGTCTGTCACACTTTTCTTTGACCATGAAACATTATGGTGCTATGTATGCACAGGTAGTAAAACCCATATCCATAATTCCATATAAATGGAATAAACATTTTGCTGCTACTGATGCTAAAAACACTCAATTAATTGAATCAATAGCCACTTAAAAATAAGAAAATAATAAATATATTCTGCGTTTTGCTGTTCTAAACCATTTTTGTCAATTACATCTTTCCTATCAGTATCAGATATGACTATATGCAGTAGGTGATTTTTTCATTTTTAACAGGGGGGATGCACCTGGATCATGTCCCCCACCCATAGACTGTATATATATAATAAGTGGACGTAGTCACCGTGACGTCACCCTTTGGTTTGTGGACTGAAAGAAGGCAAGTTTAAGGCACTTCAGCATTGGCTTCACTTTTCAGACCCAGAGGTTGCCCACAGACCCATCCCTGGGATGATGGGCACAATTACAAATCTGTCTGCTGCCTCAGCACCACGGACAGCGCCGTGAATTTATCAGTACACATCACATTTAAATAAATACACATTTATCAATACCCAGCCGCTTGTGGGACACTTCTGAAACATACTGCGGTGCGTCTGGTGGAATCTAGAGGATGGAGAGGGGGGATGGCAGGTTAACAACGAGGCCAAGGGGGTGCATTTTTATTATTTTGCTAACAAGGAGGATGGCATCCCCCCTCAAATCTCCTACTGGCTATACGGATACATAACCTCAGATCTGAACCAAGTGATGTGTGATATTTGTGAAAAACATCATGGTGGTTAATTAGTTACAAAGACTAAAATGTGTGCTTGTTTCTTGTGGTACCTTTCAGACATCAATAATGCATTTTTCGATGCGAGTTTCTAAGAATTTCCCAATATTAAAGTTCTTGTCTTGTGGTAGGGTTGCATCCCTCAATATCTATATATAATATATTATGATAATATTAAAGGCAACTGTGCAGCAATGATATACAGTTCCTTCTTAAATGCCTATGAGTGTGTTCAAAGGGCTGTGGTTGGACTAAATTGTGCTCAGGAAGAGTAAAAAGGCTTGTGCAGGCCATGTACTCATTTTTAGTTGCTAAAATAGGACCTGATCCACTTTGGTATGTCCAACAGCTTCAGATGAATTTGACGCAGAGATTCTTTAACACACTACAAGGCCAAAAGAATGTGGACTCCAGGCAAGTTCTTCCACACCAAACTGGGAAAACCATTTCTTAATGGACCTGACTTTGTGCACGGGGGAATTGACATATTGAAACAGGAAAGGGCTTTCCCCAAAGACTGTTGCCACAAAGTTGGAAGCGCACTATTGTCTGAAATATCAAGATTTTCCTTCATTGAACTATGAGGCTCAGTCTAACCCGGAAAATAGATCTGTTGACCAATTCACTCATTTGTGTTTGACATCTTGCTTTTTTGTTGCTTTTTCAATTTTTTCATATCTGTATTGATTCTATTTCCTATTTTTTGTTTGTATATATGTTTTTTTTGTGTTGCCTCATCATTTGTATGCATTAATATAAGCTCAACCTAAACCTTATAAATCCAGCCGCCACATCGAGATCATTCATCAAAGTGGAAGCTGCAGTATACATGTCCAGTCCAGCAAAGAGCAACAGCACACCAACGGTATGCCATCAATATATATAACACATGCTCATAGCATAAACCAATTAATTCAGCTTCCATTATTTATGGTCTGCCTCAGTCATTGAGGACACTGGGATGTTGAAATACACACAGCTTAGAGCCCTCCAGTCTGCCATACATAATTCTTTCTGATGAATTGTTGTACAGATGTTTGCATGTTCTGTCTGCGGACTGCAGTACAAAACCAACCCTTTCACTGTAATCCTGCCTGCAGGGAGGGCGGGGGGATAAAATTAAACAGATATGCTTATCTAAACTATTTATTAAAGAACCATATCCGAGATATAATCCTAATATGTTATCAAGAGCCGGGGGGATTACGGACGTACGTGCAGCGCAGAAATCCAGGTGTACGAGGTCGTAAATCGGGGGATTAGCGGAAAAGGTTATTGTAATTTTTTAAATAACACAAAAGCAGATTTCATTATTAAAAGGCTGAACGGACCATCTGGGAGGAGGAAAGTACTTTGGTTTCATCCACTGCGCTGTACTGTACACCAATTATTATTATTGTTTTTCATCAACTCGGACCACCAGGTCAGTTTAAACGAAAAACATTTACAAAAGCATATCTGATCATGTACTTGACTTGTATTATGAGGACACCGCAGCCTCTATGAATAGATTAACAGACTGTACTAGTCTGAGTTATATCAGAATCACATTATTCACCGTGTACGATGGTTTTACTGTAGGAGTGGGAGGCTTAACCTGTGCAAACCCGGTACAAACACCAGGATATGGATTGTGCTGTACCACTTGTATCGGTTTAACCTGGATTATATCTCCCGTCGCTGCCTGCAGCAGTGCAATTCACTGTATGTTAACCAGCAATCTGTTGACCTGAAATGCCGCTGATGGGAAATAAAAACACACGAGTGGAGGCTTCTCTTTTGTGCTTAAACAATGTAGTAAAGAAAAATAACACAGCGAACGATGATATTGGATAATTCGGCAACACACAGAAGGTGAAGATTTTTTTTATTGTTCATTATACATTATCTGTGCATGGCAACAGCAGCATGGTTAAGGTTAGGCAAGGGCATGGTTATGGCAAATAAACTCTGGTTAAGGTTATAATTTAAGCATCTAAAGTATTTGATTATGCCTTGGGACAGATTGTGGTTTAAGGTTTAATTGACTTTAACATTAATCGCCCACAAGGATGTCAAACATCCACCAGCCTGACTTCCACACCCTAACGCCGGGATTCCACCGGGAGTTTTGTTCCGTCCGGAAGCGTTTCAGAAGCGGGGTGTTTTGTCTGCCTGATTTTGTTGATTTTTGTGTGTTTTAGATTGTGTTTATTGTCGTTATTTCCTACTTTGTTCTGCTGACGGACAAAGAGAATACCTTTCAAAGTCCAGTTATGAACGACTTGGATCAAAGATTTGTGGCTGTAGTGATGTGACGCGATCGGGGAGTCTGGGGAAATCACAAGCATTGGCTGGTCGTAACGCGGCACAGAATCGCCCGGTGGTATTCAGTCGTAACTTTCTGCCTCGCTACAGAGAGAGCACACTACTTCCTGCACTGACACTTGACGTCGGCATGTAAAATATGAGCTGTCAGAATCATCCAATATGTATCTCCTGATGCTGGGCTCAAAACAATTCACATTTGCGTGCTAAAAATTGGTGCATAAAGAAATGGAAACAGACCGTGCTACATAGTGTATACAAGTGTGTGTGAATATGAAACTCTGTCTTGAAACATTATGCTTAGCACTGTTTAGGAATTGTGAATATATGTAGACATACAGGTTTTGTTCTGCTTATAAGTCGCTTGTCTGTGGAGAAAAAAAGAAAACTTTGAAGTCGACTATAAATAAATCCCTTTACTACCCACTGCTCCGCTCACGGGATGGTAGCACTGAACTTTCATAGACTGATCATTCTCTGAAAAGTTACATGAGCATGTAATATACTGTATGTATTAAGAGTCTCATCTGTTTGGCCATTACAAATAAGTCCCAGGTGCAGTGCTTACCATGGTGTACAACTAAAGCTGGGTGTCGAATGGATTGTTCTGTTTTGTTATTTGCTATTGCATAGTCCTACTGATGGAACACAATAATGATTGGACCTTTATCCAGTTATTAGTTTCTCCATTTGGTAGGTCTTTTAAGGGAAATCAATCTACATACATTCAACATAAAGACCACTCACGTTTTTCAATTGTAACACCAAAAAAGCTCTTAGCAACAAACATTATCAACAAATATGGAGGCAAATTAAAACTAAAAAGCATCTTGTAGATTAGCACTCAGAGTAGGACATGTTTAGTCCTCATGCAAAACAACCCCAAACACACTGCAAAATAGGGAATAAAAAGTCAGGATAAGGAAGTGCTGACGTTTACAGACTCGCCGTGCGCTGCGCCGCTGTGCTCATATTCGTCAGCGGCTCCCTTCGCAGACTCATGTGACACCAGCCACCTCGTTTTTGAACTGCGCTTGCAGCTTTCCGTGACAGGTACGCCAGTCGGCATCAACATATCCAGCCGCAGCAGCCGCGACTCCCGGCCCGGAGGTTCATCCGCTCTGACGGATATTTTCTGTTTGTTGCCCCGAGGGATTACAGGCCCCCGATGAAACAAAGGCACAAACATAATGTTTTGTGTTGGAGCTGCTTCTATCTGCTGTCTGCTGCAGAGACTCTGCAGTAGTAAAGGAGATTTTTGTTTCCTCTGTTTTTGCTGTGTTGTTCTTGCGTAGATCTTGATCAAAGTGATATATCTCCAACAGACGTTATGGCTTTGTGTATACACTGGATTTGTAAAACATTTCCAAGCTTGTGGATGGCTACTTTAGCAATTAGTGCTGCTTACCCATCTGCTTCACTTTTGCAGTTTTTACCTCAGTCTTACAGTACTGTATGATTTGAGAAGAATATAAAACTGTTTCTCAATCCACTGGTTACAGACAATTCACTGTAACTCTAAAAACAAAGTGCACCAAATTGGACATCTGCAATCCCAGTACGAGATCTGGGTTGTAATGAACTATAAGTGTAGATGTAGAGCCGATATCTGACACCAAACCAACACCATACCAAAATAACACTTTAGTCAGGTAAACATGCTTTTTATAGATGTACTTAGACGACTAAAAACAGATACTACAAATTACAGCCAGACTAAAATTAACAACTCAAGGTTCATCTACAGATTTCAACCACATCTCACTTATTTCAGGGGTCAGTGTGTTGCTCAAGGACACCTCGTCAGGACTGTTTGCCTGCAGAGCGGATCAGGCCCGTGACCTTCTGCTTACAGGACACACACTTCAACCATCAGGCTCAACCTGCCACCTCACAACACGGTCAAATCCCCCAGACTGCTCATTTCACCGCGGCGCTGCAGACTGTTGGTATTTACAGCTGATGAGCACGCTCAGTAGGGGCCCGCGCGTTGATGTATGTGGAGAGTCACAGTCATGCTTTAGCAGGGGTAAATTCAGAGGCAGCGCACAGTCGGGGCTCTCACAGCAGCAGTATTGTTTAGAGGGAGGAGGAGGAGGCCGGGGCAGAAGGTCAGCGGCTCCATACACAACACAATTAGAGGAAGACACACTGTGGCGTGACTGACTGCAAATCAAATATCACAGAGGACGTTTCCACTAAAGGGCTCGGTAACAGTATGGGCAGGTGACACTACACTGACAAAGGAAAAGTACATTTCTTTACTGAAAAGTAGATTTATTGATCCACCATAAAGGTGTAAGTAGTTTCTGATATCGTTATCGTGTTTGTGGGAAGCTGTTGAGGGATTATTTTCTTGTCACAGCACTAATGACAAGTACCGATCTGTCTTTCAAACCATATAACCAGTCAGAACATTGATGTTGGACAATTCTTTAAGGGGCAAAGTGTAAGATCTGGCCAGAATTTTAGTTTAAAACATTCAAAAAATTACATTATCAAAAGAATATGAAGAAGATGCAGTCTTAACGTTATGCCAAATACTTCAATGTATTGTGCTGCAAAGTTATCTACCGCCACAATACCGGACAATGCCGATGGTTTTCAAAGTAAATGTTACTACAATACCCATGCAAGATGTCATAGATCTGAGACAAACCACAAACTCTCCGACATGAAAGCAAGATACACCATTATAACCATAATTTCTAGGGTCACTTGTTGATCTGCTGTCTCTAATCTCTCTACTGTCTTTATGGCTGTAATCTTTGTAAATTCCTTCCAAGGCAACTTTTATTCTTTTTATTACTCTCAATATGTGGTAAAGAAATATAGAAAAATGGACAAATTGTAAAAAAAAGTACAACAAGGGACGAAAAATACTACAAATAAACTACAAAGACGCCACGCCAAGGACTCTATTAACAGTTTTTGTGTCAGCCTCTGGCTCAGGTTCTCTACGAGGCGTTATGGGTTTGAAGAGTTTCACTTAACGACATTCAGAGTGAATTCATACTCCAGAAAACATGAGAGAGAGACACACAGACCTTTTATATTGCTTGGAAAGCAGAATTAATTATCACCATAACAAATGTCTGCTGTCTTCATCTGTGGGTGTATGTGTTTATAAGTGTGTTCTTGTACTTGTCCGCCTGTGAGAAGCAGTTTGAGTTTCAGACATTTGGTGAGAGGACAGTTTTACAACGTGAGGATATTTTGAATCTTCCTCACTTCTTTACGGCTGAAATTTATAACTTTTTAAATTAATGTGTCATTTTTATCTTTATGGATGAATGTACTGAAACACTAAAAAGTGTGGCTGCAGATGCTCTCTTCTATTGAGAATTGTTGATCGGGTTTGTCAGGTAGCACCTGTCCCGTCGACGGTGCCAATACTGTCTAACTTCATCTCTTCACTAAATATGTTTGAATGAGTTAAGCATATTTTCTCTTCACAAACACTTCAGATGCTCCATCTTTGTTGCAGTTTATATGTGCAGATATGTGTTGTACATAAAGGCACTGCTCTAAATTAGCATTGGAGTATTGGATAAGGATTAGGAACATGATCTAATATAGGACAAGGAGACTTACACATCAGGGACCCGGGCCCGGATCAGAGTACACTTAATCCCAAAGTCCAGTTTGTTTGATTAGTGTGAACACTGTGTACCTGGGCACGGTTCTTCGATCCACTTCTCAATATCTTGACCAATTTCAAGTTCAAATGTCCCTTAGCAATAAAAAAGCTGTTCTTTAACGTCATTGACCGTCGCTTGCGTTAAGTTTAGTTTTTGGTTCAGGCACCGTTGAGGCTCTGGCACCGTTTTAAAAGTGTCGTTTTAGCACTGGTATCAGAAAAAACCCAAACCAAACAACCCTGTCTTGAATATGGTTCATGTGTACTCAGGTACGGTTCGCATCAGGTGTGAAAACCAACTGCACCAAAACACTGAAGTGGACTAATAATGCGAGTAGCAATTGGCGAGTAGAGTTTCAAAGGCATTTCTCATCGCCACCGGTCTCCTTCGAAATCTGCAGGATCTTGGAAAGCAGGAGGACTGGCAAGAGGGTCGTTCTTGATGTAGTCTTCAAAATATAAACAATAGTAGGCATAATGCAAAGGTCGACTCCATTGTGTGGGCTTGGGATCTAGCGATCGGCATTTGAGGCCAATGCACATGAGACAATAACATTATAAAAATGGAATAAAATGAGATAAAAATCTATAATAACAGGAATAGTAGTAAAACAAGGTGAAGTAAAAACTAGATTAATAAAATAACAATAAAATAGAATAAAATGATACAACTTAAATACAATAAAATAAGTGATTAATAAAATAATTAAATTCAATACAATGTTACAACTTAAATACAATACATTGAGTGATTAATAAAAATAAAATAGAATAAAATTAGATAACTTAAATAAAATAAAATAAGTGATTAAATAAATAACAATAAAATAGAATAAAATTAGATAACTTAAATACAGTTAAATAAGTGATTAAATAAATAACAATAAAATAGAATAAAATTATATAACTTAAATACAGTTAAATAAGTGATTTAAAAAAATAACAATAAAATAGAATACAATTATATAACTTAAATACAGTTAAATAAGAGATAAAATAAATAACAATAATATAGAGTAAAATTGTATAACTTAAATACAATAAAATAAATGATTAAATAAATAACAATAAAATAAAATTGTACAACTCAAATACAATAAAATAAGCGATTAATAAAATAACAATAAAACCGAATACAATTTTAGAATTTAAATAAAATAAAATAAGTGATTAAATAAATAACAGTAGAATAGAATAACATTTTAGAACTTAGATACAATAAAATAAATGATTAAAATAATAAAATAATAACCATTCTTAATCAAAAGCCTGTCTTAATAGGTGGGTTTTAAGTTTTAAGTGCGCCTGACATCAGTTTTTGTTGGACTCCCCTGTCTGACAGGTTGGGCCATAATCAAGCTGTTACTCTGTAGTCTGACCGGCATAAGATTTTGGGAGAAAAAACTTAATAGGATATCTGACTAGTGCCACTAAAGAATAGACCAAATAGAATAACATCAAAAAGGGTAAAGGGTAAGTTTAGGTTAAGACTTTGGTTAAGGTTAGGTATAAGTGAGGTCTTGGGTTTAAGGATTAGGACTAGGATCAAAGGAAATGGTTGACATGTATCTAATCAACAGAAAGTCCTCCCAAGTCGGACTAATATAAATTAGTGTGTGTCCCTCTTTGGGCTCTCCTCCTTGCTCTTCACAGATCACTAGCAGTCCTCCAGCCCCGGCCCCCGTCCTGATGATGTAATTATTTCCCAGTGGCACCTGGGAGCCACGGCCGCCATTCGGAGGCATCGCTCACAGCCAAGTATGCAGATGTTTCTAATTGCTTTCCATTACCAAGAATAACAGCTGTTTATATCTATCAGCAAATAATTCACAAGAGTTCCAGACTGTTAGGATAACATATCCCACCTGGTCACCATCACCAGTTGTCAACAGCCGAGCACTGCGCTTGCCAGGCCTCTTGTTTACCGAATCCCCCCGATAAGCTCGGGCTTAGAGTCACCTTCAGCCATCTTGCTTCGCACCTCCCAGGAATTTCCTGTTTTATCTTACGAGTCAATCTTTTATTATCATCACAAAGAAAGATGGAAAATTACATCCTCCATTACACCTTTAAAGCTCCACTAATTAGTATTTGTATGACTACATGTAAGTGGATGTGTTTTACGTCATCCGCCCATTACCTAACACAGACAGAAAGAGCTAGCAACTAGCTGGTAAGGAAAGGTGGACATCTAGCGGCTAAAGAGACATATTTTTACTAGTGGTTGGTGGAGACCAAACCAGAGCAAAAAGGAGAGTGAACCTGAAACATAACTGGACGGTTGAAATAGTTATACACGCCCCATATATAATAATGGGCATAATGAGGTGTAACCCATCCATTCATAACATTGCTTATAGCTATTTATATCTAGACGACTTTATCCGACTTTTGAGTGTTCCGTTAAATTACTAAGTCTGTTAATTTAGGCATTCACACAACGGGAGTTTTTTCTTTTGCCAGCGGTCCTTCCTGCATTTGGCAGCTTCAACAGTGTTACTTTTAGTCTGGTTTAAGTGTTTAACTTCTTCGTATTTGTCTAATGTAGTTTACTCTTCTTTTGTAATATGTGCCGCTCTGCCTGTCTGTCTGTCTGCAAGTCTGTGGACTTGTCCATGTTAGTGATTGGTCAAATGCTGCAAACACCGCCCCGTTCATGTGAACGCGCTCACAGCCAGAATGAGAAACCTTGGGTTGACTTACTGAGTTGATAACCACCTTCGTAGGACCGCTTAGCGTGATCTTGTTGGTTAGGGTTAGTTAGGCCAGATAACGAGAAGATACCCTGGGTATGTTGATCTCGCTTCGTAGTACAGGCCTCTGGAGTTTATAAAATGAAAATGCAAACACCTCGTCTATAAAATTATGTAAAACAGAAAAGTTTAAGTTTAAACTCGTTTATGTCCAACATACAGTATCATGTGCTGACATACCTTGGAGATCACATAAAACTTTTGTAAAAACTGTATAAGTACTGTATTTTTGTGTGTTGCTGCAAACAAGCGGACGTCAAAAGACCCAATCTGACCTCACCTTAAAAATGTTCCTCTAGAGGTCTTTGTAAAGGTGAACGTCGTTTGTTATACGGAGTTGTTGAGTCGTGCTGCTGCTGGAGCGAGCAGACTCACCGTGTGTCCACAGAGCTGTTTTATTTCCGAAGTGATGACTTAGTCGCATGGTGCTTTAAATATTATTGGCCTTGCAGCTCCTCTTACATTCCTTTTCATGGGGCATCAACCTTAATTTGGTCCAGCAGTGAAACCAGGGAAGCTCATCATTGTCCCTCCCTTTCACTTAACTGAGAGAACTTCACATCTACGATGTCTCACTTTATGCTTCAGTCGGAGTGTCAAATACCGATCTGTGAAGCATCCACCTGTTTAACCTTCTATCTGCCACAGTCGTCCTCCGTAACTTAATAATATTAAGTCTGATTTTCTTGTGTCTATTTTTAGTGTTCATTTAGGATGGAGAATTAAATGTGTATCTAAAGAGAAACACATTTTGTCACGTCTACTGTGGCTTTGGTTTCCTCTTGCCACTGGGACTGTTGGGTAAAGATTATAGTGTATGCTGGAGACTGTACTTCTCATCCCATTAACAGTTTATGTTTTTATACCGTAGCCACAATATTCCCCTAACTTTAACCACTGCAATGAAAGTTCCTTGTTATAACTTTCATTTTGTGTTGACTTTGGGGGTCCCTGTGAACAAAACACCGCCTTGTGTCGTAAAGATCTGCAGCTGCCAGACTCCCTTTAGAAAACCTCTCATTTTACTGCAGCACGGTCTGACAGTCTGCCCCACTTAGTCCTGGTTCTGCTGGTTCTCCCGTGCCTCCCTTCCCTCCAGCGGGCCCAGCT
Organism: Sebastolobus alascanus; assembly: GCA_916701645.2. Taxonomy (NCBI): domain Eukaryota; kingdom Metazoa; phylum Chordata; class Actinopteri; order Perciformes; family Sebastidae; genus Sebastolobus; species Sebastolobus alascanus. The sequence continues at coordinate 111,474 of CAKAOJ020000026.1, read as the reverse complement.
AATACAGCCTGGGCCTCCAGCAGCGTGGTGTCGGCAGGAAGCGGGCGGGCGGTGAGCTCCAGGTCCTGCAGCCACAGATGACAGATGACTGTCTGGATCTGTCCATGGTGGGCTGGTCGCTGCTGGAGTCTGAGCTGAAGGAGGTTCTGGAGAATCTGCTTGCCGTAAATCGTATCGTATGATGTCCCGGGGAATTGGACCCGATGACAGGCATTACGAATATCCAACATCACTATATAGAAATAGCCAATCTCCTCGCTCCTTGTAGTAACTCTAACCATTTCAACCATTTTATTTGCCATAACAACATTACATCCCATACCATAGTTGCCATGTGCAGATATTGTAGAAAGAAATTAAATACATAATGTAGCATGTTAAAAAAAGGTAATCTGTGGTTTTACAAACGTATCCGTTCATTCGTGTCCCGTGTTCACAACCTCAAGCCACATTTTCACTGTGCAAATGTAGTAATTTTAAGCCCAACCATGATGTTTTTTCGTAAACCTAACTAAGAGGTTTTGTTGCCTTTTTTTTTTTTTAATTCACAACATTAAGAATGTGTTTACTGCGATAGAAAAGTGACGCTGACGGCCATGACAAAGCGTAGTATAGGACGAGTCGGGATGAGAATGTGTTGGACAGGCAGCACGTTGTTGTATGGAAGTAAACATGGAGGCTACTGAAGTCAGCGTTTATGGTTTCATTTATAATATTTGCGGTAGAAGCCAGCAAGTTCGTGAGCAGATGATGACGATGACGAGGAGAAAGAGAGCCACATTTGTTAATTGTGTCTTTTTGTGGAGCAATGGCTGCTACTTCTGTACGGAGGTGTGTGTGGATGCAGAGTCGGAGCCAGGAACGCTGGGATCGTGATGTGAATGGCTTCACTGGAACAGATTTCACCCAACATTTCAGGATGCCAAGGGCTACTTTTAACTACTTTTGACTGTCAGTGCCTCTCCAAAAGACTCTCGCCAGCACAGAATTGTGACTAATGTCGATCTAGAGTGACGTAAAAGTTGCATGAATTCCGATATGACTGTTCAGATTGAGGTCGCATTGCAAAAAATCAGACCTGGAAGTAAATGTGTCATAGAATTTGCGTCACTTCCTGTGTACCAGAGGATTTCCCCTTATAAATACCTGTCCATCACTATCATATTTAGAACAGTAAGCGTAAACACTTAGAAAAACGTGAGAGAACAGCTCAACTGAACATACTAATATCAGACTGTCACAGATGATTACATTAGAAGTAACATGCTGAGTAGACCGAACACCGCGGCCTTCCCACAAATGAAGTCTGCCTTTCAAGCGCCATTCCTTTTTCTGGCGGCGAGGCCCGGTCCAGTATTGTGTGTGTGTGTGTGTGTGTGTGTGTGCTCTGTCTGACACGCTGGCTGTTGGGAATGAGCCATCTGACGGGGAGTGACTGCCAACAAGAGCAGAATGTCATTATGAGTGGAGGCTGCTGCGGGCCTGCCACCATCATAGGGAATTCATCACCACAAGTGATGATGATAATGGACTTTGCTGCAAATGACTTTGGATGAGCAGTGTTTTTGGCAAGCAGCGCCGGGTTCTGACTGGAATTTTTTTTTTCTCCGTACCTCAGAAACGGGGGAAGAAGGCTTTGGGTGTCCCAGCTGGGCCGTGGGATGCCCTGTGGTTGTTGAATTGACATTGTGTAAATACATTGTGTTTGTTAGCATCAGTGTTGACTAGTCAGTCAGAAAAATTTCTGATTAACTGTACTTTCTGCATTAGCACCCGATTCGACTGTTATCAGCTCATTAAATGGGCATTATCAGTCGTTATAGGCCTCATAGATGTGGGTCAGTAGGGGCCTGCTACACCTACTACGTTGTTAAAGTTAAAGCGAAAGCAAAGCACCTAGCAGCAAAGCTACGCCTCTGCCATTTTGGACTGAAAGCGACTACCGGACGCCAGAAAAACGTCCGCCTGCAAAGTGCCGTACAAAAGTAAAACAAAATAATTTCTATTCTATTGTCATAATTTTAATCTCTCTATCGTAATGGCCTGTGTTGAACAATGAAAACATTAAAAATATGCATACTATTATAACTATTTACTTACTTATTTATTAATATTTTATTTATCAAACTTTTTTGCTTCCCAGAGGAGCATAAAGTGAGCGATGGACATAAATGGAAGTTAAAAAATCCAGCACACAGATTTTGAGCAATCTCAAACTTTTTCATGTCAAGGATCCAAAATGGAGTCCAATAGACCACAGACCATGGATGTAGAAGAGGGTGTATCCTGTGTTTTTGCCCTGCGTGTTAGTAAATAACCTACAACTCCATTAAATTCTGTTGATGTCATGCTACTAGCACGACTAGCTACTGGCCGATAGCCGGTTGTTTGGGAACAGAGCTGTTAATACATCCACCACGGTACAGGCTTACAGCGTACAGCCCATGGGTGTGTTAGAAGATAATAAAAGTGATGAATTACAGCCAATATATCCATTATTACAGCCGCATACAGCTAGCAGGAAGCTGGCAGAACCAGATATGTCATATGAGCGTGCAGGATGGTGCAGTCCCGTCCTGTCGGTCTGATGCACGTTCATTATGCCGAGGATTATCTCTTTATACATCTATGGCCACAGACTCATTGGAGTTTTCAGTCCAAAATGGCGGCCCATTGGCGAAACTTAAGTGAAACTTAAGGTTGTGAACACAAAGACAACTACATGTTGTGGTTTCCGAACTGGATGCGAACCTCGGTCTCCTGGGTCAAAGTACTATAGTCTACAGCGCCTGACCTCCGCTTTTGCTCCTGTCATACTTACTACGGTTGCTAGATGTCACTGTTTTATTCTTTTATTCCTTTGTTCAGAGATCCACTATGTGAATCGATGATAAAACCTACTAGTGGGTGTAGTAGGCCCCTTCTGACCCACATCTATGAGGCTCAGATTCACTGATAACGCCTATTTAATGAGCTGATAACAGCCTAACCGACTGGAATTTATTAGAATAGTTTATATAGACCATGTATGCATGACTCATTCAGTCTTACAGTCATAAACTTCTCCTATTTGTCCTAATGACATTTCCAACAACATCACAAACTGCTTTTTTTTAAAGCATTTTGATAAATCACCTCCATAATTGGCCGTTTCCCTCATGTTCGCTCCTCTGAGAGCCCAGGGATTCAAAAATAATTGTCCAACTTTGCCAGAGTGCTCCGAGCAAAAGCTCATCAAGTGATAACTTTAAGCGCCTAGTGTCGCCTCCACAGGAGAACGTAGCTGAGGGGAGGTGGAAAACTGTGGCGACTCCATTATGATCTACAGGAAGAGGAAAGCTAACAAGGCCGAGGCTCATTATGAGAAGTGACAAACAACAGTTAGCTGGGACCGGGGAGGTTTTATCACTATTTTTTGACTGAGTCCCTTTCAGTAAATATGAACGGCCTCATTAAAGCAGCACACTTGAAAGCTTACACAATTCAACGTGAGATCAAAATGCAGGTCGTGAGAGGAGTGATGTGCAAATTAAATAGAAGGTAAAACAGCTCCGTGATAGACTGTTGACCACATAATTAGTTTTTTTTTTCCATAAATGCAACATTCTGTCATGCATATTCAAATATGCGCCCTGCTCTGCCATTTTAATTGGTTAAAGAGTTTCAACTGACAACAGAGAGGAGAGGATGGCGGCTCTCTTTTTCGGCGACGCTCTGGCCTCGCCTGAAAGCCTCGCCATCAGTCTGTCTGTCATGCAAAACATCTTTCTGGGTTTTGTTTACCAGGCATGTAGCGGAGTGAGTACTCTCTGGCTGCTAATGTGACAGTTGCACTCTGGCTTTCAGTTCAGTGGACATGTTGTTTTGGAGAGAAAGCAGGAGGATGCTACCCAACTTATCTGATTACCGATGATGTACATCACACATCCCCGACCGACTTCGCGGCGAGACAGCCAAGCGAGAAGGAAAAGGATGTTGGAGATCCGTAAACAAGGCTTGACTGACACGGCGGCAGACGATTTGTGAGGCTCAGCTGAAGATCCGTGCCACATGCATGCCACTGAACTGAGGGATATCAGAGTAAAGGCAGACACAGAACAAGACACAGTGGGTCAATCAGTCATACGACACCTGATGAACAGCTTCATGTGCAGCTTTATGGCACATTCCTCACTCCCGACTCAACCCTTATATTTATTAGTGTATTGTAATGAAAAAGTCCTCATTAATGCTTTTTTATAGGACATATTATTATTAAACATGTTTACATGCTTTAAAAACTCTCTTTACTAAACTCTTCAGACTCCACTCCAGCTCCGCTCTAACTAGCTTTGTTTGAGGGTGTGCCAAACTAGCCACTAGGCAGGTATTATGCAAATGTGTTACTCACCATGTTACAGAAGAAAAGGAAGGACTTCAAGCAAGTGTTTTGTGGGGGAGAGTAATTCCCTTTGGCGTGGACTTTGGGCTTTTTAAATTTGTAGATCTTTTACGTGCACAAAAAACTATATAACACACTAACAGGAAAGGGAAAAAGCACGAAAGTACAATAGGTCCTCTTTAACATGTATTGTGTGACATATACGTGTATGTACATTCGTTTCCATCCACCCATTTTAATGCACATTTTGAATTTGTGCTAAAAGACCAAAAACATCAGAAATTGTAAAATATTGCAGAATTTATTACTGTAGGTTTTTAGACCTTATGTAAAAATGCAGGCAGACCTTACTGTAGATGTCCAGTCAGCAAAATATTACACCCATATGGGATTGAACATCTCACTCAGAAAATATGGGCCATGCTGCTTTAACAGCCTCCACTCTTCTGGGAATGCTTTCACCAAGATTTTGGAAGCTGGCTGCAGAGATTTGCTCCCGTTAAGACGCAAGAGCATTTTACCCCTTTTCCACCAAAATTAGCATCTATATGCAGGTTTTTTAAACGTGGGAAAACCTGCTAAAAATAAGCAATAGACTCCTTTCCCATTGCCAGTAGACGAGTATGCTTTTCTGTTTTTTTCTGGTGTGTCATGTTTGACATCATGAACGAGCCATAAACAGTGAAAATGTTATGGTGACTTCTTTTTTATATCTGTTACTTATTCAGTCTCTCTTTAAACTCAGTGTCGACTAATTTGGAACGATGTTCGAGCGCTGCTCGGACGTAGATGGATGGACTTTGTGGCTGAGAATTTGTGACTAAGATAACAAAGAAAGCGCCAGAAAAGGGGCGAAAATTAACGTGTTCACCCGGGTGTCACTGTTTAACTGCCGATCGGAGCTGGAGCCGATAAATACCCATTACTACTAAAGTCATTTGTCCTGGTAGTGAAAGCCGATTGTAACCTTTTTCAATAAACACAAAAGCCAGATGTTAGTGGACGTTAGTGGACGTTAGTGGGTTTTTTTGTCCAGTGATGTTGGGCGATAAGGTCCGGCTCTCAGTCAGAGGTCCAGTTGATCCCACAGGTGTTGGATGGGCTCCACACCAAACTGGGAAAACCATTATGGAGCTGGATTTGTGCACAAGGGGCACTGTCATGTTGAAACAGGAAAGGGACAAGCACAAACTATTGCCACAAAGTAGGAACAACATTATTGTCTAAAATATCATTGTTTTCTGTAGCACAGAAATTTCCCTTCACTCAACCAAATAGTGCCACATCTATCCCTCAAAGGGCTTAGGGAGGCTTCATATCAGTTAAATCTGCATAATAGATCTTGTTGTGGTGCTATAAATGTAATGAATGCATTGTACAAACTGTATTTTGGGTAAAAAGTCACCAGTTATTCACAACTAGATTATGTATTTCTTACTGACTCACTCAGCCTTCTGTGTGTTGTACATGGTCTCTGAAACCAAACGACAGAAGCGCCGTAATCCTCCGAGAAGGTGAAACCATATGGAATCATATGTGGCCTATATCTTTAACATGCAAGTCAACAAGCCACCTGATGTTCAGGTAAATAGCTGCTTTAAACACACAAACAGTGCACAGATCATATGGCAGATGTATTTTCACATTACGAAGCATACGGTCATCTCTCTGCACCTCTCTTACTGTAATAATTTCATCCATGGGTAACTCATAATTCTTTCGGCATCATGTACTCATATTTTGTTGTTGTGGCTAAATAATGCCACAGGGACCTGCGCTAACTGTAACCAGCCGTAATCTCAATTTGCAATGCATATGTTTCAGAAAAGAGCCCCACAGTTAGTACACAAAACCCCCCATGAGCGGCGAGGCAGCGACTGCTGCAGCAGAGGTCCATTAATATGCATAGCTTTGCTAAAAGCTCCAAAGTGACCTACATGACAAGGTTCAGTATACACTCCAACTGTGTGCTACACTTGTGGGACTTAGCCGCCCGTGTTACCTTAATTAGTGTCTTCTTGCCACGGACGGCTTTTTTCTGGAGAGGCTGTTGAACTTACCCGCACACTTGCATGCCGAGGTCACCGCAGGTCACCGCGGTCACTCCGAATGCCTGGCCCTCGACAGCTCGGGCGCCTCTCCACAGCCGAGGAAATGGTCGCCATTAGCCTGTAGAGGACGAGCGCTAACATCCCCATTAGGTGCACTTTAAACTCCTGCAGTGGTGTCACAGCCATCAGGCGCTGACACTCCAGCTCTTCCAGGTATCCTCCAGGCCCTTCACCGACGGGATGTATCAATTAACAGATTTGTTTGCTTTCCTCTCCTCCGACCTCATTTGCATAGCAGCCGGCTAACGCGCCGCTCAAGTTCAAGAGCGCTGTTGACACTGTGTTTTTTTTTTTTTTCTTTATCCTCTACAACAGGCAGCAGAGGGGCCAGAAATTATCATACATATTACAACTGAGCTGCTGTGTTGATGTAAAAGTATCCAACAGAAGTGGTTCGGAGCACAGAAAGTTACAAGATGTTAGCAACCACTCCGGGGCGAAGCATTGTTGACACTCATTCCCGTTCAGTCTTCGTCAAAGGGGAACTTAGCATTTCCAATGCTAAAGGACAGCTGTTGCTGGCAGGCCTCTTTCTCGCTGGCGGAGGCGCCACTGTTTAGGGCGGTAATCTGTCAGGGCGGTGGCGTAGCCAATGTGCTCTCCCCCTCGGTGGAGGCAGAGAGATGTGGCTCGGGGCGCCGTGCATAGCAATGAGGCCAGACAGATGTAAAAATCCACTGTGGGTTTACAGCCTCAGTGCTCTCTCTCTCTCTCTCTCTCTCTCTCTGGGTGTTTGCCTGCATCCTCCCCATCAACCTTTTGAACACATCCATTCCCATGATGCAACTCTGTTGCAAGGACACATTTATGCTGTTTGAGTGGAGGCCTTCACCGTGATCCAGAGAATTAGTATATTATTCCCTGGCATGTGGAAACAGCACATCAGAATAACATATTAGTGAAAACCAGACACAACTAAACTGTCTTTTTTATTTAATGAATTTATTGTTCAGTGAGGAAATAATGTATTGAAAGGTGTTACGTCAGATTTTAATTGTTTTTCTGTAACAGAAATGAGGCGTTGATGGCAAAAAGCAAGGCAAGGCTGTCATTTATTATAGCAAACTTAAAGCTCAACATTAGAAAATGATTAAATACAATCACATTAAAGATTTGGAGACCTATTCACAGTGTGTTCTGTATACTGTACATTCAAGTAATATTCTTATTCACTTCTTATTTATACCATTCTGGCATTTATATTTAACACACACTCCTCAGCATTTTGTATTTACTTTTTTGCACTGTGGTTATATTCTATATATTGCACGTCTTAATGCAAATATTTGTATTCTCATTTTCTTATTTTTAATTTAGTACCTATATTTCTTTACATATATTTTGTTTATATTGTAGCATTATGTACATAATTTACATGTTACTTACTCCTTTATTTCTATTTTCTTACATCTTTTATGTTTATACAAGAGCAACTGTCACGCCCCAAAAGGAAAGTTTTCCATTTTATGTCCATCGCTCTCCTCAAAGCCGCAAACCACCTGCCTCCAAACGTCCACTCCATAGATAGCTGATAACGTCGCTGATCATTCCGCGTGCAAATCGAATAATAGCTTTCCTCCTGCGCATACAGACAGTAGTAGCATTATAAAATGCAGAATTTAACTGCACCACAGCTGCTAGCATAGACAACAAGGTGAGCAATGCCTGTAATTCATTATCCATGTTGTATTGACCTCTGGTAGTCTGGTAGTTTAGAAGTAGTTTTGTTCTTTCTTCCGAAAAAGTGTCACATGATGGGGATGTGATGAATCAGGGAAGGACATCGTTGTGATAAGACCCAATCGAGAAGCGAACGTATGCGTCTGCATCATCGTTTTCAAATGTCTCAGTTTCCGCCTGTTCAGACTTAAACACAACCCCGGAGTTTTCAAACTAAAACGGCCACAGCATTTTTTTCAAAAGTCTTTGTTTTAGCGGTTTTAAAGCGCCGGTGTAGTGTGGACGCTAGGTATAAACTTAGCAAAAGTTATGCGTTTTAAAACGAGCCTAAGAGAGTTAGTGAAAATTAAGCTCCCTAGAACAGTTTAGGATCCTGTCTTCTATGAACACTTTTAGTGTTAAGATTAGCAGTTTCCTTGAGATGGTAATTTAGATGATATCTTGTGATGTCATGTGATATCTTTGCTTTTTCTGTCCAGTTTTCTGTTCCACAACTTAAACATTGGTTCTTCTCTCACAAAAAGACATACACAAGATATACAGTAAACAAATTGTTTAAGTGATTTAAATCTTTGGTTGTCAGGTTACACCATTAATAGCTTCAATAGAAGACATGATGCTTTATATTCTTCATGTAGTGTCTTTTGAATTAAATATATACTATTTGGAAACTCTTTCACTTCCAGTACTAAAATGACAGTTGTAGATGTGATTATTATTAATGCTTCCTAAAACTACTGTGGCCTTTTACAGTCGAGGATGATTAGCATTCTGCAGTAACATGCATTTGAGAAAGAAATACAACCCCCCCCCACACACACACACTGACACTCCCACAGATAATTACCAGTACCACTTGCATACTGTTTTCATGATTAGGTGTCAAAGTTCAGTATTCGATAATGATTGTCACCACACATCATTTACAGTTTGTGGTTAGTTGGTGAATCAGGCTCTATAGATTTAGAAATGTCAATCAGAATGAACGAGCAGGGAAAGGAAACATAAACACTGAGAGAGAGTTTTTCTGACACTACACATTAGGACGCGAGGAGAATGAGCCAGGAAACGCTGCTGTAAATATAGAGCCTATCCAGCTGCTTAATTTATCTAAATATGCTAAGGTCTTCTTAATTATTACCACGGCAATTTCCATCACTGCTGCTGCTGGTTTAACTGTCGCATCCTGCAAATCACTAAATTGCACAACTTTTCTTATTCAGCACAAGCCTGCAACTATACTGATTTCTATAATTAACATGTATGCTTTTCTAATCAGACTGGATTTCTTGGACAACAACAAACAGAAGGCCTCGGAGCTGCATTACAAAAGAATTAGAAAACCAAACATTTTTCCTCATCTTCCCTCTGCTTCGGTATCTTTCATTTGGTCTTTTATCATACAGAAAGCTTGTGGATGCATGTTTTTTATTGTTATTGGTCCTATATCATTTGTACTTATTAATACATGCAGTATTCTTTACTATTTAGACACAAAAGCTTGTTCTCGTCACCTCAGCTGTAAATTGCTCCAATTATATCTATACATAACACTACACATAAAGGTATTTGTTCCTTTAGTAGGAGAGTAATTTACTTTTGGGGGTCGGGGACTTTAACTGTATTGTAAGTCCTCCATGTGTGCAGTACATGTAGACGCATTTAACTGTGAATTTCATCCTTCATTATAGTTCAAAGCAGGTGTTTTTTCCAACTGAAATGCTGGTGTTAACCTGCTTTTGAATATAATATCCTCCTCAGAAGTAATTAATGTATCAGATGTTCCCTCCCACCTAAAGCCTCTGGTAGGAGAAGAAAAGATAAGATATAACAGCTTTCAAAAAAGCACCCGTGTCTATAAAATACATTAATATACTATCAATTATTTTTGCGAAATATGTTTAAAGGGGAAACGTAATTGTTGCCTGGATTATGTTCTTTCTAATCCAGGAAATGTTATATTCTAACATTACCCAACATAAAGAGAGATTTGTCAAGTATTTAATACCCATAGGGTACCCATAGAACCTATTTACATTCACATATCTGGAGCTCAGAGGTCAAGGGACCCCTTTGAAAATGGACGTGATAGTTTTTCCTCTCCAAAATTTAGTGTACGTTTGGAGCGTTATTTAACCTCCTTCATGACAAGCTAGTATGACATGGTTGGTACCAATGGATTCTTTAGGTTTCCTAGTTTCATATGATGCGTTAAAGAAATTAGTGTCGTTAAAACAAATTTGTGTTAACGCGTTATTATCGCGTTAACTTTGACAGCCCTACTTTGTAGATAAGTAAAAAGATTTTAAAATAAATTCTAAGAGATACAGGTAGCCAGTGCAGTCATGCAAGCAGAGGGCTAATGTGATCTTGTTTTAAAAAAAACTAAGATTATTCAGCTGTTTTTCTTGTAACTTCTATATGAAATAGGACAAAATAATAATAATTTCCAATAAAGTGTGGTTCTAAAAGTAACTAGAGTCTAGAGAGATTAGTTTTGAGGCTGTTCTATCATCCTGGTGGAATAACAGATTACACAAACTGTACGATATATACATAAACGGCTTGTTCATTCATGCAACTCTAGTTTGTGCAGCGTGATCTGAAATCAAGCAAATACAAAAATGTAGAACTTTCACTGCGGTTTGGATAAGAAAAAAAAAAATATATAAAATATAATGGACCTGTAGATGAGACTAAACCTGTATGAAACCATTTCAGTTGCCACCTCTGAACAGAGCTCATTAGGAGCCCGCAGCATTAAATGAAGATGGACTACAGTAAGTGACAATGTGAATCACAGGGGCATATAAAGCAGCCTCTCAGCCAAATGCTAATGATTAATGAGGCACATGGGTAAACCTAGCTGCAGATTCAGTCTTCCCCCACGTGCACTTGTCATCTGCAATAAAGTTTGCTCCTTCAGTCTGAAAACTTTAAAAAACATTTAGCGTGACATGATTCCCTCCGTGTGAGGTCACGTTTTAGATCTTCTAACAAGCAGGAAACTGAAAAATAAAGAAAACTTTAAATCACTACTTGGAGAATAAAGACCGTATTGGGATTCTGCATGAAATTCTTCAGGGCTTAATGTGTTTAAAGAACCCTGAGGGTCGTATTGAGTCCCTCTGGGTCTTGGCTGAATCCCCAGTGAACTCCTAGTTTTTATGGTGCAAGTCACACGTGGTATGTTTTCAAGCCTCTTATCAACACTTCAGATTAGCAGGCCTGCAGTTCACACATTTTAGTTCTTGGCCTGTTAGGATCCACAGAAACATGGTCCTTTGGACATGGTCACACTGCCAACAGATGGTGAGAGCATCTTTAGGCTTAGTGGATGGAGACAGACAGCAGATAGCGCAGTGCTTTGGTTGAAGAGACCCTCCCCACCTCCCCACCGACACAAACTCTTCATGGCGGTGACACGGAATGTATATTCCCCTGAGGCATAATTAATGTCTGTTTTTAAACTTATGTGATCACTCTGGGATGTCGTGGAGATGAAAACTGAGACATATGGAGGCAGGCTTCGTGACGGTCAATATGAGGGTTAGCTCTATAGGGGTTTAGATAACACTTGAAGGTATGAAGTTGATGAAGACAAGTTTCAGACTAGTGGAAAGAAAACATCCAAAATACACATTTAGGTGTTTATTTTACTACAGTTTGTCTATTTGTGTCTGTAGATTTCCCCTAAATTCACCTAGAGTTAGCATTAGATAATGCCTAATTAGCATAATTAAACATACAATTTCAGAAAACTTGTAGTGAAACAAATAATTGTCTTAATGTAAGTAATCAACTGGGGAAGTTTCATAATGATATCTACAGTATTAGTCAAGAGTTTTACTCTATTCACCTGTAGTGTCTCCCTTAAGAATCATTTTAGCTCTAAAATAAAATGCCTGATAAAACTGTTATTATTGGATTATGAAGCTTTTGTAAGAAGGTAAACATTTCTATTTGTTTTACGGAATAAGATTATGTTGTTTTTTTTTTATCTATAATGCATCACAATGGCCAAAGATATCACATTTCTACTGCACATAATTGTGAACTTTTCTGCAACCCCGTCTCCTAAAACAACGTATCCTCATTCAACAGTTCCTATGATATCTTACGAAAAGTTCTCCTACAAATGTCCAGAAACCAGCCCGGTCGCATGAAAAGGAGTATGAATGACACGATAATGTGCCTTCTTTCACAACAATGACCGGCTCGCTGTACATTATCCCTTACTTAAATAACCTAATAAATATAGTCATTTTAGGTCAAACCATGATGTTTTTTTTATACTAAACAACCAAGGAGTTTTGCTGTATTTTTTTTTTGTTTTGTTTCAATTTACAACGTTAACCGCGTGTTTAACAGTGTTAAAAATGGTTTAAAACTGCGACCGTAATCCGGGAGAAAATGCATTTCCCTCGAAACATAATTGAGGATGCAGTTTAGTTGTATGGGAATGTAATTTTGTAGGAGACAGGGTTGCATTCTCATACAGCTGCACACATTCACAGTGGAATCTTGTAGTGTTGTACAGTTGAACTCTGCATCTCCGCTGGGGAAATTTGGGCTGAAGTGCCTTGCTCGATAGAAAGTCAGTGTTAGGTGTTCGTGGAAACTAGAGTTTCTCTTTATCGTTTACTCAGATTTTTCAAGCCAGTTTGTTTTTTGTGGACAGATCACAGGGAAACACTTCAAACCTACATGACATTAAAACACACTGAACTAAAAGGATAAACTGTACATTATGTTCACCTTAAGAAAGAGTAAATGATAAATAAATGACAACCGTTAGACAATATGAAAAACTACCATGCTACCAGTGTGTCCTCTATTGGTCACAGAGCTCATGAACTATACGTTTTATCCTGATCATAACCACTCTGCAGCTGAACAACGCTGGTGTATAAAGGAAGCTAGTTGAAGACGAGCGTCTCCTTTAGTCGTAGCGACTCACAATATGTCTAATGAGGCATCAGGATGAAGTAGTTTGTTGTCTCGCGTAACCAGATGGATGTAGGCTGTGATTAAAACCAATTAACTCTCCCCCAGATCTAAACAACTTTTCTGTCATTAATGCACATATTTTACACCTCATTAGAGGCACAGTGATTGGAGGTAGAAAAAAACATTTAAAAAAAGAAGGGAAAGGGGGGAAAAAAAAGAGGGAGTCATTTGCATTTTAGATTCACAATATGCTTCGGATGGGAAACGGGATGTGTGTGCAGAGAGGAGAGAGAGAGAGAGAGAGAGAGAGAGAGAGAGAGAGAGAGAGAGAGAGAGAGAGAGAGAGAGAGAGAGAGAGAGAGAGAGAGAGAGAGAGAGAGAGAGAGAGAGAGAGAGAGAGAGAGAGAGAGAGAGAGAGAGAGAGAGAGAGAGAGATGATGGAAAGTGGCTTAAAACACTCCAGGCCACATCTGTGTGTGCTGAACGAGCTTCAGGAGGTGACACATGACTTCCTCTAATTAACTGTAAGGTTTTTTTTTTTGGTTGTTGGTGTAAATGTGAATGGCCGTCGCAATCATTCCACCCCCCCCCCCCTCCCCCTCCTGCGCTGAAATGTGCATCGTGGGGTGAAACGGGCAAGATGTTAACTAATTTTATTTTTAATCTTCCCTTTTGCCGCCGAGCGTGTCGTTCGGGCATCGCGTCTTCTGAAATTTCCTCGCCTCTTTCATGGAAACATATTGGGGCAGAATTCGCCAGCTGTCGGCCTCCTCTCCCTTCTGCTGCCATTATCCTCAGGCCCCACCCCGCCTTATGGCCGGCCAGCCTGCCAGGAACGGGGCCCGTCCAAAATCAAAAGGTGGCTCTTTTCAATTCAGGCCATCGTCACACGTACCCAAACCGTAACCCCCCCCCCCCACCACCGCCCCTCACCCCTCGCCCCTCACCCTCCACCCATCCACCAACCTAGACGCTTCACAAACACGCGATCCATGCTTCTTGCCACGATGCATATCATACACAAGGCAGAGCTTTGGCTCTCCTACTCGTGATAGTGCCTCTCATGTGACCATATGCCAACCCCTCCATCCCCCCCACCCCCACCCCCACCCCCACCTCCCCTCCTCCTACTACTACTACTACCAATATACCACCCTAACCAACCTCATCATCCATCAACATGCTCGTCTCTGCATCAGGATGCACACAAGCTATAGAAGAAGGTTTCACATGTAAACACCCTCCAGCTTCTATTTCCTCCTCCTGTAGTATGTTTAGTCTCATTCACACAAATCAGGACTTTCTCCTTCACTACAAACCTGACGGGGTTCAGTAAAAACAACAAAAACAAAACATATATATAGACATAACATCACAATAAACTGATTAAAAGAGAATAGAAGAAGTAAAAATCTGTATACATTACATGTAGGTTCACATTTATACATGGAAACACTGCAAGTTCTTTGTTTTTATTTGACTCCCAACACAGAGAAGAAATACTCTTTACATATATCCTGCAGACTTGTCACATCAAAAGCTAATAATGCTGAAAGTAAAATTAGACAGATGTGTTACCTACCAGGGGCGATCCTAGGATCAGACCTTTAGGGTACAGTCAAGGACGTAGGTTTCGTTTGGGGGGGACACATATGAAGCGGTGGGTCTGGGGGTTCTCGTCAAACACTTCATTTCCTGCATTCTGGTGAATTTTATGCACCAATTTCTGCCTTTTTCTGCATCAAGTTATGGTGGAAATGTCTTTATTTATGTAGAGGAAAAAACAAAATTCAGGTGCCAGGTGACATTTCAAAATATTATAAAAAATATAATGTAATGTAATGCAGTAATAATCTCTCATTCTGTATTGCTTTCAAATATTTATTATCCTGATAAACTAATTTAAAGTTATCCCGTTATATATTATCATGCATGCAAATAACTGCATGGTTTTGCCCCAAACTGCATGTGATTATCATAAAGTGGGCATGTCTGTAAAGGGGAGACTCGTGGGTACCCATAGAACCCATTTTCATTCACACATCTTGAGGTCAGAGGTCAATGGACCCCTGTGGAAATTGCCAGTTTTCCTACGGCAGAAATTTAGTCTAACTTTGGAGCGTTATTTAGCCTCATTCTCGACAAGCTAGTATGACATGTTTGGTACCAATGGATTCCTTAGGTTTTCTAGTGTCATATGATACCAGTATATCTTTACTAGTCGATCTAGTGGTAAGACTGATCCCGCTACAGCTTCTTAAAGACATTCATTTTTGCTGTGACATTCAAAGCAGTGTAACAAAAACTAACATCACTAATACTGTCATATATCATGAGGACTTTTGGATTCCCAAGCAGCTATAGAGTCTCTGGAAACTGTTATGTGATGATGAATATAACCATTCCTTAAAAGAGGGTTGCTCACAAAAACTTTCACAAGATTATAGACTTACCATCTTTGTTGCAAAGTGCTCATTGCTGTGGTGTTTCTGCTCAGCACTTCACATAAATCAGTAAATGAACTCTTTTTCCTTGAACTTTCTTTTTTAATAGTTTGACTTTCTGTTATTTTTTTTTGTTAAATCGTGATGGATATTACTGCTCTTGATAAGTGGCCAATTCTAAAAAAAAATATGGACATTTTTTTTAAATATATGACATTTTTGTAGATTTTCATAATTGATCTATCAATCAAAAGTAAATTTGACCGAAATAATGAAAAATAGCCATTACAAATAGATTAAAATGTCTTATTTTGTGTGATAAACAGCCAAAACACCTTGTTATGAAATAGAAAAAGTAAATCAAGAGGCTTTAACAATTTTATCCCTTATTATAACTCTTATCCATCAATGTTCTGTTGATCAGAGAGTCAATTAATCAACTTCAGCTCTAGTTGGCTCTTAGAAGTCAGTTCTTAAGTCATTATTATTAATATTAGTGGTATCGCTGCTGCAGTGGACTGTCGTTAATATCCCCCCCACATTAAGTGAGTGTGTCTCCTGTGAAGCTCGTCCAGTGGATTAAGTCAGGCTGAGTTACTTCCTCTGCCCTCAGGCTCTGTGTCATATGCTGCTTTAGGACCAGAGGGACCGAGGGGGCCCCGTCCCCGTTGTTCTCTAATGGAATCCAGCTTCCACAGAGAT
Organism: Sebastolobus alascanus; assembly: GCA_916701645.2. NCBI lineage: Eukaryota > Metazoa > Chordata > Actinopteri > Perciformes > Sebastidae > Sebastolobus > Sebastolobus alascanus. The sequence continues at coordinate 95,206 of CAKAOJ020000026.1, read as the reverse complement.
CTCTGAGACGTCTGCGTGCTACAGTATGTTATCGCTCGTCACTTTGGGGCCTTGTCTTGGATCCAGAAAGTCTTGTCAGAGTGATATAAGGAGAGTGTGATTCGTCCGGGTGGGACAGTCGTTGTCAAAATGTTTGGTTTGGGCACTTCCAGGGGTCCCTTAGGTGACTCCTGAGGGGCCCCATGAAACAGAGGAGGAGTATTTCAGTGTCTTCAACTAAGATGGTCCAAACCATCGAAAAACTTTGGGGACTCGGTGGTTTCTTTTTAGGTTCTCTTGTAAAACTAAAATGTAAATCCATATCCCGGATGCACAAAGTTTAGGCAGTTTTACCTCTAAACAAACTCTTGATCCACAAACAGACAATAACTAAACGTGTTGAAGGATTTGTAGTGAACATGCTGGTGTTTCAGTTAGAGGTCAGTGGCTGCAGCTCAGGTTCGTCAGCTATCTGGTGCGGCTGGAACGACGGAACATGGCTGGCATTTCCTCATTAGGATATTCGTTAGCCTCATTTTGGCGCTGTCACAGCCAATCTCCGTTACATCTCTCCACCTCCATCGTTTCAGAGAGAGAGAGAGAGAGGGAGAAAGACGAGGGGAGAATCCATCTGAATATCTCAATAAATACTCTCTCCTCTATTCAAGGGCTCGGGGCTCATTAGGAGAATGAGGAGATTGTAAAAAGGAGGCTCAGGTGGTTTGGGTTATGAGGAGACATTTTTATGTATCAGAAAATATGACGAAAACCAACGTTTAAAGACATGACTGATGTATTTACAACATCCATAAACATTAAAACTTTCATTTTGGTATTGTCTAGTGCTAGTCATTTTAATAAGAAAGCAGTTGCTCAATGTGAAAGTGATGGTATGTTGGTAGCAGACCCATTATTTACTCATAACGCTCCAAACTTAAACTAAATTTTGATGAGGAAAAACTGTCATGATCATTTTCAAAGGGGTCCCTTGACCTCTGACCTCCAGATATGTGAATGTAAATGGGTTCTATGGGTACCCACGAGTCTCCCCTTTACAGACATACCCACTTTATGATAATCACATGCAGTTTGGGGCAAGTCATAGTCAAGTCAGCACACTGACACACTGACAGCTGTTGTTGCCTGTTGGGCTGCATTTTTCAGACTTTTTTGGGGGACATTTTTTGGACATTTTTCAATTATTTTTCGCCATTCTTTGAACTTTTTTTTTTTTTCTTTAACATTTTTTCGGACATTTTTCAGACTTTTTTTTTTTTTTACATTTTTCGAACCCTTTTTTTTTTTTTAACATTTTTCAGACTTTTTTTTTTGTATTTTTCAGACTTTTTTTTGGACATTATTGCAGACATTTCGAACTTTTTTTTTTTTTTTTTAGATTTGAGGGTTTCTGGACAATATTTGCCGTTGTTTTGTGTTATTAATTGATTTCCAATAATAAATATATACACACATTTGCATAATGCAGCATATTTGCCCACTCACATGTTGATAAGAGTTTTAAATACTTGACAAATCTCCCTTTAAGGTACATTTTGAACAGATAAAAAATGTGTGATTAATTTGCAATTAATCACAGTCAACTATGGACAATCATTCGATTAATTGCAATTAAATATTTTAATTGATTGACAACCCTAATATTCAGTTTACTATTATAAATCTGTATAATTTTAGATTATTGTTTTAATGCTATCATTTAAGTTTGCTGGGTGTCTTGTTGCATCCACTGTAGGGCTCAAACAGCATGTTTAAAAGCAGGTATCACTGTCCAATTTGACATATCTAACATATTTAAGGCGACATTATTAACTTTAGGTCTGAGTCTGGGTCAGTCTGTTTGTGTGTGTTAGTCACTAAACAAATGCTACGCTCAGACTCCTCTATTTATTTATTTATTATTTTTGCTTATGTACCGGCGTTAATTCGGTCTAACGAAAGCGCTCATTAGTTCTAATAAATGCTGTGACTTTGCCTTGTTCCACTGGAGCCTGACCTTTCTCCGTGCACTGCCCGTAAAATCTCCTGCTAGGATTTTCACTGTTTGATGCCTCCGCTAATTGGGAATGATTTGAGCTTTTTCTTCTGCTTTTGTCGCCGGTCGAATTCAGCATGGAGCTAATGGCAAATGTCACTGTGAATTGGCGGCTACATTAGCTGGGCTTTTTTTTTTCTTTTCTCCCAGACGATGTACGTACATCACTAAAACAGACCCTCGGAAGGCCATCCTCCTCATTAATGGGGGGGCTTCCTTGAAAGCGAGCTACGCAACAGTTGTGGGCATCATGTGGAATCATCAGAAACAACAGGATTATTTCAACCTCACTAGCTCTTGTCATTAGCCTGTGCCCTCCACATCTTAAACGCTGCTAATGAACGACAGCGATTTTTGCGGTGCACAAAAAAATTGGCCGGGCGAAGATTAGAACGCAACGGGACGATCGGATCTAATTATGCTTGTACACCTCAAACAGCATGGCATTTGGCTGAAAGGTCAAGAGAAATCCCCAGCCTTAATCTGCCGAACCTGTGCCTTCTAGCCCTCGCGGATATCGGCTAATAGCAGCAGGCAAGAAATGAAACTGAAACTTAACCCCTGAGAGAAGGAAGCTAAACTTTCTTTAACAAAAGGTAGCAGCTATTTGTTTGGCTTCGTGACAAATGTACTGTGATTTATTTTGGGGGCAGTGATGTGTGGAAAGCTGTTGGCAGTGTTTTATTACAATCTAATCAAGTGTGTTTTACACTTACAGGGTCTGATTCACTTTTTTTCACTGCCTGCCACCGTGGCAAGTGTTTATTTTTATCTGCCCCTTTTTAAATCTATGTGCTAATTTTCATTTTAGATCTGATGTCATTCAATGTTTGATATAAATTACACAAAAAACATAATATGCCTATTAATTACAGTGTTAGAATTACACTGTAGCTCCCAGGGAGCCCTATTTTTTGGGGGAGGGAGGGTACTGTACACAATACTGCACTGTACTTTGTTATTGCCATCTATAGTGGTTATTTGCATAAAAAGTTTTACGCACGTTGTTTTAAGCTCGTTTCACGCACGTTCTTTAACGCAATGTTGTTTTGAGGCACGCTTTTTTACGCTCGCAGTTTTACGCACGCAGTTTTAGCACGCTGTTAGGCACGCTGTTTTACGCACGCTGTTTTACGCAACGTTGCTTTACGCAACGTTGTTTTACGCAACGTTGTTTTAGGCAACGTTGTTTTTGGCAACCTTGTTTTTGGCAACCTTGTTTTAGGCAACCTTGTTTTTGGCAACCTTGTTTTACGCAACCTTGTTTTACGCAACCTTGTTTTACGCAACCTTGTTTTACGCAACCTTGTTTTACTCAAACTTCCCTCAGCTTTAGTAGTAGTAGCATCGTGCTTTTGAGCACTTTTTGTTCTCTCCGCCATGGCTCCGATCCAAAAAAAAGCGTAACTGTCGGAAAGCATCAATAAAAGGAATCGATAGACACACTGTTAAGAATTTCCCCGTAAAATAACAGTAAAGAACTGGCAGCTGTGGTTGCCATTATCTTACTGTTAAATAACTGTAAATAAAATTTACAGCTTTGTACTGTTAATGACAAATACAGTATGAACTGTTTTTTTGATTAATTTCACTGTATTTAACAGTTAATTTACTGTTTAAAGATACATTATATAGCTGTTTTCCCCTTTCTTTTACATTATCTTACTGATTTGTTTTAATGCACTATTTAGGTTGTATTTTTTACATGCATTTAATAAACATTATTTTTTGCCTAAATGAAAAGACTTAGCAGGTTACACTCATAGGACTAGTCACACTTAATACAATTAAAGGCACTTCTTAAGAAAAAGAATATAATAGGCTTGTTGACACCTTTCCCAAAATGTCTGTCTATAGCTGGCTACAAGCACAGAATGTAAACCATAACAAAATGTGAGTGAAGAACAGAGCTAATTCACTGATTTTCCAATCATGTACAATGTGTGAGAAAAGAAAATCTACAGCTTATCTTATCTTATTGCACTTTACTTTTTATTTTCATATAAAGTTGAAAACTGCACATGCAGAATAATTGCATGCTAGCGCCAACAAAAACCTGACAGAGATAAAAAACCAAATTTCAGAAGAAATAACATTTCTGAAGTACTAACCTTACTTTGTGGAACAGTTACAGACAGTTGAGCGACATCATATAATTACAACAAAACTCTCAAATAATATATTGCCGTATATAATGTAACATGTGAATATACTGAATATATTGCTGAGCCTTACGGCATATCAGTGGTTCAAATTTTTTTAAAAATTAACATTAAATAAAAAATAATGTATCTATATAATAATGAGCACCAACACCACCAGACATGTGACATCATGTCCAAGTATGAATATTCAGGCTCTCACAAGGCGCATGGATAAGTGGAAGTCCAAGTAGTGGGCGATGGTGGGGGAGTGAGTTAGTGAATGACTTATGGCCCGCTCAAAGACACCAGTCCTCTCAATCCAGCCTTGGTAGCCCGCTGACTGTGTGAGAGAGAGATATATGAGTTCCAAAATAACTTTCATTGTAATGTCTCACATACAAAATCAGAGTGTGTACCCCTCATTTCCCCTTGTCATAATGTAAACTCACCATTTTAAATGAAGTCTCACTCAAAGTCCATGAGTCTCCTCAGCAGAGTGGATACATGTGGATAAACGGTTGTTGTCTTGTCTTGTTGTTAGTGAATTGGCCAGATTTCTTTGATAAGACTTTGCCCTGTCCATCGTTGGTGCCTCTCTCATAGTTTATTCCTACGGTGCACCTGAAAAATGATAGTGTTTCTTCAGACACTGTGTTAAAATCAAGTTGTGTAAATCACTTAATTAATGTCACATTAAAAATACAGGTTTTACTGAAAGTATCTTACCTTGAGATTAATTTGAGCGTGCAGGTGTAGAAGGTGGAAAATAATGCAGCAAGCCCCATCAAGAAGGTGGGCTGGATCTCCTCATATGAAGCCTCAAGGCTGACGATCCAGCGTCAAATATAGCTTCCTGCTGTTTCACCTGAAACATAGAAAGAATTTTCCTCAGTCAACTTAATGGATTTTTAGTCAGTGTTTGAAATTAATTGTGTTGAGTGGTGTGCATTACTGGTTGAGAAACCATTTTTTGATCAATTATGAATATTCTGACCGTCTGTTTCTATAGAACCCTGAATCCACATGTTTCTTACAGTTGCTGCCTCTCATTTCATCTGCCCCAAGTGACAATATTAGCACAGTGACATGCAGATAGGTGAAGTTGTTATTGTCACAGAAAAGTAGTGGCAGAAAAAAGAACTGTTGATTTTGATGCTCATACAACTAAGTCACCATGGTACAATCAGAGGTGGTTTTGAAGCCACATGTGAAGAGTCCACATGCAAAAACAAATACTCTATGTCCAATGGTGCTCATTTTTCTAAACCATGTGGTTTTCAGATACCATTCAAAAACACTAGTTAGCTAGCTTAACCTTGCCTTTAATTTTGAATCTGCTCTGCTGAATTAACACCCAATAACCAACGTGCACTGAAGTGTTAATGTTACTTCAAATGTTGAAGTGACTTCCATAGACTGTAAAATGTATACACCGTCAAGTCTATCGTTATGCATGAATTCACTGGCAAAATACATGTGTCCACACATTAACTTAGATATTAACTTGGATACATAGAAATTAAAATGAGCAACTTGTGTTGTCTGATTAATATGCAATCATCTGTGAAAGTCTAGCTAGCTGCTGAATCCCTCTATCATGATATGCACATATTCAGTAATGCAAACTAACTGGAAACATCACTGATAGACTTTGCACAGATTTATTAATTAAATAAAATTACTACTCACCAAATAATCAGTAAGATGGGGATGGATGAAGAAAAGAACGGATCCAGCCTCACATGTGCAGATCAGGTGAAATTGCTCTTCCCAGAATTCAAAAAATACTGCATGAAGCTGTTACTTATGACACTTTAGACAGTTGATCAGCAGTAAAGTGCTGTTTTTTAAGAATACATTATAGTTCAGTTAAAAAACGGTCAATGAGCGTTATTTAACAGATTTTCTTTTGTATCAACAGTAAAGCACTGTTTTTTAGCAATAACAGGTTAATACTGTTGAAATCCTGCTGTAAATTAACAGCAATTGTTTACAGTGCACGGAGGCATGAGTTGCCAAGGAATCAAACAACTAGGAACTGGTTTTCTCTATTCCTATCTCTAGCGTTTTCCCACCACTGCCAGCAATTTATCCGCAGTTGGCGGGTGCTAATTTCAGACTCATCACTTATATTTCCAATATTTCCAAATTTTCCAATATGTATGATACAATTACTGAAATTAAAAAAACACATTTGACAGCGTGAGACACATCCTCCACTTATTCGTGGAAACTCTCGTTCTACTCCTGTTAGTCCCAGACACGACGCAGACTCCTAACTTTACTCGTCAGCTCAGCCAAATAATGTGCTTATGTCCTTATCTGTGTACTCCATTCCTCCCTCAAATTGTATTTTGTTAACAAACATGAAAAATAGCAGACATCAGATTGCCGCCATTCGTTCACACACACACACACACACACACACACACCCACCCTTGAGACTGTGTCCTCTCAGCTGATATTGCCTTCCATCCCAGCGGATCTATTTGGAGATTGAGGATAGGGACGGGCCATTTTCAAAATGCTATATTCACCCATCATGTGCTAAAAACATAGTCTGTCATAAAACTGATTATATTTTTTGCTGTTAATGTGCATTGTGGGGGAAAAAAAAGGATGGCAGGCAGTGAGATGGAGGGGATGAGTGGGGGATGATAAGGAGAACCTTGATTAAAGTAAGATGCATGCGCCCCAATGAATCAGAAAATATAAATCAAGAGTCAATGTAGCAGCGTGGATCTCGGCAGGCGGTGAGTAAACAGCCCATTAGATTTTTACCGAGCATCATCACGCTCCAAAGTGTCTCTCTTTTTTTCTAAAAGCTTTCTTTTCTGCATCTTCCTTAATGCTTCACCAAACTGACTTTCTGCTTGACTTCTATAAATATGTAGCACTAAATATGTTGGCGTTATAAGAGTTTCCTCGGGGAGAGAAAAAATGTGTTTGTCAGCATGGTAAATAACTGACAGACTGCGTCGTGAGTTCCCCTCTGTGTCGGGTGTCTCTTCGGCGCCTTGTCTCCTTTAACATGATTCACCAGAGCAATAATGGGTCACTTAGGCGTGCTCCGGTTTCCTGCTTTCACCCACATCATCATCATCATCATCACGCATGGACTTTGTCGTACCCTCTTGCACATCGGGCACTAGGGCAGCAAAGGTCCGTTTCAGCCGCAGCAGCAGCTGACATAGCAGATGCACTTCTCCGAAAAGAGAAGCGAGCTAAGACGTGTGGCAGAAATATGGGGGGAACGAATTCATTTTTAAAAAAAAATTTTTTTCCCCCAAAATTCCATGTTAAAAAAATTTTTGTGGGGAAAAAGAAAATTTTTTCCTAACGGGGGCTTTATCTTATCTTATTGCACTTTACTTTTTATTTTCATAAAAAGTTGAAAACTGCACATGCAGAATAATTGCATGCTAGCGCCAACAAAAACCTGACAGAGATAAAAAACCAAATTTCAGAAGAAATAACATTTCTGAAGTACTAACCTTACTTTGTGGAACAGTTACAGACAGTTGAGCGACATCATATAATTACAACAAAACTCTCAAAAAATATATTGCCGTATATAATGTAACATGTGAATATACTGAATATATTGCTGAGCCTTACGGCATATCAGTGGTTAAATTTTTTTTTAAAAATTAACATTAAATAAAAAATAATGTATCTATATAATAATGAGCACCAACACCACCAGACATGTGACATCATGTCCAAGTATGAATATTCAGGCTCTCACAAGGCGCATGGATAAGTGGAAGTCCAAGTAGTGGGCGATGGTGGGGGAGTGAGTTAGTGAATGACTTATGGCCCGCTCAAAGACACCAGTCCTCTCAATCCAGCCTTGGTAGCCCGCTGACTGTGTGAGAGAGAGATATATGAGTTCCAAAATAACTTTCATTGTAATGTCTCACATACAAAATCAGAGTGTGTACCCCTCATTTCCCCTTGTCATAATGTAAACTCACCATTTTAAATGAAGTCTCACTCAAAGTCCATGAGTCTCCTCAGCAGAGTGGATACATGTGGATAAACGGTTGTTGTCTTGTCTTGTTGTTAGTGAATTGGCCAGATTTCTTTGATAAGACTTTGCCCTGTCCATCGTTGGTGCCTCTCTCATAGTTTATTCCTACGGTGCACCTGAAAAATGATAGTGTTTCTTCAGACACTGTGTTAAAATCAAGTTGTGTAAATCACTTAATTAATGTCACATTAAAAATACAGGTTTTACTGAAAGTATCTTACCTTGAGATTAATTTGAGCGTGCAGGTGTAGAAGGTGGAAAATAATGCAGCAAGCCCCATCAAGAAGGTGGGCTGGATCTCCTCATATGAAGCCTCAAGGCTGACGATCCAGCGTCAAATATAGCTTCCTGCTGTTTCACCTGAAACATAGAAAGAATTTTCCTCAGTCAACTTAATGGATTTTTAGTCAGTGTTTGAAATTAATTGTGTTGAGTGGTGTGCATTACTGGTTGAGAAACCATTTTTTGATCAATTATGAATATTCTGACCGTCTGTTTCTATAGAACCCTGAATCCACATGTTTCTTACAGTTGCTGCCTCTCATTTCATCTGCCCCAAGTGACAATATTAGCACAGTGACATGCAGATAGGTGAAGTTGTTATTGTCACAGAAAAGTAGTGGCAGAAAAAAGAACTGTTGATTTTGATGCTCATACAACTAAGTCACCATGGTACAATCAGAGGTGGTTTTGAAGCCACATGTGAAGAGTCCACATGCAAAAACAAATACTCTATGTCCAATGGTGCTCATTTTTCTAAACCATGTGGTTTTCAGATACCATTCAAAAACACTAGTTAGCTAGCTTAACCTTGCCTTTAATTTTGAATCTGCTCTGCTGAATTAACACCCAATAACCAACGTGCACTGAAGTGTTAATGTTACTTCAAATGTTGAAGTGACTTCCATAGACTGTAAAATGTATACACCGTCAAGTCTATCGTTATGCATGAATTCACTGGCAAAATACATGTGTCCACACATTAACTTAGATATTAACTTGGATACATAGAAATTAAAATGAGCAACTTGTGTTGTCTGATTAATATGCAATCATCTGTGAAAGTCTAGCTAGCTGCTGAATCCCTCTATCATGATATGCACATATTCAGTAATGCAAACTAACTGGAAACATCACTGATAGACTTTGCACAGATTTATTAATTAAATAAAATTACTACTCACCAAATAATCAGTAAGATGGGGATGGATGAAGAAAAGAACGGATCCAGCCTCACATGTGCAGATCAGGTGAAATTGCTCTTCCCAGAATTCAAAAAATACTGCATGAAGCTGTTACTTATGACACTTTAGACAGTTGATCAGCAGTAAAGTGCTGTTTTTTAAGAATACATTATAGTTCAGTTAAAAAACGGTCAATGAGCGTTATTTAACAGATTTTCTTTTGTATCAACAGTAAAGCACTGTTTTTTAGCAATAACAGGTTAATACTGTTGAAATCCTGCTGTAAATTAACAGCAATTGTTTACAGTGCACGGAGGCATGAGTTGCCAAGGAATCAAACAACTAGGAACTGGTTTTCTCTATTCCTATCTCTAGCGTTTTCCCACCACTGCCAGCAATTTATCTGCATTTGGCGGGTGCTAATTTCAGACTCATCACTTGCATTACCAACATTTCCAAATTTTCCAATATGTATGATACAATTACTGAAATTAAAAAAACACATTTGACAGCGTGAGACACGTCCTCCACTTTTTCGTGGAAACTCTTGTTCTACTCCTGTTAGTCCCAGACACGCTGCAGACTCCTAACTTTACTCGTCAGCTCAGCCAAATAATGTGCTTATGTCCTTATCTGTGTACTCCATTCCTCCCTCAAATTGTATTTTGTTAACAAACATGAAAAATAGCAGACATCAGATTGCCGCCATTCGTTCACACACACACACACACACACCCACCCTTGAGACTGTGTCCTCTCAGCTGATATTGCCTTCCATCCCAGCGGATCTATTTGGAGATTGAGGATAGGGACGGGCCATTTTCAAAATGCTATATTCACCCATCATGTGCTAAAAACATAGTCTGTCATAAAACTGATTATATTTTTTGCTGTTAATGTGCATTGTGGGGGAAAAAAAAGGATGGCAGGCAGTGAGATGGAGGGGATGAGTGGGGGATGATAGGGAGAACCTTGATTAAAGTAAGATGCATGCGCCTCTATGAATCAGAAAATATAAATCAAGAGTCAATGTAGCAGCGTGGATCTCGGCAGGCGGTGAGTAAACAGCCCATTAGATTTTTACCGAGCATCATCACGCTCCAAAGTGTCTCTCTTTTTTCTAAAAGCTTTCTTTTCTGCATCTTCCTTAATGCTTCACCAAACTGACTTTCTGCTTGACTTCTATAAATATGTAGCACTAAATATGTTGGCGTTATACGAGTTTCCTCGGGGAGAGAAAAAATGTGTTTGTCGGCATGGTAAATAACTGACAGACTGCGTCGTGAGTTCCCCTCTGTGTCGGGTGTCTCTTCGGCGCCTTGTCTCCTTTAACATGATTCACCAGAGCAATAATGGGTCACTTAGGCGTGCTCCGGTTTCCTGCTTTCACCCACATCATCATCATCATCATCACGCATGGACTTTGTCGTACCCTCTTGCACATCGGGCACTAGGGCAGCAAAGGTCCGTTTCAGCCGCAGCAGCAGCTGGACGATAGCAGATGCACTTCTCCGAAAAAGAGAAGCGAGCGTAAGACGTGTGGCAGAAATATGGGGGGAACGGGGCGAGAGCGCGGCGTCGGGGCCCGGTTCATCTCTGCTGCTTGTCTCGTCGAGTCTACGTGTCGTCCTCCCTGCTTCTTACAGGCAGCAGCTGAGCCAGTCGCAGTGGGGTCTGTGCACTCCCCACTCCACTCAGCCTGGCGTCCGCCGGCTCCGGGGCTGACATTTCCAGAGGTGCTAAGTCACTCAGCATCTTGTTACTCCCTCTGACAAGTCAGGCCGCATCATAGCGAGCGCCAGCAGACTTGAGCCGAGGCCAGCAGGAGAGGCCTCTTTCACACAAGTCACTGATCTTCCCCGCTGGAGGTGCCGAGATCTCAAGGTGTTTACAGAAGATCGGGCGAGGTGTCAATCACGCTTTTGGCCCGGCACGCTCCCCCTGGTGCCAGTCAGGTGTGAGGAGTGGTGCGACATCGAGGCGGGGGGGTTCGGTGATGGAGGGGAAGGGCATCGCAGTGACAGCTCCGCGGTGTCAGCGGTCAGATTGCCCAAAACCAAACTTCATGGCTGATTTTCTTGGGTGCAGTGGTCGAGAGTGACACAAGTTCCCCAGCCGGAGGTAAAAATAGAAGCTTGATTCACTTGTTATTTTGCAGCGAGTGCAGTCGCAACACACCATGAAGGAGTCCGGGATCATCTGCTCATTCGGCCTGTCAGCCGGAGAGTTATTGGAGGGTTTAGAGAAAAGGTCACTCCACTGCTGAACTGACTGTTCAGTCTGTTAGTGGAGGAGAGACGTACAGAGGAGTTCAGTCATTACGGCAGGCTGCTGCTGCACTACAGCTGCAGTTAACACTCATTTTACAAGAAAAAATTATGTTAAATGTCTTTTATCAGCCACCAGACATTATAGAGAGTAGATGTTAGATACAAAAAAAATCAATGTTTGTTGCAATTATTAAATATCAAAGAGTGAATTTTCTTATGCAGGAAATATGTGTAGTATATTGCAACACAGTCTCACAGCAGTTCGTGAAATAATAGACACGAATTTCCCTTTTTTCGTGACACTCAGCAGGACTTTCAACAAAAACCGCTCCAGTCTTTTCAAAATAAAACTACTTAGTTAGGTTTAGGAATAGATCGACTTGGTTAGGCTTAGGTAACAAAACTACTTAGTTAGGTTTAAGTAGTAATAGAAAAGATTGCGGTTTGGGTTAAAGAAACTCCGGAAGTGCTGTAACTTAAGTACGAAAGTTATGTGACAAACGACAAATTTACATTGTAAATTGAGACAAAAAAAAAACTACTTAGTTAGGTTTAATAAAAAACATCATGGTTTGGCTCAAAATTAATTCCTTTGTTACGTTATAAAGCTACGGACATAAATTAAAATAAATAAATGATTGTGGTTTCACACAGAGTATGAGGGCAAAAGTCCTGTGTTTTTGGACCCACCCATCCATCCCGACCTCCCCCCTACGCCGCTCTTTATACTTCATGGTTCACAATTACATGGATTACATACGAATTGATTTCGCGCTGATTATCATGAAACAAGAATTGGTCAAAACCGAGTATATGTCTGGACCGTGTACGGTCAGTCTGTGAATTTATGACTAAGTTGTTACACAAATAGTCAGTGGTCATGTCTATAATGTTAAATCCAGCGGTACATGTCCACCGGTGAGGTGGCGAGGATACAACGGGACGCGCTTCTCCACTCAACTGTCCGTTCAAGAGTCTGATTGGTTCCTGGTTTTCTGCTCGCCATTTCAAACAGGAAACAACATGGCGGCCTGCTCGTACACTTTCTGTTATTCCGTCTAAACAATCCACCAAAATCTACTTCTGAAAACATTGAAAGCGAGATATAGGCTATGCCACTGCTGAATCTGGTTTCATTTTACAACTAGATCACCTAGTTTGACAGCTTGGTCCAAGTTTCCTGAACTGGGCGGGCTCATTTGCATAAAGGACTGTTCCCGCCTTTTTTCGGCGACCAATCGTCTTCATCACTCAGTGATAGACTTTTGTGTTTGTAGGGCCCTCTGTCTATGTACACAAATCAATACATTCAATTCTGTGACTATTTCATGCGCTAACTGCTGTGCCTGGTATGTATACCACAGAAACTGCCTTAGTGGGATCTAATGTGGCTGGACTTGATATGCATTCAAGCCCATTACAAAAAACAAATCAGATCCTTCCTATTTTCACCTTTTACGGCCTTTGTCACAAACTCGTTGACTTTACTCATATCAGCCTATCACTGCGTTAGAGAGACAATCCAAGTGATATGATCCACTTTCCTGTTTGAACAAAGTAACACAACAGATGTAATTTGATGGCTCCATTTTTAATTCCTCTGAAGTCACTCAGACAACGAGGGGAGGCAGAGAACCACTGTTCTATTATGCATGTGTTGCCATTACCCAGTGAAGAGCTCGGCCTGACAAGGTGGCGTATCCCATCATGAATTAATCACCCTGCGCTATTCATCAGAGGTGACTTTGAAATTTTTGAACGTCGCCAGTTTTAAAACAGCCACACTGATTTTTTTTTTTTGTGCGGGCATAATTTATTCAACTTTAGGTTTACACAGTGCATTATCAGCCGTGCCTCGGCGTCCAATTGTCAAAACGTTCCTCTGAAGGGTTCAACACTTGGCACACAAAGATTAACAAGAGAAAAATGACGCTTAATAGGAGAAGAAAGACAAATGAAAATGTTCTTTTTTAGTCTCCTCTGAATTTATAGGGTGGATCCCGAGTGTTTAACGTCCATTCAGATAATGGTTGCCTTCCTTTCAGATGACTTCACAGCAGCGTTCTTTTTACTGAAAGCTATCGCTACACAGGACAAGGAAGGCCTGCCCCGATAAGCCTCACTCTCAAATTAATCTATTGGAAAAGAGGAATATTTGGCTATCAGCTCTAATTGTAACATGTTCCGCAAGGCTGATAGTAGTGCATGTGGTGTGGACTACTAATTGAGACGGTGGAGACAAAGGGAGCGTGCACAATAAAAAGAAGTGCAATGAGAGAGAAGGGAGAGAGAGTGGGAGGGAACAAGATGTTAAAATAAAATGATGGTTGGTGATTAAGGTGCACAGAACAACAGGACATTTTAGGTGGAGAATGAGCTAATGTGTTAGTACAAAGCCTACTACTACAACCAACAATTGTATAAAGGAGGCTACTATCACTCAGCATATTAAAGCAGTAGCATGCGCACTACAGTTACTCAATATAATGCATGCTAAAGTGCATGAAGCCTAAGGCGGTCGCCAAGCTGAACGTGTCAAAATGATCAAAATGGTGAAGATATGCTACAACTCCTCAAGACCCAAGCAAAGTTCCCGTGTCTTGCTTGCCACAGTCTGTTTACTGAAGGGGTTAGCCCCGAAGTTAGCCACATCTTCTGCTCAGGCTCGCTTAAGATGGGATTTTACGCCAAATTCACACGAGGCAGCGGTGAAGTGCAGCAATAATTACATTTTTCTGCAACCGGGAGGCGTATTCATGTGTTTCAGGTGGGAAGAAATTATTTTGTAAGACAGGTCAACATGTCACACGAATCACAGGATCTGTTAACTGATTGGCTGTGGGTACTCTCTGGCCGCACTTCACCGTTAAAAGCCGGTTATAACAGCTTCTCTGGAGGAAACCCTGCATGATGCAAGTGCCAATCAGCATGCTGAAGCATTTGCAAGCATGCTTTTGTCAATATAATTTCTTTTTTAGTGTTAGCTTGTGGACAACTATCAGTCAATAAGGCGTATACTAACCTATGTTTACATGGAGCTGACTCTCTCCCAGCAAAGGGTTAGCATGCAGACTGCTATCAGTGAACAAGGCGTTTGCTTGTGTTTGCATGGGACACCTGTGTGAGCAGTTTAGTGGAGACACATGGATGATTTTGTTGAGCTGAGTTGGCTAATGGGCTAATTTCTTAATAACAGTCCTGTGACATTTTGTGTCCTCTGTTGGTTGGCAGGTATTCAGGTCTCCTTTCTCTTCTTTGTCTCTCCATGTTTGTACTTTCTCTGTGTCTCTCTGTCCTCTTCTTACCTTCTCTCCCTCCCTCTCTCTCTCTCTCTCTCTCTCTCTCTCTCTCCCTCCCTCTCTCTCCCTCCCTCTCTCTCTTTATCCCTCCCTCTCTCTCGGTCTCTGGGAGAGGTTGAGTTTGGGGAGAGGATGTGGGGAACAGCTGGGCCCCATCACTTCTCATTGCGGGCCTGGGAGAGACGTAGCTGACAGAGTGATGCACAGAGCCTGTCCTTGCTAATGACTGCGCCATTCTCCATCATTATCACCATCATTAGGAAATTAGGGGGACAGAAGGTATTTACTGTAAACCTGCCACCTCCCAAGGAGAGATAAATAGAAACTGATAAATGTGATCGTGTGACGCTGCCTGTCTATTAACCTTCCCATTTTCCAGCTCCAGCATATGCACATTTAACAATCATTAATATTCTCTAATTGGGCCAGATTTTAGTGAGGCAGATACTCTTGAAGAAGAAGAAAGACTCTGTGTTCGAAGCTCTTGCAGACAGAGTTCAGTGTTACTAGAACGGCGGCACCCTAAACACACCACCGCTTACAGGAAGCTTTTTAAAAAGGATGCCGTCAAACTGTGAACTGTGGAAATTCAGATTTATGTTATAGACAAAAAAATAACGTTGCAATGTTTCCGTCACCAGCTTCCAAAAAAAGATGGTACTTTGTCCTCGTTACCCACGTCTTTTTATGCTTATTTTATTCATATTTATTACACAGTGAAGGTCACACTTTACAAACATCCAACGTTTTACTCTCTGAGATGGTTTGGTTGGAGAAGTGGGGAGACACTTCCAAAAAAACTAGGGCTAATCGCGATTAATCGCATGATTGTCTATAGTTAATCGCAAATTAATCGCTTATGTTTTATTTGTTCAAAATGTACCTTAAAGGGAAATTTTTCAAGTATTTGATACTCTTATCAACATGGGAGTGGGCAAATATGCTGCTTTATGCAAATGTATGTAAATATTTATTATTGGAAATCAATTAACAACACAAAACAATGACAGATATTGTCCAGAAACCCTCACAGGTACTGCATTTAGCATAAAAAATATGCTCAAATCATAACTTGGCAAACTGCAGCCCAACAGGCAACAACAGCTATCAGTGTGTCAGTGTGCTGACTTGACTATGACTTGCCCCAAACTGCATGTGATTATCATAAAGTGGGCATGTCTGTAAAGGGGAGACTCGTGGGTACCCATAGAACCCATTTTCATTCACATATCTGGAGGTCAGAGGTCAAGGGACCCCTTTGAAAATGGACATGCCAGTTTTTCCTCGCCAAAATTTAGCGCAAGTTTGGAGCGTTATTTAGCCTCCTTCATGACAAGGAGGACATGGATATGGATTATTTAGGTTTTCTAGTTTCATATAATGCCAGTCTAATCTCATATAAAGGATCACAGTTTTGTATGTTCTAATAGGTGCCGAACATCTGCTCTTGCATTGTGAGCTCTGTCCGTTTATGTCTGAAGTGTAGGTTTCATGGAGACACCAGTGGTTTCGTGTTACATTTGACCAATTTAGCTCGACTGTGTGACAGCCTATATGCTAATTTACATCTTGCTAACTGCTTGGCAGCTCTGCAAAGGCTGATTGTTCAGTGTTTGACTGCGTTACAGCTGGATAACAGCAGGTCAGGACTGCTGTCAAGGGCACACACACTCATGAAAACACACACATGCACCCAGTACTTGTCGGTCTGAGGGAAGATCAGCTTGCTCAGCATAAACCTACAGTATGTATGTTCTATGTGGATGCTTCACACAGACAGAGACAAAGACCCAGAATCAGCTGGGGGCAAGGAGACTCTGTGGATCGGAGGAGAAAGTAGGCTTTCACAACTGTTTAGCTGTTGTGTTCCCAGAGTGACGTTTAACCTTGTTCCTGTGTGGACAGCAGAGTGTTTAACACTTGTTTTGGTCAGCGCCACTCGGTCTCACGTTCACTACATGTCGTCTGATTCTATTTCTTTTACGGCAATTAATTTTGCCCTTTAAGTTTGATGTTTTTGCCCCCATTTTTTGGGTGATTTTTTTTTCATTTTCTTTCTCTGTCTCACCTGCAGAGTTTGTGTAAGTCTTCCTCTTTCTTCCATAAGTATTGTATATAGGGCTGCCCTCTGTTAGTCAATTAGTCAACTGATTGGTCGTTTTAGTCTTAATCAACTAAGAGTTCTTTAGGCCAGGTGTGTCAAACTCAATTTCACTAAGGGCCACACTGGAAAATGAAAATCACATAAAGGGCCAGACATATATAGTTTATTGACATGCTTTTATTTAATCGAAAAAATAAAAAAAAAATGTCTTTGATTATATTGTTGCATGTCCCATGTAACCCTCTCACCTACAATTTAGTCCACATAAAGCCTTAAAAAAAGACATCAGAATTGCGCCCATAGCAACGGTCTGTTATACATAGCAACGATCTGCTATTCAGAAATAAGTATTCAACAAAACCGTGTAATAAAGAAACGTATAAAATATGATTCTGTGACTTTTGCAATAGAGGATCTTTTACCATCCTCACCATTTTCTGCGTGAGGATCAAGTCCTTTTGTTTTTCAGCGTGATCTGAGAAGGTGCAGAGCCGTCACCTCAATGACTGCAGACGTTACCACTGAGTGGACTTTATTAGGCATTAAATGGGCGCCGCTCCCGTTTCCCAGTGATCCATAAGTCATCCCAACGAGAGCGTTCTCAGCTTGTGTGTACTGCGTTTATGTGAAGTAGGATTGCTTTGTGTTTATGGTGTGTATCAACACCAGAAAGTGATTTTGGGGGGCCTCCATCTGACAGACATCTATCACATGTTCATTAACTGTGTTGTGTGATGATCTGGGAGTGTGTGTGTGTGTGTGTGAGGAGGAAAAAACACACATCCTCCTCCAATCACTGACAAGACCTTAGTGGACGCCGTCAATGCAGCTGATGAAATTAGATAACACAAGTGTAATTTTATAATGAAAAACAAAAACGCCGATGTGCATTTGATGCAGCAATTAGGAGGGGGGGTCTCTAATGATGATAATTTGAGTTTTAATTCTGAACCCACTAGTGACTGGCAGAGTCTATCAATTACTGCATTAAAACAGACCCCAGCTGCAGCAGCCACGCCAGCCGCCTCCCAAATTGTCGTCTAAACTGCTGTCGTCTCCTCTCCCATCGCTCGCCGCCGTAATTGCAGTTTAACCAGTTCATCATAATCACACAACAGTTTCCCCTCCCGGTAGCACGGCGATGTGATTTTCACTTCAGAGTGTGTGCCGTGAAGTGTGTTTGCGTGTACAGATGGCTGTTTTGAGACATATACGGATGTTTGTGTGTGTGTTTTACAGGGTAACGTAGTTTTCAATCTAATTCATATCTATGACTCAGGAAAACATGTTTACATCCGTCACAGCATAGTTTATGAACAAGTGGTATATCTGGTATTTAATCAATACTCTTATCTTCACAGTCAGGACATTAAAATGCTAAACTCTAATTGGCTGACAGCCTGCAAAGTGGGAGGAGTTGCAGCCACTGTAAAGTCTTATTTCTTTTTTTTGTGATGCATTTTTTATTTATTTTACTACATCTTTTAAACATGCAATCTGTGTAGGAGTAGCAAGACCAACCCTGTCTCCCACAAAATTATGTTCTCATACAACTAAACTGCATAACCAAAATATGTTTTGAGGGAAACATATTTTCTCCTGGATTATGGTCGCATGTGATTAACGTTGTTAATTGACAAACAAAAAACAAAAACGCAACAAAACTACTGTCTTAGGTTTAGTTAAAAATAGGGCTGTCAATCAATTAAATATTTAATCGCGATTAATCGTTAATCTGTTCAAAATGTACCTTAAAGGGAGAATTTTCAAGTATTTAATACTGTTATTAACATGTGAGTGGACAAATATGCTGCTTTATGCAAATGTATGTATATATTTATTATTGGAAATCAATTAACAACACAAAACAATGACAGATATTGTCCAGAAACCCTCACAGGTTCTGCATTTAGCATAAAAAATCAGCTCAAATCATAACATGGCAAACTGCAGCCCAACAGGCAACAACAGCTGTCAGTGTGTCAGTGTGCTGACTTGACTATGACTTGCCCCAAACTGCATGTGATTATCATAAAGTGGGCATGTCTGTAAAGGGGGGACTCGTGGGTATTCATAGAACCCATTTACATTCACATATCTTGAGGTCAGAGGTCAAGGGACGCCTTTGAAAATGGCCATGACAGTTTTACCTCGCCAAAATTTAGCGCAACTTTAGAGCGTTAGTTTTTTACGTATTTGTTGCATGTGCGTATGTAAAGCAGTTTTGTGTTATTATTTTTACTGTTAGTCAGCTAAATTTGTCTGTAGAGAAAATGTGCGGGACTTTTATTTCCAGTAACCTGGACATCCAAAATAACTGCTCTCCTCTATTCATAGAGAAATGATTAAAATCTAAAAATAGGGCTTCTGTTACTCCTCTCATTTGTAAAATCTGGCTCCCCTCCCTCGTCTCATTTTTCTCTTTTGAAAGAGCAAAAGCAAATTTCAAGGTAGAACAACTCGAGCGTGTTTTTCCTGCATCTCAGCCACATGCCACTTAGCATGATCAGCACTTCCACCGCCAGCTGCAGGCTGGGAGACAAAACAGGGCGAGGGTGTCACAGCGAATACAAACCGAGGCGAGCGTGAGCGTGCTCGTACTGTGGCGTCGGTGATCTGTGAGATGAAGCTCATTCTGCTGTTTCAGGCATCGTAAATCGCCGTGGATAGAGAAGCAGCAGCTGAATGCCTACAGAGCCAAACTGCTGCTGTTCAGCTGAAAGAGGGAAAGTAAGCATGAAGTCTGGTCACTGTGCACACTACAGTAGCAATGCACTGATGATAAACAAGGGGAAGGAAGGGTGGAGCCCAGTTTACATCCTGTGACGTGTCCTCCTCTATATGTTGGGAAACCAAAGGAACCAATGGGAATATTCCAGTGACATTTTAACGTCAGAAAAATAGACAATGTCCATCTCTAGTGGCGTCCATTCTGCATTTTATATAGTGTTTGAAGTAGTGGTGCGATGGACAGTATGGTGAATTTTGTGATCCATTGCACTCGTAGTTTGGAGGGAAACAGCGTCGGTATTTGACGCCCCGGGAGTGAGACCAGGCTTCAACGCACAAGCTAACTGTTGCTGTACAGTGTCTCATTTTCTTATTTAAATTACCTAATAGTGTCTTGGGTCATGTCATACTCACCACTCTGTTTCTCTTTTTAACAGAAGTACTGTTTTTATGCACTAATTATTTCCAGTCGCTTTCACTTTGCTGGTTTTTTTTTTATCATTGTTAAGCTACCATCAACACTTCCTGCACAGATTTTTCACATTAAAAGCCTTTATTTTGCAGCGTGACTATTATTTAAATACCATCTTTTATTTGAGAATTTACTGTATTTTCTATTTAAAAGACGCAGATACAAAATGTAAATAAGACAGCTTATGAGTTGATAGAAGGCACCTTTAATGCAGCTAGGATAATTGTTTCCCCATTTTCCAGCCAGGTTTTGTGCTAAGCTAACTAAACATGACCCAGAGCTACCACTTAACGATTAAATTGAAAATTGATCTTTTCATTTATACTTTCAGTTCATAAAGAAAACAAACCTCTTTCCCAAAATGTCAGAGTATTCCTTTAAATCCAAGCACACCATCCCAACCCGTCACTGAATGTGTCATTAGTCCCACATAATCACACAATCTGAAATCACACCACACATCCAACATCTCTCTCTCTCTCTTTCTCTCTCTGTGTCTCCAGCAGACTCATGGCGCTCGATCGGCGATGTTGCGCTGGCGTCCAAAAGTTTCCAGAAGAGCAGACGAAGAAAGAAGTCGGGAGGCTGGATCAGCTGGCCTGTGATCTCCTGCGCGAGCCAAGCTGTCTGATTGGCTGGAGGGCTGGAGGGCCATCTTGCCTCCCTGGCAGGCAAGTGGCTCAAGCAGTTTGGTTGAGTGTATGTGTGTGTGTGTGTGTGTGTGTGTGTGTGTGTGTGTGTGTGTGTGGGTGGGGGTGTGTATGGGGGTGAGAGGGGGGTAAGATCTTGGAAAAGCAGAGGGTGAAAATGTGTGGGTGTTGGAGTGTTGGGAGGGGAGGGTTTTATGACTGTGAACTGTGAAGATGAGGGAGGGATCTCAGTGTGTGTGTGTGTGTGTTTGCATGTGTGCATTGTAGCATATGTGTGTTTGACTGCATATATGTGTGTGTGCATGCGCAGAAGGAAGAAAAATACTAAGCAAATAGTTCAAATCTTTACCTTTTTGAAGATTAGTTCATTGTTTTTTTTGAGCAGTATACGTCTACATATTAATGGATACAGAAAGGCTTAGAAGTGCAATCTTTAGAGAGGTAAAGTCCCGCCCTTTCCGGTGGACCCCATTGGACCTTTATCGGAAAAAATATGAACGGTAGTCAACGGAAAGAGAGATAAATAATTTTTTTGATCCTGTTTGAATTGCGTCATGAATCACACATATGATGTTTGTCACTTTAAAACATGATTTGCAAATCAAGAAAGTCTCAGTTTGTCGTAGTATCATTTAGTTTTGTGTGAAACCGCAGCTAACAGCTAACGTAGCTATGTTCCACGCACAGATGAAACGTTATCTGACCTGTTTTATCCAGCGACTCCTGGTGTTTTTATCAGCCGGGAAGAGAAAGAAGGATCAGACCCGTCGCTGGTGTGAGTTCATCCCAGTAGGAAACACACAGACATCGTAGCTTCAGAGAGAGAGACGTCACTACCACCACTTTAGGTGTGTCGTCTTTCTAATTATTTCACAGTCTGATACTTCAGAAGTTTTACAACAAACTGAGACTTTCTGGACTTGCAAAATTATGTTTTAAATTGACAAACATCATATGTGCAATTCATGGAGTAATTCAAACGGGATCAAAAAATTATTTGTCTCTCTCCGTTGACTACCGTTCATATTTTTTCCAAAATAAGGTCCCATGAGCGTTCTTTTTTCTGGCTTTGCATATTTATAGTTGTGCAACTTTCATTTGTTCGTGTAAACACTAATAACCTCAGAGGTTTTGTATTTATATTATTAGGTCATAAAGTTTGTCTGACACTAAAACTCCAGAGAAAATAGCTTTAAAAGTCTCACAGTCTGCTCTCTGACTTTCTGATACCTCGATGTGCGAATGACTGCAGGCACGTCTGTTTATTTTGATTTACTTCCTCCTAAAGAGGAACACATAAAAGGGTAGAAGCAGCACAACAGTAAAATGACACCTGCAGGACTTCACATGCAAGTGTGTGTATGTGTGTGTAACTGATTGAAATAGAGAAACTAAATTATCATAGCTTATTATTCTGCAGGTAACGGAAGTGATAAAACCAAATAATCTAATTCTTCCATCCTTCATTATCATAAAACTGAATGGTTAAAATGTCTCTGGTTTCATCTGAATAGAGTAAAAAAAAAATGTTTTTCATAATTAGCTATTGTCTCCGCTTGTGTGTACATATACCTGTGGGCAGGCAGGCGCTGTGTACAACGTATTCTCATGCAACGGTTCGTATGATATCTTACAAACAAATGATTCCTCCTTTTTCGTTTGTTGTCCTACGAATGCCCAGCAACACGTGTCAATTTACACTCTTTCCGTCTTTTCAGAATAAACTTCCGTCTTCACAGGAAACAACTTCCTTAGGTTTCGGCAACAAAACTACTTAGTTAGGTTGATGAAAAGATCGTGGTTTGGGTTGAAATAACTCCGGAAGTGTCGTTACTTAAGTGCGTAACTTGCGTGACAAATAAATGGTTTCACACGGGACATGAACAGCGGTCTCCTTGGTGAAAGTCCAGGCTGACATTGTGCACGGTGGGCTTTGTCATGTTGAGTATTTTGAATGTAGCCCGTTCCCTCTTTTTTTGTGTCCCATATTATTTAAAGCTAAATGTGAAATTGCATTAGGTGAATGTAATCCAGTACATTGTGTAGAAAAAAAAAGACATCTTAATTTGAATTATCCATCTCCGACCAACACAAAAAGAAGTATTTGTTTGCAGACAGTGAAATATCTGCAGCTCATGGTGTATTTTTGTGCAGCAGACACATTTCCAAAGCTCAGATGGCGAAGGCGAGCCTGTGGATGGGCGGGTCAGAGCGTAGCAGCAGGCCAGCGTTGGCTCTGCTCTGGGCTGTAGCAGGGACACAGTACAGGCTGAAATGTTAAACCAAGGTCCTTTGTGTTATTGCTGACATTATGTTTCATTCCCTAATTCCCCCCCGGCGTGCACTTTTGATGATCGTACAGCACACGCAGACACAGACACTGAGTGGGCGTACTGGAGTAGGACAGATAATGACCAGTACTTGTACCGTAATAGCCGCTAACGCCAGAGCAGCGGGGGGTTTGACCCTCCCACTTCAGCTGCCCGGTCCTCTTCTTAAAACACATCACTGTCTTTCCTCCAGACCAGTCATTTTACAGAGCATGTAGGAAGTAGTTTCACTTAAAATACAGACTTTACAGTGTCTGTCCTATATGTAATCTGTTCATTACTGAATAAAGAAGGAATTTAATTCAATGAACATAACGTCTTTAACATCCTAGTGTGAGAGGATGACATTTCCCTATTACAGAAAGTTAATGTAAGGATCCAAACATAACAAAAAAAGTGTTTTTTGTATCGCCTTACATTTTGTGTTTAATATTGAACACACCACAGAGATGACAGCTTGATGGCCGTGGTTTTAAAGTTTCTATGAGACGAGTCAGTATCCTGTATTTGTAATCAAAAAACATCACGAAAAAAACATCGAAACAAGCAAACCTACCATTTTCACTCTACTGTAAGCAATAGAAATTATGAGTCTGTCTGATAAAACGTTGTGGCTGAAACTTTAAAGTGCCACCGTCTTTTGCTTTTGGATGAAAAAGAAAAAGTAGAGGTGAAAAATAAGAAAAAACTGAACTAAATCTCGTTTAAGGTCAGTCGATTAAAATTGACTTGACTATGACTTGCTCCAAACTGCATGTGATTATCATAAAGTGGGCATGTCTGTAAAGGGAAGACTCGTGGGTACCCATAGAACCCATTTACATTCACATATCTGGAGGTCAGAGGTCAAGGGACCCCTTTGAAAACGGCCATGATAGTTTTCCCTTTCTAAAGTTTGGAGTGTTATTTAACCTGCTTCACGACCGCTACAACCTAAAAATCACAAGTTGCATTAATGAATTAAAGAAATTAGTGGCGTTAAAATGAATTTGCGTTAAAACGTTATTAACTTTGACAGCTCTAATATTTACAGCAGTTATCATAAATACAATATTCTCTGTTTTAGCTCAGTTTTGGTCTCCACCAACTCCTGAGGGAAATATCTGTCTCTTTAGCTGCTAAATGCTCCACTATGTTCACCAGCCGGCTCAGCCAATCACCCTGTTGAGAGCCATGCGGAGCCAAAAGAAATGCTCCCAATCTCGCATTTAGCACCTTTAATCCATCAGTAGATTGTGAGTTCATGTGCAGTTCATTAAATGTCAAATATGAGTCTGTTTAAAACAACAAATAAATGTTAATAGATAAACTGGACACACCAGACTTACAGAGCAGATCAACTTCAACTCTAAACGGTGCAGTTGTTCACATCAGCCACAAAACAGCTTCTCCTTTACCCACGTAACTGAGACACGAAGTGTGTTTTTAGGCTTCATATCTATTTTCTTCTTACTTCAATGTTTCCAGTATAATAATAAGTGTGAGACCCAGACATTCAACATGTTAACATGAACATCTGCACATCATGTTGGAATCAAACGATAACATTTACCACAGAGGAGTTCAGTCAAAAAGCCATCGCTAGTTAATTTCAATTTAAAACCCAACTGTAGATTTAACCTTTCCCTGTGTTTCTGTGTGTGTGTGGTATGACATCATCCAGTGTGGGGCTTTGTTGCCGTGACACCCATGGCCTTCTGGGGCCCAGACACCCCCTGTGGAGACCAGAGAGACGTGTCACCTTGATCACTGTGTCCCCGGGAGACTGCCACACACACACTCACGCTAACATGTAAATTACTATGGTTGTGGGGACTTCCACTAACTACATTCATCCCCCCATCTTGACATTAACCTGCTACTACTAATAATGATAATGCTCCTATAAACCCTAAAGAGTTTCCTCACCTTTCTCTCCTTGTCAGGACAACCTCCTTCACCTCTGTTTGTATGTAGTCACATCTCCAGTTATACTGTGAAGCACAGATTGGATGTTAATTGATATAACTAAATTATCTATGTCAAATGTTATCACAAAGCTATAGTTTTTAATTAATTTTAATAACAACTGACGGATAATAACGAATAAACAGAGGGTAAAAGTTTAACATGATGTTAATGTTGTAAAACACACCGTTATTTTGGTGGTAGTTTAAGAAAGCACTGTTTATTTTCATTGTTGATTAATCTGTCGATTATTTTCGAATAATGGATTAGTTGTTTGATCTTTAAAATGTCAGAAAATGGTGAAAAAATGTCAATCAGTGTTTCCCAGAGCCCAACATGACGTCCTCAAATGTCTTGTTTTGTCCACATCTCAAAGATATTCAGTTTACTGTCGTAGAGGAGGAAAGAAACCAGAAAATATTCACATTGAAGAAGCTGGAATCAGAGAATTTAGACTTTTTTTCTTAAAAATTACTCATTTTGATTAATTGATTATCAGAATAATTGTCGATTAATTTAATAGTTGACTTTTTTTCTTTAAAAAAATAATATAATAATATTATAATATATATATATATATTTATATATATATATATATATATATATATTCTAATAATATTCTAATTTTTATTATTATTATTATTTATTATATATATATAATATATATATATATATATATATATATATATATTATAATATATATACATTATAAAAATATATATTATAATATATATATAATATTAAAAAATTCAATTATAAAAAATAGTTGGCGATTAATTTAATAACTTCACAACTAATCTATTACTTGTTGCAGCTCTTACACATTTAATGTTTTCAAAAAAATAAATATTTATCATTTATATGTAAAGCAGAGAAAAAAAATCAAATAATTTCCTCTCAAGTGTTTCTTATCATTAAAAAATAAAAATAATAGTGATATTTTCCATCATATTTCAGTAATTATGAAGATAATGCCACATTATTATTTTGGCCAACATGATTAATCTGTAAATATTGACACAGATTTGATAATTATCTCTGTGAGAAGAATATTAAATGAGACAAAGCAATAAAATAAAACAACATATGTACAGTAAAGAGCTCAACAAGTAGTGTGTTGTAAGCAGTGTGGCTGTATATGTGTCTCACTGTACGTTTGAACATATGGATGATATATGAAGAGGCAGCTTCTAGCTTTACATGATCAAGATGATTTCACAGCCCTCAAATCAATTAGGAGCCAGAAGACAATATGGACGTCGGCTGGCCAGCGGCCGCAGCCTCCCACTGGGGAAATCTCCGTCTTCTCTTTCCAGGCACGACTTCCAAGGACGGGTGTGATGTCTCGCGAGCGGAGGGGCGGCGGGGTGGAGGGTGAGGGGGGGGAGACCGGGGTGGTGGCGGCGGCAGGGAGCAGTGCTATCCAGAGCAGCCGGTGTCTCTCTCGTGACAGGTGATAAAGTTTGAAATGCCAACCGAGTGCACTCCAGGCGCAGGTGTGGAGAATATGTCCAGGAATAGCCGAACCCTCTGTTCACAAGTCTCCTGACACCGCTGCGACAAATATCGCCCCCGCTGCACAGCCGCCGGACTGGAGACAATGATACGTGTCACCTTGGGTTCTGCGCTTCCCGCTGCAGAATGTGTTTGGATGTTTGCATCAGGCCAGGAGGGATTTGTTCACCTTTAACTTTTACTATACTTTAGGGGGATTTATGACCTATACTGCAGCCAGCCACCAGGGGGCGATCCAGATGTTTTGGCTTCACTTTAGGGGAGCTGTCATCTCGTCCATCTTAACATACAGTCTATGGTCTCAATAGACATTTAGCATGATGGTAAAACCAGCTGAAAGTGCTGGAGACATTCTTGTATTTTGACATTTTAGGCACATTTGATTACACTCTCTTCATTTGGTGAAAACACAAGGCGAAACTATTGAACGTTATCTGCCTTCCTGCACCATAATTAAAATAATAAATACTTGGGCTGCAACGATTAATCAATTAGTTGCCAATTATTAAATTAATTAATTAATGATAATCAGTTTGATTATTTTTTTAAAGAAAAAAAGCTTCTTAAATGTGAATATTTTCTGGTTTCTTTATATTATATAAATATATATATATATTATAATAAATAATAATAATAATAATGCTAAAAAAATTGTAATATTAGAATATATATATATATATATACATATATATTATAATATTATATTATTTTTTTAAATATTTTTTTTAAAGAAAAAAAGTCAACTATTAAATTAATCGACAATTATATTGATAATCTATTAATCAAAATGAATAATTTTTTAAGAAAAAAAGTCTAAATTCTCTTGACTCCAGTTTCTTAAATGTGAATATTTTCTGGTTTCTTTCCTCCTCTATGACAGTAAACTGAATATCTTTGAGCAATGGACAAAACAAGACAGTTGAGGACATAATCTTGGGCTTTAGGAAACACTGAGAGACATTTTTCACCATTTTCTGACATTTTATAGACCAAACAACTAATCGATTAATCGAGAAAATAATCGGCAGATTAATTGACAATGAAAATAATCGTTAGTTGCAGCCCTAATAATTACCATAATAACTGTAATAAAGTGTCCTACATCTGTTAAAAACGTACACATTTACTTTGTATAATGAGTTTTAGTACATCTTAGGTTTGGCGTTAATGACTAATCTCCATATATACTAGTAGGCAGATCTCTGTTTTGATTGGCTCGTTCAGTAGCATCATCTCTGTTCCCAGTAAAGCCTCGTCACTTTCCTCATGCTCAGACAGACAATGGCCTTTTGAATGTTACACTGCAGACCCAGATAAACACATCCAAGCATGCAGCTCCTTGTAATTTCGGACAGCTGTTGTTCTTATCGCCGCTCGTTTTACCGTTTACTCCGATGTTTTACTCTCCTCACATAAGCCTCCTGACCACGGTCTCTGTGTGGCGACGGGGGCCTCAAGATGTTTTCAAATCTCCGCTGCTAATGTCTTGCTGGGGGTGGCCATCTGTTTTTGCATCTCCCACCGAAGCTGTGCCGGGGACGGGCTCCTGGCTCCCGCCTTCACTCGGCTTCTGTTGGGGGTAATAATGTGTGCCGGTTCTGGGAGCCCAACTGGTGTCCATGAGTTTGTCCTTTACCGCCACTCATCCTTGTCCCAGTCACGCCACAGCGAGGGCAGAGAGCCATGCCGTGATGGAGTGGACTTCGGGGGGCTGCTTTTCATCGCTGAGAGGGGCTTCTGGGCAGCCAGAGTGGAGTCACTCTCTCCACACTGCAGCATCGCCCCTCCGTAGCATAGCAGTTATTACAGCCGCATCTTATCTCACGTTGTAATCTAACATTTAATGCTCTTATTATCACTACACTCTCATCCAAAGGGACATATTTACATCATGATTACAGAGCGTTTATTAAGCTTTAGGGACATTAACACATTGAACACTGCAGGTCGCAGGTGTAAACATATCCATTCATCTGGCTAAATAACTACATCCACCTGGAAGATGGAAAGCATTTACCTGTTGTTTTAACATCTTCTTAAAGTAATATCTTCCACATGTAGCAGTCACCTCTCTGTAACCGTTTACATGTGTTGGAAACAATGATTATATGCGACCCGATTTCATGGGAAGATGTATGAATAGCATGACATTACAAGGACATTGCGCGTATCATGAGGACGCATTTTAGGCTTTTTGTGTGTCAAACGTCCGTAGTTAGGTTTAGGCACCAAAACCACATCATTGTTCACTTCTCCCATTGGAGTTAATAGACTCAGGACATACCGTCTCCTAAAGTGGCGGGGCAGTGGCGAAACCCACGTGATGCAGATGCAGGAAATGACTCTCAGTGCGCCGTCTCCTTTCTGAACCGTCTATGACAAAATCCTAATCCTAATCCTCTGGATTTCAAACCGTTTTCCTCACTTTGACGTATTTCCTGTTCCAACTTGTTAGGGTGGGATATGATGACTTCCTAAAAACATGTAAAGTAATGAAAGAAAGCAATGTGATTTGATGGAAGAGGCAGGAAGTCTGTGCTTGTTTCATTGGTTGTTACTTGTAAATAATGAAAAAGAATCTATTTTTGATGGGTAGCTATTACAAATAACTGTCTAATTTGTAATATTGACAATGTGATATATTTTTATTTGTTCATATAGATCTATGGTGATGCCGGAACCTCTGTCTGTCCATCCAACCGTCCACAGATTGTACAGCATTCTCACTGTAAGTACATCAACAATAGCTTGTTAGCATGCTAGACGCTAGCTAGATGTTACATTTTTTTTTGCCCTAAGAAGTTTTCTCCATTTATATCCGTCCCATGTTTTTTTTCTGTGTGTAGTGAGCATCAAAGCTTTTCACAGTTTGTGAAGCTACCTTGTGACCTTTTAAAATTACTATTCACGATGAAGCTCTATATAAAGATAAAACAGGAGAAATACCGTAGAGAATGAGGACAAGAATCAGTTTAATTTCAGACAGTAACGGAGCAAATAGAGGGGGAGAAAGTGAAGAAGTGATTCAGTTTTTAATCTCATTCTCCACTTTGTTTTATAGTTTTATTAACCACAATCAGTCTAATGCGTTGGGCTATTATTACAAACATTATGACGTCTGTAAAGGAGACTGTGGACTTTTTATTTCAGTTTTATCAGTCAGGTTTGCCCTTAACTTGTGGTTCATCTGGCCGGTCACGTAACAGAAAAAGTAGTTCCCAAATCAATCAAGCCGTCAATGGAGCAAAGTCAGGACTTCCTCTCGGGCCCTTGCGTCTGCAAATGTGCTGATTTTGACACTGGGCCATTAAAGGGGTGACTCGAGCCATAGATCAGGGTAATTGTGGCATTAGGCAGCAAATTGGAGCTAAAATAACCAGATGCAGGGGCAGATAGCCACGTCCCACTCCAGCGACGCTTATCCCAAGTTCAAGGAGAGTTCAAGCATAGAGAGAAGATACTGTAACCCCACCGGGTCCGAGCGCGCAGACTCCTCCAGAAATTATCTTCACAAATATACGATTTCCGAAGGGTGTAATTGTCTTCACGCTTATGGTCATTCATGCCTCATTTCATTTTCCATAAGTCTATATTTTCCTTGGCCTATTACAAGGGTATGTTGCACCCAAGGCTGGAAGATGATCTCTTCTTTTTTTTTTTTTTTTTTTCTGCGCTTTTCTCTGAAAACTCCTGTCAATATGGATTGTAAGAGATGGCGGTCGTGTAAACTTTTATGATGGCAATAAAGAGCCGCAGCACCGCCCACCATCAACCTCCACCCATTCCCCCATCCAATCCCATATCCCCGCACCCTTAACAGAGAGAGAAACATGGGATGTGACACCAGCCATTAGGACGCTATTGTCCAATGATTTTCACCTCTGACATCAATCTTCTCTGTTTCCTGGTGTGTGCTTGTGTTTTTTAAACGTGACCTCTGACAGGAAATCATTGCGACGTGTCTCACAGCGTGTTACTGACATGGTGAGGACTCAGTCACTTTGTAATGAGAGCTGCTTTTGTTATTTGGAAGCACTATATTTAGCTTGGTGATAAAAGACGGGTCCATCTGCGTTCTTTTCCGTTTTCTTTTCAAATGGAAACGTCCACTCAGCCGTTAGCAAAACGTAGTAACGTAGGTTACCAACGTCAGCTAATGTGAACGCTAGCACTAGCTGAGTCAACTTTAGCTGTGCTAAGTTTGGAAATAACTGAAAGGGTTAGTTCAGATTTTTTGAAGTAGGATTGTATGTATACTCTTCTATGTAAAATTATTGTTTTTGTGAATGGAGTCTGGTGGCTTTGAAGATAGCGATATACTGTAACGGCTTCAGTATTTATTATTTTATATTTTTCTATATTCCCGTGTCGATGAAAATACTTGTGTACTGTATTTTCTCATTTTAAGAACTTGAGTGTAACATGAACATAACAGTTTTAAGTGAAATTATAGAAAAAAATAAATAAATATAGGCCTAGCCTGTATCACGATAGAAATGATATAGAAAAATATCGTTTCGATGATATACATCATCATATTGTGCAGCCTTACATGCAATTTGTAGTTCTTTCTGCAACATAAATGAGCTCTGTGCATGCTGAATACTGAGTACCTTCAGTATTATCCATCAAAATTATGAGAATCTGTTTTCATTTTCTGCTTGATTTAATATTTTAAACTGGTACGTTGCGTCATTCTGCAACAAATCTCATGTTGTTTTCATTATTGTTATTCATATAAACTGTCTTAGTACTACAAGCTGCTGAATTACATTTAAGACAATCTCAAAGAATCGTCCTTTCGGTTGCATCACTCCATTAGCTCCTACAATGAGACAATGAGTCCAATTACCCACAATCCCCATTCCCTGCTCTCTATGGCTCCGTCTCTGACCGTCTGCGGGGGGCTGGCTCGCTGCCAGGGTGCATTCAGCGTGCACCGATTCGCCGTACTTATCTAAAATGTTCATTATTTCGCAATTTATTCAGACGGTGTGACAGCGTTTGAGTTTTGCCCAGTTTTCTCAGATTCGGTCGAGGCCGGAGGCAGAATGGCTAAATGAGCGCTCTTACAGATCTGCTAATATGGAAATGTGGCAGCAATTAAAGGAGATGTTGTGAGGTTAAAAAGGGAAGAAGGGAGATTTTCATGGTCGTGTGAATTAAGATATTAGAAATAGAACATTTAATTTCCCAACAACCTGAAAAAGATGATCAAAATAAAACAATAGCCGTCTTGTGATTTAACAGAGGAAGCCGAGCTTGACAAAACTTTTTACATGCGGGTGGGGAGGAGGGGGGAGGAGAGGTCGGGGTGAGGAGGGCGAGGGGGGGGGGGTGTCCGTGGCTTTAGGCAATGACTAAAACACAATCAACCTTCTCCCCATCTCCTCACGCCGCCGTGGCCCACAGCCCCCCGCTAATTAAAGTGATACAACATCTCACAGGCCAGTGCGCACATCTAATGGGCTGGGTGAGGCCCTCCTGCCTCATATACTCTCACTCTATAGCACCACACACACACACACACACACACACACACACACAGATCATGAACCCAGCATGGTAGCACCGATCAGAGCCTCTTATCCTGACCCCAACATCTAATGTGTATCTGACCTTAAACAGGGGCCTTGTCATGTCTTTAGGCTCACATCAGTCTGTGACACTGATACACAGGAGAGGGATCATGTAGGAGTCCAGTGACTCTGAGTACACGATGTCTTCTATATGAGACAGAAGACAAATAACCAGGAAAAAGAAACGATCTTTTTAATTAAAGACAGTTACAGCAAGTTCAAGAGGAAGATGTAAAACATCTAGTTTTTTAATGTTTATAAAATGTAGGGCTGTCAAATCTATTAAAATAGTTAATCACACATTTTTATCTGTTCTAAACGTACCTTGAAGGGAGATTTGTTAAGTATTTAGTACTCTTATCAACATGGGAGTGGACAAATATGCAAATATGCTGGGCCCCCTTTGAAAATGGCCATGCCATTTTTTCCTCGCCAAAATTTAGCGTAAATTTGGAGCGTTATTTAACCTCCTTTACTACAAGCTAGTATGACATGGTTGGTACCAATGGATTCTTTAGGTTTTCGAGTTTCATATGATGCCAGTATCTTCACTCTAGCTATAAAACTGATCCCGCTACAACCTAAAAATCTTTAACTTTGAAAGCCCTAATTCAAAAACATGTATCTCCAAAACATTTTCAGGAACCAAGAAACACAGCCATGTTTTCAGCTATGTGACAATGCAATTTTCAGATAATCCAATGAGCTTCTAAATGGTTTATATAGCTGAAGAAGTAGGTAAACACAGTGTACCTTGAGTTCATCATTTAGATTCAACAAAAGAAGCAGGACAAGTATATGGTTGTTGTTATGTGGAAACCAGGAACTGCAAATTTGCTGTTAAAGTTAACTGTGATTATAATTTTTGGTTTCATTGTTATGTTTTTCATCTTATCCAACGCTTAGAGGAGCATGTAAAACTTTAATTGAGGTTAAAATGCAGAATGACGAGGCTTTTACACGACAAAGGTGACAGTGCGGTTTTATAAAAGTATAAAGGTATACTTTATAAGTATACTTATACAAGTATATCATATATAAAGTATATATAAAAGTATACTTATAAGTATAAAAGTGCAGTATTATTTCACTCAGTCTCGATATGGACGGCCAGGATCATGTGTGAAATTGTCATTGAAAAAAAACTGGAAAGAAAGTAAAACTAAAGCGAGACTCCCCGAAAAAATGAAAGACAGTAAGAAAGAAAAGTAGAAAAAGCCAACAAACAGATTAAACAGACAGACGATGACAACAAATAGAAAGAGAAACAAAAACAACAAAAGACACTGAAAGAAAAAAAGACAGTTTAAAGATAGCAGAAGAAGATAAACACAATAAAGTCTGATAATATAAAGTAAGAAAAAGAAGGACATAAGACAGAAAACCAACAATGATTAAAGCATTATACTCACTTAGGGGGGGGATGGCCAACATTAAAATACTGTACTCAGGGATTAAGGGGAGGGAAAGACAGAGACCTGCCAATAAAAGAAACAGAAACAGAAAACAACAAAAATAAAGCAGGAATAAAACAATTAGAGACACACAGGGACATAATTTGAGAAAGAAAGGAAGAAGGGAGGAAAGAAATGATCTATTATAAGGCTGTAAGGATGGAGATTATAAAGAAAGAGAAAGACGACGTGTGGAGAAAGTAAGATCTTAAAGAAAGTAGAAGAAAGTAAAACAAGACAGACAATATCAGGAGAGAAAATACATAGAAACGCTTCTTGAACAAAGAGGAAAAAAAGAACAGCCAAGGCCGACAGAAATATAAATATCAATAGAAAGAAGGAGAAGAAAGGAAGGGAATGAAAGATAAACAGAGATACAATGATGGACTTGTGAGATGGAGATAGAGAGAAAACAAAGAGGAGGCGAAGCAAACACTCGTCAAGCAGCCTGTGTTTGGTCATTTGGAAACTCTTCTTCTTCTTGGATGATGTTCCCTTGAACCCAGTGTGTGTGCACGTGTGTGTGTGTGTTTCGTGCACGCACACACACACATTGGCCGCCACTGCTCGGGTTTTCGCCTGCCAACATCAAAAATGAAGTGGTCAGCGGACAGCTTGGCTTGTCACAGGAAGCAGTAGGCAACCATGCCACATGTAGCTCAGAGGACAGGCCAAGGAGGGGCGGGGGGTGGGGGGGGGGGATGGGGGGGGGGGTTTCTGAGGGGAAAATAAAGGGGACGGGGCGGTAAGGAAGCGTCCTCCAACACCCCCCTAACCTGATCTCATCACGCCACATCTGTTGATGTGAACCCGTGAGGTGGGGAGGTGTCCTCATCCATATTTGATGAGTGTTACAGGTTTTCTGTGTAAGGCTTTAATTTTACATTGGTTTGAACTATAAGACCGAGTCCAGTCACCTCCCCCCCCCCTCTACATTAATAATGAACACTTCTGCTTTTTGACTTTGTGTACTTGGACTTTACTTGGTAATACTTCACATAAACAGTACAGGGTATTATCCAAGTAGTAAACTTGGCAAAGAAGGTTGGAAGTGCTTGAAGCTGCTTTTCTTCTAATGGCCACTAGATGCTGCTTCTTTAATATAATAATAATAATAAGATGTATTTATAGAGCACTGTTCTTCTTTACAGCAGACAACCACAATAGTGCGATAAAATACAGAATAAAAAAAGACAGGTTTAAAGAGGCTATACTGTATTTAGGAATGAGAAATACCTTGTTAACAATGACACACAGTCAGCGTCCTGTTGCTCGCGCTTGTGCTCGAACTACGTAGACGCGAGCGAGCATCGGTCAAAACAGGGAGGCGACACACACGAGACTGAACATGACTGACAGCTAAAAGCACAATATCACTATATATTTAACATGCTTGGCAGTAATGTTAGCTTACCTATCCAATAGGAATTTTGCTATCTTGGGGTCCGTTTTGATGCCCAAAACCAAACAAAGGTCCCTCCATGAATCTAGTTTTCCCCCCTGACGTCGATCATGTTCCTGTTTTGCAAGACGGACATCCGTGGAGTTTGTGTTGGAGTCTGAGTTGTGGTGGGGGCTGGTTGTTTGTTGGTGTTAACGGACTCCATTTCTAACCGAACATCAGCTATGGTTGCACACTGTTAGCCCTGTAGCGGTCGGAGCTGAAGAGAGTAAAGGCACTCGTGAGCGTGCATGACGTCCGTTGGATTTTCCAGGAAAAACGGGCCCAGGTTCTCCACATTAAAAGCAGTCTACAGGCTGATAGAGGAAACCCAGAAAGTCGTGGAAGGTAGCATTTTTTAGGTTAGGTTATGACCTCTTCACACATTGGCAATAAAAAACAATTAAAAAACGTTTATACGTGTAAAAACTTATATACAGTCCTTTTAAAACACGGTTGTTAAAAACAACTGGATGAAACTTTCATTGTAAGCTGTACAATAAAAGTGTGGTTTGAGAAGCAATTTAAAAGAGGATACAGAGTCAGTGAAGTGTTGTTCACACTACGAGCGACACAGCAACAGATTACAAGTCATTTCCAGTGGAAGCCGGTGACATGAAGCTACAGACTGACGCCCGACACGTATCACTGCGTGACAAACGTGTACAAATAAAGTTGAGCTGGTCTCAACTTTTTTCAGCGCTCCAACTAATCATATGTTTTTGCTCCATCTAAAAAATGCAGCAAGCCAGTTCCCAGAGCTTTGCACCAAACGATTACATACAAATTTGACCATTACAATAAGAAAATATGTTGCCAACCCTAAATCTATTTAGATGTACCAAGATATGTGCATTTCCACTGGAGCTTCTTGTATTTACTTTAACAAGAACTGTTATTGAGCTAAATGATAACTCCTCTATTTAACTCCTGTATCAAAATGTGGAGCTGTAGCCTTTGTAAACGTCATTCTTCATGCTTTTAAATTGCACACATGCTGCATTTCTACCACAATTTATTCTCCAATGTTATCCAGAAGAACCGCATTAGGGATTATTTTAATAAAACACAAGTGAAAACCAGTTACAGTCCCAACAAGACTACTTGTGACATCTTCTAAGTTTAATTTTCTGAGCATTAATGTTGCAGAAGTGCAGCAGATATTAAATTAAAAGAGGCTTTATCTGCATTTAGACTCAGGTGTTATAATATGTGACTGTAGCAACAGCAGGAGCACAGCAGCCTGCCGCTGTCTGTACGTTGAGGTGGCGTTCAGACTCAGAGGGCTCCTGTAATTGGGGAGACAAAGAAAGAAGAGCCAGCGAGGTTTTAACAATCCCACGTCAGCAGGGCTCCATCAGCCGTGAAACAAAAGGGACCCAGTGATTTATCCAGCAGGAGGAGGGGTGGGGGGGGGGAGCGAGGAATTATCCGGAAAGGTCATCCTCAATTTCTGTCCAGAAATGATCTTTTCCCACTATGTAATAAACATTTATCTGATCCCTTTATTGGCTTTATTAGATCTGACAGTTTAGTTAAGCCATTTCCAGCCGCCGCCGCGGGTCGTGACAGTTAACGTTGCGCAAAAAGTTCCATTGCTTAGGTTTGTATTCACAGGACTGAGGGGGGGGGGGCAAGGACAGTACAGGTCTGGGCCGGGCATTATTACCACTGTGAAACAAAAGGCTCTGCAGACCTGCTCGTGCACATTTAGACGCCCATAAATATCCCTCCGGCACATGGCGGAGCAGAACATCCAGACACTGTGTGGTGGCTTTAAGGAGAACATCTGAATGTCAATGGGGTGTCATTATTTTAAAAGCTGCACTTATGTAAGAGGTGAATGGGTTGGACAAAATAATGTAAACACCTCATGACAAAGGACCTTTTAAAGTGATAGATAGATGCAATGTGGCTCATATTCGTTGAATTGCAACAGCAATTGACGGCCATACTGTAGTTCTAGCTATCACTACTTTCATATGTGAGTTTTTAAATCAACATGCAACAACAAACAGAGCTTTGATGCGCAATATTGCACAGTCCTTTAAGCACAACATGTTATTTTAGGAATAGAAAATGCAAGTGATAGGCAGATATGGGATACATGTGCTAGATTAATTTTCTTTATTTTTTTTTTTTTCATATTCAATAATATAGGGTTGTCAAAGTTAACATGATAATAACGTGTTGCCATAAATTTCTTTAATGCATCAACGCAACTTGCAATAACGATCTTTCGGAGGTTGTAGCAGGCTCAATTCTAAAGCTAGAGTGAAGATACTGGTATCATATGAAATTAGAAAACCTAATCAATCCATGTCATACTAGCTTGTCATGAAGGAGGCTAAATAACGCTCCAAACTTACGCTAAATTTTGGCGAGGAAAAACTGTCCCGGCCGTTTTCAAAGGGGTCCCTTGACCTCTGACCTCCAGATATGTGTACCCAAGAGTCTCCTCTTTACAGACATGCCCACTTTATGATAATCACATGCAGTTTGGGGCAAGTCATAGTCAAGTCAGCACACTGACAGCTGTTTTTTAAGGTACATTTTGAACAGAAAAAATGGGCGATTAATTGCGATTAACTATTTGAATCGATTGACAGCCCTAATATTATAATAATATTTAATTTGTATGTGATTTTGATGGGTCTCATATCTATTGTATCCTGAATTAGTTATTACTCAGCGCTTATTGGAAACTTAAATAAAAAAAGACCATGGATATAGTTATAGTTATATAGTTATACAGGCACAGGAAAAAAACGGAAAAAATATATTTTTATTTCACTGTCTTAAAGTATTTAAACATCATAAATACTGTTCCATTGTTGATTTAACTATTTTAAAGTCTTTAATAATTACATTTTTTACATTACATTACACCTCCTGTATGTGTAAAAAATACAAAGAAAACATTTTAATTGAGTCAAACATCGTCTTTGGAAGTACCATCTCATTGTGCATCGGTGTATTGTATTTGAATCAGCCAGTATATTGTTGAAACGGACTGACTGAAGGCCAATATGCTGGTGGAGGTAATGAAGGTAAACTGCCATCTAGTGATTAGCAGGTTACACATCCTTTAGAAAAGGCTGATAAATGTTTCTTTAAGACGCTCCGCCGTCCGTCTGTAACGACGGCCAATCCTGCTGTTGACGCCTGCATCAGTATGCAGCGATAATGGTGCGCTCGCAGAAGCAGTTGGGGTTGTAAACAACGTCTGTCATTCAGTTTAATAGACTTGGGGGCATTGTAATGGCTTTGTACCGCTTTCACATTCACTGCACCAAATGTGTAGCGTAAAGCGCCGGAAGATCATTTTACCTTGAAAATAGATTAAATAAACCTCTCATCTCCCTCATAGCTCTATCTTCAAGGACGCCCTCCCCCTCCCATCCCCTCCACCTCTCTCTATTTCAATCATTTGTGTGGGTAAATGACAAAAGGTCTTTGAAATGAATTCTTATTTGTCTATTTGAATGTTTCTGTATTTACTCAGCTGTCGCCGGGTGAAATAGAGCCCATCTCCGCCACATTACCAGCCGCCTCCTTCCCCCAGCTTAACTGATAAGAACACCACATACAGTATTCTCAATCCTCTTCCAAATAATGACCAGCCTGCGCGCCCGTGTTCCTCCTATTTGAGAAAGTGCTTCTTATTAGTGAGATTTATGAGGCCTCCACCTCGCCACTCTTGTGGCGGAGCAGCCACCTCAGAATTAGTCATTGGCATCCCAAGGTTAATTAGGTTGATCATGTCTTTAAATAGCAGGATCATCATTGCTCTTCTCTTTTTCGCCTGGCTCTCTACTCCCCCTGGTTCCCTCTGCCGGATTGCAGCAAGACTGCTCATCGGCTGGGCTCCCATTCAGGAGCTGTCAGTTTTTTTTTTTTACCAAATCCTGGCGCCCAATGTGGGGCAGGCGGGCTAAGTTAGCGCGAAAGTGAAGTTGTCACTCAGAGACAGAGGAGGTGCGGTGCAGTGTGGGCCGGAGGAGCTAACGGTTTGCCTGCGCCTCGCCTCCAATCCAGACCATCTGTGGCCCCAGCTGGAGTGCCAGCGATGGTCTGGCACTTGTACCGCGCCATATTTACAGATCTAAACACAAATGGCTACTGCCTGATTGTTTCACGATTCATTAGTCAGACAAGCTCGGCTCCCGCGCCAGCCCAGCTGTTACAGAGTAAACCTTTGTCACTTAATAGGGCTGCTTATTGCCTCCCCATCAAACGTATTGATCTGTGGCCTCCTCCTTTTAAGGTGAGGTGACTGGGAGCGTGGGGACAGACAGGAGGAGGAGACGGTGACATGGGAGGGTCAAGAGGACGTAGGGAGGGTTTATTAAAACATGATCCACCAGGAGACATCGGAAAAAAATCTACAATTGATTTTAAGCACATGGTGTTACGTCTCTATGGTCTCGTAAGGAACTTCACAAGATGTTACTTACAATCAAACAGCTGATTTCATCAAAATTTTCTTTTGATTTTTGCTAAAGTTGTGTGAAATCAATTCATGTAGTGTTTGATTTAGGGCTGTCACAAATCACAAATTAATCACACATTTATTTATCTGTTCAAAATGTACCTTAAAGGGAGATTTGTCAAGTATTTAATACTCTTATAAACATGGGAGTGGACAAATATGCTGCTTTATGCAAATGTATGTACATATTTATTACTGGAAATCAATTAACAACACAAAACAATGACAGATATTGTCCAGAAACCCTCACAGGTACTGGATTTAGCATAATAAATATGCTCAAATCATAACAGGCAACAACAGCTGTCAGTGTGTCAGTGTGCTGACTTGACTATGACTTGCCCCAAACTGCATGTGATTATCATAAAGCGGGCATGTTTGTAAAGGGGAGACTCGTGGGTACCCATAGAACCCATTTTCATTCACATTTCTGGAGGTCAGAGGTCAAGGGACCCCTTTGAAAATGGCCATGACAGTTTTTCCTCGCCAAAATTTAGCACAAGTTTGGAGCGTTATTTATCCTGCGACAAGCTAGTATGACATGGTCCGCCTATACGGCCTATACCGTTGCTATCTAAGTCAGCATTGGCCCGATATCGGTAACGATGCATCCCTACACATTAGTTCACATTTGTGATGCAAAATGCAGCTCATATAAGAGGCTGCAGTTTATTTACAAGCTGCTTTGTATAAAGTTAACTTAACACATTATATGGCCAAAAGTATGTGGACACCCGAAAAAGTTGTATTCTTTTGGTGTGTTTGTTGTTCGGGTCCTTTAGTTACAATGAAGGGAAATCTCAGAGCTGCAGCGAACAATAATATTTTAGACAATAGTGTGCTTCCAGCTTTCAGCATGACAATTTCAACATGCACAAAGCCAGCTCCATAAAGAAATGGTTTTCCCAGTTTATTGTGGAACTCGACTGGGGCCTCAAGATTTGTCTATAAGCTTTTTGGGCGTTATCTATAGTAATAATAATGGTCCAAAATGATGTAAAATTGCATAGTTTTAGGTAAAAAAAAAATCAAATTTTCTTGGGGTACGACCAACAAACCCTCAACCCAAATGTATACCAGTTCTTTGTCTGTGATGTTTGCAGGTTTTTAATTAAAACAACTGATCTTCTTATGTTGCCGCTGTGCACATCGGCCTACTTGGCTCAATAACCTTCTTGATTCATTGTTGACATGCCGTATAGTCTTATAATGATGAGTTTCATATTCTGTTTACTGATCAGGAGGGCACTCCATTTAATAGTTGTTGCAGTCCATTGACAGATTTTGAAATAAGGGAAGGGCCTCCAAACATCTGTAGCCCCGGGGCCTCAAGTAATAGTAGCGATCCTCTGGATGTCCACCATTAAATTTATATACACTTTACAAATAGACTTTTATTGCACTTAGATATGCCCTGTTAGTGTGCAGTTTTCGAGGTGAAAGTCAGGTAATAGGGCGGGATGTAATGTTGGAGTGAGGTTTATCCCCTACAGCGCCTGATATAACAGGAACAGCAGCCTCAGCAGTATGTGTATCGCCGCAAAAAAAAAAGCTGTCCTCAAACTTACGGACCCATTCCTTAGAAGACAAAGAGAGCGGGGAAAAAAACAAAAAAAAGTCAATCCTCAGGTCAAGCGTTTTACACCGGTGAGTGGAAGAGGCCGTATTGATTTCACATTAAGAGCACCGGGGACGGGCTCCACACCATCAGAGTAATTCACTGATCTGGACCTCAAAGACGAGCCCAGCTATCGGCTTTCTGCCATTCTCCATCCCGCTCAGCACAATCTATGAAGCGTCAGCTGGGCGCGCGGCGTATGGTGGACTAAACGGCGAAATTGATCCGAAAGCGTTTTTTTTTGTGTAAATTTGTCACAGCTGATCACGAGGGAGAAGAAGACTTGTTAAGGGGGTCGAGGTGGGCGGGGTCAGGGGTCGGCTGGAGGGGGATAACAATGGTGCAAAGAGGGAAACCCCAATGGAGCGATGAGGGTCGGATTTAACCGACACCGTGACATTTGTATTGACTCGCCGTCGTCCTCACTACAACATGCATGTAGACAGACTGTCTCTCCCTCCCTCTCTCTCTACAGTAAATGACACGTGTACGGTAGAATAAGCATTACACGTCTCAGAACTTTAAATACCTCATTTAATTAACACGTTATTAGCTAATTAGCGCATGTTGATTAATGCTCTATTAATTCTCCGCAGACCCAATTGAATCCTCAATGGCTACATTGGGCATTAAAGTGGCAAACGGTGTAATTAGTGGCCCGGGCTCTGCTGGGTCTGCAGCTGTGTGGAGTTGAGATGATTTACAAATCAAACCCAAATATTATGATGTTCTCCTGGTTCTATAGTTCTGATGTTTGCTGTTTGTTTAATGAACTTATTGGACTGTGTAAACTTTGTCTACATGCATTCATATGTCTTTGTGTGTGTGTGCATGCTTCATATCTTTTTTAGCAGTAGTGGAAGAAGTATTTGAATCATTTACTTAAGTCACAATAACAATACCACACTACTATCAAGGTATTCAAATTTTACTTAAAGCTGCAGTCGGAAACAAATATGATGAAAATATGATGTTGTTTTTATAAAACTCACTATATTCTGACAATAGTGCATGAGACAGATAATCTGTGAAAAAAAATCATGTTCCTCTGCCTCCTCCTAGCATTTGTACGATTTCACCGCACCCGAAGGAAAACAACCCACCTGATTTGACTGTTATCAGGCCATTAAATAGGCATTATCGGTCGCTATAAGCACCACAGATGTGGGTCATTAAGGGCCTACTACACCTATTGGGTAGAAAAAGTGAAAGCAAAATTTAAAAGCAACAATTAATTAGGACTGTCAATCGATTAAAATTATTTAATCGTGATTATCGCATGATTGTCCATAGTTTATCGCGATTAATCGCAAATTAATCACATTTTTTATCTGTTCAAAATGTACATTAAAGGGAGATTTGTCAAGTATTTAATACTCTTATCAACATGGGAGTGGACAAATATGCTGCTTTATGCAAACATATGTATATATTATTATTGGAAATCAATTAACAACAC
This sequence comes from Sebastolobus alascanus, assembly GCA_916701645.2. Lineage (NCBI taxonomy): Eukaryota > Metazoa > Chordata > Actinopteri > Perciformes > Sebastidae > Sebastolobus > Sebastolobus alascanus. The sequence goes on along the minus strand of CAKAOJ020000026.1, from coordinate 52,453 downwards.
AAAACAATGACAGATATTGTCCAGAAACCCTCACAGGTACTGCATTTAGCATAAAACAATATGCTCAAATCATAACATGGTCTAATAACTGCAGCCCAACAGGTAACAACAGCTGTCAGTGTGTCAGTGTGCTGACTTGACTATGACTTGCCCCAAACTGCATGTGATTATCATAAAGTGGGCATGTATGTAAAGGGGAGACTCGTGGGTACCCATAGAACCCATTTACATTCACATATCTGGAGGTCAGAGGTCAAGGGACCCCTTTGAAAATGGCCATGACAGTTTTTCCTTGCCAAAATTTAGTGTAAGATAGAAGCGTTATTTAACCTCCTTCGCAACAAGCTAGTATGACGCGATTGGCACCAATGGATTCTTTAGGTTTTTTAGTTTCATATAATGCCAGTATCTTCACTCTAGCTTTAAAACCGAGCCCGCTACAATCTAAAAATCACAAGTTACGTTAATGCGTTAAAGAAATTTGTGGCATTAAAACGATTTGCGTTAACGTGTTATTATCGTGCTAACTTTGACAGCCCTACTTAAAATGCATTTTATTAATAAAGATTGAAAATGTAGGGGAGTAGGCGTATAAAGTATAGAATGGAAATTCTCCAGTAAAGTACAAGTACTGCAAAATTGCTCACAAGTACTGTAGTGGTGTAAATGTACTTAGTTACCCTGCTTGTTATTAGCTTTCCTGCATGTGTATGTGTATTATGTGTATTATGTGTATTCTGTGTATTCTGTGTATTCTGTGTGTGTCAGTATGTGTGAATAAGACAAGGTGTTTATGCTAATGTGGGTTTGCATATGTGCAGGTGTGTTTGTGCACGCATCCCTGGGAGTTGAGGGCGTGCATGGCTATGTGTGTGTGTTTTTGTGTATATGTGTTGCTTTTCTGCACACACACGCACACACACACACACAGAGACAGCTCCGGCTTTGTGCAGCTGCCGACCCTCAGAGAGGCGTGCTGGGGCAGCGTGAGCCTCCAGTGCATCTATCATCACGCTGACAGCGCTGCCGTCCCCACACACTGTTCAAAGTGAGATCTTCAGTATGGCTGCTTAGCAAATAATTGATGGGGTGCTTCCCGCTTTTTAAGGAGAGGAGCGGTTAGACGGCAGGCCAGCGACAAGCACTTTTAAAGTGACGCGTGAATCACTCTTTCATGACCCATAAAGCCATCTGGAATAACAAAGCACCCGGCTACCGTTTGGGTCTTTATTCAGAGTTTCAGAGACTCACCGGTGGAGTTACTCTTTTTTATTTTAAGCAACGATGCCGTGTCCCCGACTCCCTGGTTGTTTAATTGTTCTACTCTTTTCTAATTTTTCCCTCTAAGGCATCTTCTCATATATCTGAATTAGGTTAGAAAGAAGTCATGTTTGTACTTCTATTTGTCTGTTAGCAAAACATACAAATAGAAAATATCTAAATATTCTGAATTTGGTGGACAAGCAGCTGTGCAACTTTGAGATTTCTGCTACCAGATTTTTGGCCAATAACGTCACTTTACAGTCGCAGTAAACATGCATTAGGTGAATGCAAACAAAACCACTTTGTTAGGTTTAGCAAAAAAAACTTAACTAAGGCTTAAATTACTACGTTTGTGAAGTGAAAATGAAACCTAATTTTTAAATAGCGTCAAATCATAACAGAAGTTACCTCGAGACGCTTTAACGAGACTTAACGTTGTGAACACGGGACACAAACGAACAGCTGATTGTAACGTGAAAGTGAAACTTAACACACGGGACACGAACAGTCGTCTCCTGGATGAAAACCTTGTGTTTGTTGGACCCATCCACTTCCCCGCCCACCCATCCCGTGTGTGTCTTTTCACTCTTTAAAATACGTCAACACAGTCACTTTCTCTGAGCGTTTAATATTGACATGGATGGGTTTACATTGTAGTTAACTGAAAGCCCCGGTGCGTTGCATATACAGGCGCTAAAGGTTGCCTTGTGCGCTTGACAAAGCGTCAGTAATTTACACCATGGGAATGAGAACGGGCTGGGTACATGAGTTGGGAGAATGTGTTGAAGTTACAGTCTCATTTTAAACATCAGCCGTGAGCGAGGAGGAAGTTTTGGATGTACAGGATGTCAGGATGTACAACTTTAAAGTATTAACTGGTGATTAGCTGGTAACCAACAAGTTGCAACAAGCAGAATCAAAAAAAGTTCTTTGTGTTCTGTCCTCCTGGCCTGACATCTGTATCGACAGAACATAGTGAACAGTGAAGTGTGATGCCTGCAACGTCTGCGTGCTGTCTTTCCACTTCCTGTTATTGTCCAGCATGTTTGAATGGCGTCTGGAGCCCACTGCACCTTCCCAGCAGATGGACTGCAAATATGGCCTCTGATTTATCTGGCCACTGATTAACTGTGAGAAAACAACACTCCACCAAATGTGTATGTGTATGTGTGTGGTGGGTGGCGGTGGTGGGGAGGAGGACGCTAATATATTCATGAAAATGTATTCATAAAAAATGATAATTGTGATCGAAACCCCTCCGCGGCTCAGAGGATGAGTCAATAAAAAGCAGGCGAAATTGACAGGCGCCTGTTATATGGACAGCACTTGCAATAACAGATGGGGGGGCAGAGGGATGGACTGTGCACGGGCGCCTGATTGATCACACCAAAGTGGGTGAGTGTTAAAATGTTACGCAACAAGCTTTTATTTCCTTCCTTTGCACTACTTCATCATACATGATTCTTCTACGGTGAGAGGAAGATTTTGTTAAATCTATTTTCAGGATGTTACAGCTCAGATCGTTATTCTATTGTAATGTCATTTAGGGTCAATCTGAGGTAATTCCTCTCACTTTAAGTGCAGCTCGTGATGTAAATATCAATATCAAAGCTGACACAGGTTCCTACTTGGAGATGAGTTTGGACTCTTTCCTCCACAAAGTTTTTTTTCCTCGTCAGACTTCAGCTCCCCCGTTGTGTGAGCGTTAAGCGGCGAGTTGGACAAGACTCAGACATAGATGAATGTCAGCCATTATCGCGGGCGGCCATTTGTGCTGGTATTTGACTCACTAATGATCGTCTTCCAGGCAGGGTTCATCAGCTTCGACGCACACACACACACACACTCAGAATCAAACTTGAGGGCTAATTTGTCCCTCTAGTTTATCATTTCACCATAACAATCAGCTCATCCACACATGCACACCCTCCCAGTTTGCCTTTTAAAGCACTCAGTCAGTATATGTGTTTTTTTGGAGGGGAGTTTGGCAACAGGTTTTGCAGCGTTGGAGGTCTGAGATCAGTCCTGGTCGGACCCCCTGCTGGTCCGTGCCAGCCTGGTGTGTTGGCAGGCCCACCTGGACCCAGCACCTGCTTCTGTCACTGGACATGGCAGGGTGACGAGTGTTGGTGGAGGGGATTTGTTTATCTGTGAGTGCTTTAGGAATAAATCAACTCGGGCTGCACAGGGACAAATCTTTATGTGAGAATAAAACTGTCTTATCAAGCAAGACTACAAACTTTTAATAGGTCAAAACTGCTGTGGAGCCGAAAATAATCTCATTGCTTGTGTTAAACTTGAATGTGTGGAGACAAATAACCCAATAACAAATAACTGTTTCAGGGAACGACTGAACTAATTGAACCCTGTCACCCAAAACAGTGAGGCGACACACACGAGACTGAACGTGATTGACAGCTAGAACCACAATATCACTATATGTCTAACATGCTTGGCAGTAATGTTACCTATCAAATAGGATTTTTGCCATCTCAGGGTCCGTTTTGATGCCCAAAGCCAAACAAAGGTCCCTCCATGAATCTAGTTTTCCCCCCGACGTCGGTCACGTTCCTGTTTTTCAAAACGGGCTTCATTAGATATAACTTTGTTTTTTGTGTTGGAGTCTAAGTTGTGGTGGGTGCTGGTTGTTTGTAGGTGTTAGCAGACTATGGTTGCACACTGTTAGCCCTGTAGCAGAGCTGAAAATAAAGGCACTCACGAGCACGCATGACGTCATTCTTCACATTAAAAACAGTGTACAGGCTGATAGAGGAAAGTCGTGGAAGGTCTCATTTTTTTAGGTTACAACCCGTTCACACATTGGCAATAAAAAAACGATTAAAACACGTTTATACGTGTAAAAACTTACATACAGTCCCTTTAAATTGATTGTTTTGGCCACTTGGGAGCAGCAGAACAAGCTGAAAACACTATATTGACATATTATCACAGAAATTAGCATGTTTCCCTCTAATAAATACCCATGACTACTACAAATAACTAGAGCTATTTTTCCCGGGAATGAATGCCGATTGTAAGCTTTCCCACTAAAAACAAAAGCCAGATGTTAGTGGATTTTTTGTGCAGTTGGGAAAGGGACTTTAGTTTGACAACAGAAAACTATTGTATATTAAAAACAAATTAAGCAGCTGAGTGGTTTTTTGGTAGTTCAACTTCAAGCTGGTTCTTAATGAAGGCAATAACAAGAGTGTGTTCGGTGTGTTTGGGGGTATAAATGGAGAGGAGAGAGAGAGACAGAGTTGGCAGCGCTCTCTGAGCCCTTCAGTAAGGTCAGCTCGAGCACCCCACTCCAAAATATCCCTGGGAGAGAGAGAGAGAGAGAGAGAGGGAGAGAGAGAGAGAGAGAGAGAGAGAGAGAGAGAGAGAGAGAGAGAGAGAGAGAGAGAGAGAGAGAGAGAGAGAGAACATTATACCTAATGATGCCTCGCCAAGAGTTGCTGAGTGTTGGGCATCGGGCGAGAGAACAGGGGAGAGATATATGGCCACGACCCAGGAGGTGAGGGAGAGAGAGAGAGAGAGAGAGAGAGGGGGGGAGAGGGGAGAGAGGGGAGGAGATAGAGTTGATGAACCCGACTGTGACTGTGATTGACTGAAAATGGCTTTCGATAGTTTCTGTATGAATGTTTTTGCATCAAAGTCACTGCCAGTATTTTCTGATTTTCCCTCATGTCATGTCAAACGCGTCACTGATGTTGGTACATTTGAAAAAACATATATTCCTCTGTTTTTAGCACCACATCCTCAATAAACTGGGATTTTTACATCCCTGAAAAATGGGTCTTTTAAAAAAAAAATGTCTATGTAAATTAATATATAATCATGTTGTGACAAAATCCATGTGCCGTCCAGATTTTAGTTTTCCAAAATTTGTTACACATGTTTTAAATTTGATAATGTACTTTATGACAGTTGTACTTTTCTTTCCTTTGAGAAGGAACATTTACTCTGAACCTTTGGGAACTGTAAATTTAAAGATAGTATGTGTAAAATCCTTGTTATTACCAAAGTTGGGATCGACTACCGGCGCTCTTCCTGGAGGCTTGGTGCTCGTAGCCCGTTGTCTTCCATGATATAGCCTAGCTTTTTAGCCTTAGCTAGCTTGTAGCTTTGAGCTAGGTGGGCTTCAGGCCGCCTAGATGGTAACCTGAGCTTTGCGAAAACTTGCAAAAACTCTTGCGAGACTTGCTGACCGATGACCTTTCCTAACCATAATCATTCAAGGTCAATGCCTAACATCAACCATCCTGCAAGAGTTACGCATATCAAGTGCTACCATCTAGACACGACCTTAGACTTGTGGCTCTATAACAACGTCACGCTATTTCCTCCTTTGCTCCAAACGGACATGATACTGTGATTCCTGCAGCCTCTAGAGGGCTTCGTCTCTTCTACTTAAGACTTTTTTAGTAATTTGCTGAAATGACTGATGCTTTCAGTGTTTTTTAGTGAGGTCAGTCTTTTACACACACACATCCACAGCTGACTGAGAGCAGCAGCGCTCCAACACAATTGAGATACATGAACAAATATGAATATTTAATATTTAAGCGTTGATATTAATTATTCATAAAACCGGCACTTTGCAAATGGATTAAATTAATTATGTTGATAGAATTAGACGAGATTTGGAGGTTAATATAATAATGTTTGTACTATATTTGCTGTAATGGATTCGGAAGCCATCTCCTATTAATTGGATTGATGACAGTTCAAAGCCGCCGGGGTCATTTGTGCATCATGGAGGCTTTACATTAGTCAGGCTGGATGAAGTGTGTGCACGACTTTTAGAAGAGTCTCCTTCTACTGTTCTCCAAAACTTGACACATAATAGAGCTTCAAAAGCATACAGTGTCAGGCGCAGTGCAAATTCTCCTTCACGTGTCCTTTGTTAACACCATAGATTAGGTTAATGCCGTTATTTTATTACACAGTAAAACCAAATTAGTTTTATAACTCCGATGTGTCTCAACAAACGGTACAATTACCTGCAGCTTTTGATGGCAGGAAAGATGTATGAGGACCAAAAAACCAACAACAGTAAGTAAAGTGTCATAAAATCTGAAGTTTTACGGATTTTTTGTTGGTTCTGGCTCCATAAAAGATGAGCAACTATGACTGAAGTGCAGCAAATCATCTGGAGAGTTGGCAGTTCAACTCCTGCCCTTAAGCAAGGCACCGAACCCCTGACTCCTTGGAGCGCCGACTATGTGGCCGCCTCATCACTCTGACATCTCTCCATAACTAATGCGTGTCTATAGGTCCTACATACAGTGGTGGAAACTAACTAAGTATGTTTACTCAAGGACTGTGTTATGTACAATTTTGTGGTACTTGTTCTTTAATCGAGTATTTCCATTTCATGCAACTATATACATCTACTCCACTACATCCCAGAGGCAGATATTGTACTTTTCACTCCACTATTTACCATTTATCTGACAGCTTTAGTTACCAGTTAAGTACCTGAAAGCCACAATTGAGTAAAAGTACAGATATCTAACCAGAAAATGACTTTAGTAGAAGTTAAAGTCACCTATTAGAATATTACTTGAGTAAAAGTATTTGATATTTACTGCACTTAAGTATCAAAAGTAATTTTCTGATATTAAATGTACTTAAGTATTGAAAGTAAATGCTGTTAATTAAAAGCAAGCAAGTCAGAATTTTGAGATTTGTGAAGTTTATTCCTCTTAACATGAACACCACCTTAAAAATGGAGGCTGCATTACGCTTGAAGAAAGACGAGGTCTTGACAACTTAAAGGATTTAAACAACAAAATCCAGTTTTTCCTTCCCTCGTAGTTGCAAGTAGCAGCATGATCTGACATGCAGCCAGAAACTGAAACCTAACTACGGCTGTGAGATCACTTTGTTTGCACTCGCCCATCACGTACATCACATACTTCGTTACGTTACACTACTGCTCTCTAGATTCAGATTAAGAATGCCAAATATAATCAGCAAATAAATAATGATCTTGATATGATATACACACAACAAAAGAATGAAATATCATTTAAAATAGCCACACCGAGTGTGAGTGTTTCTGCATGTGTGATGTAATATCTTAGCAACATCCTTCAAGCTGTGTTTCCTGCTGTGAGCTGCTGACCTGCAGGAGTCCGGAGGGGGAAACACAGTAACAGCCACAACATTAATTAGCCAATTAGACACCTCCTTCAACTCAGCAACAGCAAAACGTGTCCCCTATCTGTTCTCCCTCCTCCTGTCAAGGTCACTGGCGTTTGACCTTTGACCTCTGAGGGCTGTTAGGCGAGATGATAGGGAGACGCGCCGCTTAGAGGCGAGCGGCGATGTTTTATTATTTAATTTGGATAGTTTAGATTTCTTTTTATTACATATTTTGCACTTTTTTATATTTCTATTTGGCCTAATATAGATTTTTACATTTCCATTTTTATACATTTAACATTTCTGTTCTATATAATTACTTATTATTCTTTTTCCATATTTTTTCAACTCTATTGATGTTTTGAAATCTTCCCATTTTTTATTTTGCTTTTGTGAGCTGCACTCAGAGGGTTGTAAATGTAATAAAGGAAATAAATGTAAATTAAAATATGGTCGAATAGTTATATTGGTTTGCTGACAAATTGGGGTTAATATTGGCTATTTATTGAATATCAACCAGTCATTTCCTCCTGCCTCTAAAATAATGGCGGTCCTCAGTTAGAAACCTTTACATGTTCAGTTTCAGTTGATTTATTGATGAAATCGTTTGATTCTTTTGTAGATTAATTCTAAACAAAGCCAGAAATGTCTCCCAGAGTTAATGTTTAGGAGTCTTTTCCACTCTGACAACCATATAAATGTACAGAAAACTATAGATCTGTATCAATATCTGCCACTAAATTGGGCAAATTTGAAAATGTAGAGTATCAGCAGCGATCATCAGCAGCTTCAGTCCAAAGACATCAGCCCTTTAAAAACCTCCCATCAGTCAAACACAGAGAGTTTCAAGTGGTCCTGTCCCTCCTTCCAGCCCCGTGCCAACACACTTCCTCGCCTTTAAAATCATATTACATTTGCCGAAGCCCTGCGTATAAATTTTCCCCGCGTCTCATCAGGGCCCCCCGCTCAGTATGGCCTCTCCTCTGACTGATATTGGCTCATCATACTTAATCTAGGGTGAAATTTCCTAGTCTGTGCTAAATGACTTGCAGCCTTCACGAGAGAGGAGATATTTATTTTTCTCAGGGCTAATGACCTGTCCCCCGGACCCACCCACTGATGGTTATTTACTAGGGCCCAGATGCTTGGGCTCAAAATGAGTGGTAATGTCAGCGGGCGCCATCCTTCATCGGGCCGCCCCTGATTGAATCCGAGTGATCCCATTGACATTGACTCTGTGACTTTTAAGGCCATTACCTTCCACCGCCCACGATGATCACCTCATCATCGCTTCCGAGCTGACAGCTGATTAGCAACAAATTACTGACAGGAGAAGGCTCTGACACCGGGTGCAAGAGGTTGGAGAGAGTGTGTGTGTGTGTGGAGGTGGTGAGGGGGGGGGCAAGGAGTCAGGGGCCTCCTCCTCCTCCTCCTCAGACTCCCCGCATACACTCAAAGTAATAGCCGTGTCTATGATGCAGCGGTGCCCTCGCCACCAGGCTCATGGTAATGTAATAAGTGTGGAGGGAAAACGCCGGGGCTCATATGGTTAGCCTTCCTACGACGAGTACACGAGCAGCTGCTCCTCATTGGTGGAGAGGGAGCACGCTTCGTTTCCGGGGGTTTTCTGTTCGGGGCTGATGTGGTTGATCCTTAAAGACACGCTGTAGAAAGTGAAGGTTCACCACCAGGGTTCCTACAAGTAGACTGGTTCCACAACAGAAAGAAAATCCCCCAAAAAACTGCCTTAAGTTATATCTGATTGACAGTGGGTGGATATTTGTGTTGTCCGTTATACCATTGGGGTAGTTGTTCATGAGTTTAAGATATAATAAATAATGAGGAGAAGTGGTAGGATAATACACTTCTTCCTGCTCCTTTTTGGACATGTAACATTTCAACCCGATCTCATGGGAAAGTGTATAACTAGCACGACATTGATGTGTCATGAGAACGCATTTTAGCCTTTTCGTATGTCATTTGTACACCTCATTTGTTCGTCATTTTTACGGCTTCGGTTAGGTTTAGGAAAAACATCATAGTTGGGCTAAAAATAAGTATGTTTACTAAGTAAAATACGTACGGAAAGAACGTAACATAAGTACGGAAAATACGTCACAAACGTCACTAACGCAACTTCAAAATAACTCTCCTGGTTGAAAGTCCTATGTTTGGTGTTATTTTCCAAGATTCTCTTGAGTCAGTGGCTTTAGTAAGAGTCATACAAGTCATCAAACTGTCTCAGCAAAGTAAGTTACACAACAATATATATGTAAAGTTAGCTGACATTCACTAACATTAGACCATCAGCTACTAATCATATCAGAAGAAGTAACGCTGTAGCAGCAAAACCCCTGAGCGGACTGAACTGAGCACATTTTATTACCTAGAAATTAAACTTTTCATTAATTTATTATTGTTGTACGTCTTTTAAAACTGTCTTGATTCCACCTCCTGACAAAGGGTCTCAGATCAAAAACAACCTGTCATTCTTGGGCCGCTGTTTCATCTTCCAGCAACAATATTCTGACTTAATGCCTTCAAGGATCCTCAGAAAAGGCTCCAGCCGGTCGCAGACATCCACTTCCTCCTGAGGCACAAACAAACCTCCCTCTCTTCCTGGAGGAGCATCTGCCTGGGCCTCCCAGCCCTCAAGGACCGGACAAGATGGCGGCAGATGAGCGGGGGAGACGCTCCATTTGCTGCCAACGGGATCCATTTTTAATGCTCGGGGGCGATTTAAAGCCCCCTTTTAATTACATATAGGTCCCAGTGTACCGGGAGTCATGGATGGGAAGTGTTTGAGGTCTCACTTTGGTTCTGGTCTGGGGACCCCGGTGAGATGCTGGAGTTGACGGCTGACCTCGGCGCTGTGAGTTCTTGAAGAAGTTAAAAGTCCCAGAAGTGCCAGAAGGGGGAGGATGAAATGGTCTCCACTCGTGTCTCTCAGGGACGGATAGACTGGGTGAACGGGCTGGAAAAGCACTTTCCTGCAATTACAGAGGCGGAACATCTCACATCCGTCCCAGCGGTGGATCACCGTGATGGGTCAGAGCTGTGGACGTTAAGAGAGACTGACACGGGTGGATTTTTACCTATCAGGGGATCAGTGAAGCCACACGCTGACCTACTGAAAGTTTCAAACTAACAACTCATTGTGTCGGAAATGGAGGCAGCGATGACTTAAATCTTTTTAGTGAAATAGAAACACTCTTCCCTCCGTGCATATGCGCCTGTTGAACAACTCTTACTGGAATAAATGGATTGCCAACTTGGAAGCCGGTATCGCGTTCTTGTAATACATCCATGGTGTGTAATTTGGATTATCTTTTTAGTTGAGAGTATATTGGCAGTTTATCTTTGTTGGGCAAAGAATGTATTTCATCTCTGTATGATGCAGACAGAAGGTGAATTATTCAGTCAGTCAGTGCTGTGGGTTGTAAACGGCCTACACAACATCCCAACAGGACGACTCCAGGGGTTTAGTTTTGGACTTCCGTAAAGTTGGGGGACTCAGGAGAGAATGATCTCAAATTGAAGCAGCAGACGCCGATATATCCTGATTTTTTTTTAGTTTGTAGTACGAGTCTTTGTGTTCACATAAAATAGAGAAATGAGAAGAGCCCGATGTGTTTTAAACAGCTCGTTAGCAGTTTATAAGGCAGGTATTTTCGGTTAAAGAGCCTAAACTGATACAACCCTAATGACATGATGAGAGTTATAACTCCCTCCAGGACCAGAGAAGACATCAAAAAACTCAAAGTAAACTGATCTTCATGTCTGAAGTCGATCGAATTCCCCTTTAGAGGAAAGTTCTGTTTTTTGTTTGTCTGTTGAAGATTATTTTTACACAGTTTTAGCCATCAATTCAGATCGGTTTAATTGTTGAGATCTGTGGACATGGAACCATAGACTGTATATAAGAAGTAGACGTAGTCACCGTGACGTCATCATTGGTTTGTGGATTGCTGTTTTGAAGCCTTGAGTTCAGCATTTTGGTCGTCGCCATCTTGTTTTTTTGCAACCAGTGACGCAAGAGGGTGGAGCTAAGTACAACCGAACGCTGAATGCGATATTTTTAGGCGACCAAAAAGGTTAAAATTAACTTTCAGGAAGTGAAAACACACTGTGAAAGGGTTAAAGTTGTAAGACGAAAACATACCGGACAACGCCGCGGTAGCGACCTGTCAATCACAAGGTAGCCCCGCCCTAAAGCATCCCCTGCTTTATGGTCTATCTGACTCTAAATGGGACCATAATTTACTAAATGAACATCATGCTCACTGCATGCAACCTGTACAGTGAGCAACGCAAACAATCTCACAGGTTATTTAAAATTTCACCTTTGTTTTTACTTTTAAATAATAGTTTTATAAACAGTTATATAGTTAATGGCGTGATGTGGTGTCGTGGTAAAAGCCGGTTGAGTCCAGAGAGATGATAGTAGATGTTTTCCTGCAGCCAGAGGACGTCTGAGTGTCCGTTCAGCAGCATTATGCTTGATGCCATACATCATCCTCAGTGTCTCTCTGTTTGTCTGCTCCCTCCCCTCCGCCGCTGTAGCTGAACTCTGGCCGCTGCGATGCATCACGGCCGCTGTTTGATCAGCGGGCGAGGGTGGGGGGGGCCGCGGGCCGAGGTTAGCCCGGGCTCAGACCCGGTCCTCTCAGTCTCTGAACTCTGAGAACATCGGGGCGTTTAAGACAGTGATGAAGCCTTCCCTCTGGTGGATCGGGTCACATTGGCGTGTCTGTCACTTAGCCCGGCTGACTCTCCTCTCTCTGTCTGCCTGTCAGGATGGCAGATGACAGCGGGGGGCCACCGGGGGACCGCCGGCTCCCGGTGAAGCACCATTTGCTGCCCTCCGTGGAGAATCATCCCCCCACCGCCAACACCACCAGCTGTATTTCAAGACCGTCGCACTGCTGTCACGGCAAAGACTCCGGCAACAAGGCGAGGACTCTCCCATAAAACATCAAAAGCGTCCGCTGCAATGAAAACACAAGCGAGGGGGGGGGCCTTGTCAATCTTTACAGCCCCGCACTTCTAAGTGACTGTAGCCTCACCGCCACCACGCACAGCTTCCACGCCATTCATTCATTTTTCATGCTGCGCGGGCCGGTGATCCAAAATGTGCCATCTATTCTGCAGCTGACACGTCCAAACGTCTGAGTTATCCGTATAATGCCGCACATAACGGAGCTGTCCGCCAAAAAGTTTTATGATATGGAAATATGCTAAGAGCCTCTGTGATGAATAGACGTTATGGGGCCAGAAATAACGCTAACGCGAGCTGAGCGACGGCTTTGTTGTGGACATTCAGAGCCTTCCTGACATGACACTAATGTTTGAGTGACACGCTCTCGTACTGCTGTACATGAAATACATCTTTAATAGACAAACATTAGAAACACATTTTACTCTTTGACATTATAAGTGTCTGTAGCAAGACCTAGTTACTTAGCTAACCCTAACATTCCCTCGTATAAACGTTGTTAAATATTGTTAGGGTATAGCAGCAGTGTATGTTTAAGTGTGCATGCATAGGAGTATCTACAGGTAACAAAACAGAAACCAGTACAGGTGTGATACGAAGCATAGTCATATAGTTCAGTGTGGGTTTGGAACAGTTACTATAACAGCAAACTTATTTCATATTTAAGGTGAACAGAGGTAGAAGAAGTACTCAGATATTTACTTAAGTAAAAGTAGCAATACTAGAGTATAGAAATACTCTGTTACAAGTAAAAGTCCTGCATTCAAAACTCTACTCAAGTAAGGACAAAAATATTAGCATCAAAATATACTTAAAGTACCAAAAGTACTCGTTATGCAAAATGGCCCATTTCAGAATAATATAAATTATATTACTGGATTATAATTATTGATGCATTAATGTGTTCATCACTTTAATGTTGCAGCTGGTAAAAGTAAGAGCTCATTTTAATTATTTTATAAATGGCTGGGTATCTAAATCTATAATAATACATCATAATATATTAGTTGATTTTTTTTATTTTGTATTATTAATCTAAATCTGCAAAGTAACTAAAACTGTCAGGTTTAAAATACATCAATAAATACCCCACTCGTGAATTTTAACCACAGGCATACATCAACATACTGTACTGTTTGTGCAGTATTGTGTGTTTCCACACCAAACAGTGCCCTGGTGACGTTACCTAACCACCTTACCCCCCCCCTCATCGCCACCCCCCCCCAAACCTATAACCTCAAACTAAAAATAAAAATGTTCAGGATGTTACAGAGAAAGTTCGAAATGACATAATAAATAGATAGATAAGTAAATGAAAGTCAACCCTGGACCCGTTTCCTCCCATTGCCTAACAGAGAGCTGCAGGAGTTAGCATGTTAGCACTTCCTGTTCCCTCATCTGGAAGTCAGTGGGTTTTTAGTTAGATGCCTGAAATAAGTAACACAAGCTGAAGAGATTTTAACGTTTTGTTCTACGACATAAAATACGTCAGTAGATATTCCACTGGTGAATTTTGAATCCTTTACGTGTCTTTAAAAAGGCGGTTGCTAACAAGTGGCTGAATGAGACTACTAAACATCATCACGCCGACTCGTCCTCCTTTACAGCCTCGTTGTGTTTATACTCGCGCTCATGCAAGTGGTGTTCACTTTGGGAGATTATCTTGCTGAACAAAACATGTAAGTATCATAAACGTTTGTTTGCCACAGAGCTTATTTTCTGCGATAATCCAAAACCCAATGGAACAATCTTATTGGTTTTATGTCGAGGGAACAAGGGTGATGCTAACTTCCTGGTTGGCCCACAAAAATACGTCATCCCTGCAGCACTCTACATGGCCTATACCTTAATCCGGCCCTGAGCAGAGGAACAAAATGCCTTAAAATACCTGATGGCTCTGTTGGTTGGCGTACTTTTGCAGAAAGAGATCCAAGATTATTAAAGTCTCCATATGAAGGAGTCTTTAAACATCCACACTGACCCTAAACCAGTCGTGTAAAGACCTGAGGACCATCTTAAACATCTTCTTTAAGCTAAAATATCTCCACTGTGAAGGTCTACAAGTCAACCTGGTTCTCACAGAGATAGAGGTACAAGAACACCCTCCCACCCCCACAGAGATGAATCCTGTATGCATTATGTCCAGACTGACACGTAAAGAGGCCCTAGATTAACTGCTCCCCCCCTCCAGACTTTTTATCCCCTCCGTTCCAGGGGCCACGCTCATTTACATAAACAGATAATCCTTGATAAAAATTTCCATTAGACAAAGGTGAAATGGATCAATTTCTGCTGCCAAGATAAATCTCACGTTTTACACCGACAGGGTCATTACACAAGCCACATTTCAGGAATAATGTATTTAAAAAGTCCGCCGATAGCGGCCATTTCCCGCTTTCCAATTACCTTAAAGAAAAGCTTATTCTGTGGACAATAAAGCACATTACGGCACAATATGATACAGTCCATAAAGATCAGCGTGTTTGATGAGAGGTTAGCGAAAGCTCAGCATATTTCGGAGGGGATGTCACAACCCCGTGGTTATCGCTGACACCTCGCTGTGCTCGCCATGCAAATGTCCTATTACGCCCAGTCCAAATAGATTAAGAGGCCTGTTCAGAAATAAACAGTTTTTTCCTGTTTTTTTTCCCTCCTCTCTCTCTCTCTCTGCGGTGAAGGTGGGAAGAGAGGAAGATGGGAGGGGAAGACGATGGGTGGGTTGGGTTGAGGGGGGGGGTGAGGTGGATTGACAGGACAGCGAGGTGATGCCAGCGGTCCGGGGCAGGGAGACAACGGAAAAACTCATTAGTTTGCTTCCACCCCAATTCGCCGCTCTGCATTTGACCTTGAGACATCCACTCCCCTCCGTGCCCTGCCCACCCGCACCCCGCCCCCCCGTCTCCTGGTTTAGGTGAATCACACTGCAGGGTTTGGATGGGCAGGGAGTCAGACTGAGGGTGAACGAGGCTTCCTCCAAACCGCAGACGCAAAAATCAACTGGTTTCAAGAATTTCCTAGAAATGATTGTCTTCATCCTGCAGCCTGGTCTCCTAAATATTACGTTCCCAGAAAAGAAAATAGTTTAATACGTTTCTAATCATAGTATCGTAGTCCGCAGAAGTGGGAAGTAGGGTCATTTTCTCATCGACTTAAACATTTCCCAGGAAGGGAGGGTGCAATGAAAGAAGCTATCAAGTGGCTTTATGGGAAATGTAGGATTCAGGGACTGGGGAAAAGTCAGGATATTTTGGCTTCTGCTGTATAATTTTTATTGGCATATTTATCTGTAAGTGGATTGTTGTGTTGGGATGTGGCGTATTGTGGTCGTGTCTCCCGCTTTGGACGTTGAATGGATGTCTCCATGTTGTTGTTCTGAGGATGGACTGAAGGAGCATCAGGGAGCACGAAGGAAATGTGTCCTGGACTCGACATATGACATATATGCATGTGTTTTTACTACTACATTTTGTAAAATAAGCCAAACTAAACTGAAAAAGACATTTGATTGCAAAATGGGGAACCTAACTGAAAGGAATACTTCACCCATAAAAAAGACCATCTGTATATCAGTTACTCACCCCGTGTTACCTTGAACTCTTGAAGTAAACTTGTGCAGTATAATCCAAGTCTCATTTATCCAGTCGGATGATCACTACGTCCCAAACACATGTATCTTCACTAAAACCTGACTATTTAGAATACTTCCGCGATTGTAAACGCATGATATAGATTTGCTGCATCAATAATCTATAACATTATGAAAGGGGCCAATCTGCATGATGAGTACTTTTACTTTTTTTCGATAAGACGCAAATTTGTTTTAACGGCACTAATTTCTTAACGCATTAACGCAACTTGCAATTTTTTAGGTTGTAGCGGACTCGGTTTTAAAGCTAGAGTGAAGATACTGGTATCATATGAAACTAGAAAACCTAATGAATCCATTGGTAACCATGTCAGACGAGCTTGTAGTGAAGGAGGTTAAATAACGCTCCAAACATACGGTAAATTATGGCGAGGAAAAACTGGCATGTCCATTTTCAAAGGGGTCCCTTGACCTCTGACCTCAAGATATGTGAATGAAAATGGGTTCTATGGGTACCAACGAGTCTCCCCTTTACAGACATGCCCACTTTATGATAATCACATGCAGTTTGGGGCAAGTCATAGTCAAGTCAGCACACTGACACACTGACAGCTGTTGTTGCATGTTGGGCTGCAGTTTGCCATGTTATAATTTGAGCATATTTTTTATGTTAAATGCAGTACCTGTGAGGGTTTCTGGACAATATCTGTCATTGTTTTGTGTTGTTAGTTGATTTCCAATAATAAATATATACATACATTTACATAAAGCAGCATATTTGTCCACTCCCATGTTGATAAGAGTATTAAATACTTGACAAATCTCCCTTTAAGGTACATTTTGAACTGATACAAAATGTGCGATTAATTTGCGATTAATCGTGATTAAATATTTTAATCGATTGACAGCCCTGTTTTTGTTACTTCAGGTACACTTTTCTGTTAATACCTCATTATATACCATACTGTAATGGAGTAACTTTACATTGTCATATTCATTTTAGACAAATAGGAGTTAGAAACAAAAGAAAGAAGTGTCGGTACATCTGTTGTTCATCTGGACTTTTTGACATCGTTGTCATATTATATTGTTTAGTGATAGTTTACATCCATACAAGCCAGATATGAGCATGAATTTGGATGTGATCATGGTTGTATTTGGTACGAGCGCAGCCTGAAACAGATCCAACATGACCTCTCCTGCGGTGACAGGTTGAAGGCTAACCTCCCCCACTATCTCTCTTCCTCTCCATTATAGAGACACAAACAGCCCTTCTGCTGTGAACAAAGTGTCTCTCTTTTGTCCTCGCTGGCTGGAAACCCAAAAACCTCCTCTCTGCCTCCGACCCGAGGACGCATCCTCAACTCCTGAGCTGTTCGTTCTGCATTAATCCGAGCTGTAATTTTCCCTGCGTGGCAGCATGTGCTGTAGACTCGCAGGGTCGACATGCCTGCAGAGATGAGAGAGGAAACAAAAGAAATCAGCTGCAGAGATCTTCTCTGTCCCACCATCCACCATCCACCCCCCCCCCCCCTCCTCTAACGCCAGGAGACATGAAACCCATTATCTTGATGGGATCAGGCAGCATCCATCTTAATACTGGATTGCATATGATGACAATGATGATCCTCAGAGCAACATGCCACCAGCTAGAGAGCTTCCTGGCGGCAGGTTTGGAGCCAATCCCACGAGGAAAAAAATCTTTTTTTTGTTAAAAACCCCACTTACAAAAAGGCTCGGCTCGTATCTCAATCTGGTTTAATCCAACTGTGAATTATTTATCAGACGAGATCTGTCTGCTATAGTCTGTCCGTCCACGCATCCATTTTTCATCGTCCACGGCGTCCCAATCCTGTCGTTTCCTTAATCATAACTTCAATTATTGCCCTGATCTAATGCACTAACTTTTAATAAATCATACCAGTTGAAACAGCCCCCCAATTGGTGCGTTATTTATTATTGGCCTGATGCAGGAGCCAGTTTTGGGGGTCTCGTATACGCTGACGCTCATGCAGGGAGTTGATGTCTCTATGGAGGACGTAGACAGAGATACCAGAGCGCCACCTGCTGCCTTTACAGGGAAGTAGAGGCTTCATTTGTGTTTCCTCTGATTCTTGGCTCTGCAACTGTGAGTCTTTTGTTGTAGCCACACAGTGAAACAGCAAGTAACTGGGTTTAATCTGTAAATCATGCTCATTCAGAAATTTAGTCTTTCTTTCTTTGCTTTATTTTAGTTGCTTTTAAATGCAAAAGGGCACAGAATAAGTCAAATTATAAACACAAAATAGGGGGAATGCATAAGAGGTTTAGGATGTAATTGCAAAATCTCCTGTTTTAGTCTGACCATCTTTATTACATGTCATTCCCCTTTTCTTACTCTCTCTTTTAATGGCAAAAAATGCATTAAGAAAACACAAAATAGCTTATAAACAATATACATTAAAAGAAAATGCAATTATTCATGCTGAAAAATACAAGTTTGAGTTGTCCTGCTCAGTGCAGACTGATAAAAAAAAAAGATGTGGTTAAGATTCTTTTAATTTTTTCATTTCAATGGCCATCAATCAATCAAGAACTTTATTGTCATTATGCAAGCATAACAAAATTGGAGTTGCGTCAACCTCAAATGGCGCATTGTATTAAAAGAATTCACACATATTTACAACTAATAAATAAAGCACAAATGAGATAAAAGTTTAGTAATAAATATCAGCGATAAAAAATATAAAAATATAAGTAATAATTTTTGCACGTTTTTTATCCTCATCTTTTATTTAACTGAAAAAGTACAAAAACAAATGACAAATAAAATATTTTTTTTAACATGTGCAAAATTGCAAACACTTGCTCATAACATTTTGTTTTTAATTTCTAAATATTGTAATTATTTATTATGTTGTATATCAAATGAGGTGAATAACTTGATCAAATGTGCAGAATTCTGTAGAAATATTACTTCTAATGATGATAATATTTATGGTTATATCCTCCGTGGCCACATACTGTACAGTCAGTGTCTCGTCCTCACTGACAGACAGTTTAATGTTGTTTTATGTGAAGCAGCTCGTGGTCGGTGGGTGGCCTTCTGCTGCTCTGCTGTCGTGTTGACGTCCTGCAGCAGCAGCAGGAGCAGAGTGACCTCCGCAGGACGCAAAGCGAACTGCAGCCGGACGTCTGTGAGTAACACAAACCACGTCTGAGGAAATGATCATTGATGATTTCCAGCAGCAGCTCATTTATTTCAACCTTTTTTAGTTATAGCAGCAACAAAATCACAGTTAATATCTTGTGTATTTAATGGATACGATGGAGAGGCTCTGAATGAGAGTCTGCTAAGTTGAATAAGTTTCTCTCTTTACTTTGAGGAGATCCATCAGTATAATTTTAATTCTGAGTCAGATTTACGCAGCAATTAATAAGTTTGATCCGTTTTACTGAAGAGGCTGCACACTCAGAAAGTTAGATCCTCATCAGTAATATCTAAATTAATTCTCTCTACAGCAGACTACTGATGATTAAGAGACATTACAAATTACTGCAGCAGTTTCTAATGAATCTACTGGTATAGTTTGACTAAATAGCTAATGAAAATACTTTTACTTTTAAACAGTGCAGCACAGAGGTGGTTTGATACTGAGGTATGTAGTGATGTAGTGACTGTGAGACTAACTTCAGTGCTGCATGCTAACATGTCTCTCAAATTAATGAAATTAAATCTCATGGCATCTATAAGGCTCTAAATAGGTATGAATTTTGAATTATATGCAGCCGATCTTCTACATTCATGCATCGTTTTACTTATAATTGCACAATGTAGGATTTAAAAACTAAGGTCAATGTCTTGTTTTTAGAAACACTGAGTTCATGCATCCAAATTCTGACAATACAACCCTCAAGTCAAAAATGTTTGCAAGATTTTCTGACAATAAATATTTTTTCATTTTCATTTATTAATTTACTGCTCAGTTATGATCTAAATACTATTTCTCCACAACACTAGGAATATAATTATATATAATATAATATATATATATATATATATATATATATATATATATATAATATAAAAGACATCTTTTCAATTTAGTTAATCAATTTATTTGTTTTGATTTGATTTGATTGATTTTTGCCTACAAACAGATATTGAGGAACCAACATGTTTTGTTTTTTATCCTACACACCTGTCTCGAAATTATTAACCTGTAAACATATTAAGTCTAAAAAATATCAGAATGTAAATCCCAAAACAATACTTGAGACGTGACGTCTTGTAAATCAGCAGCAATTTTTTCTACCCATCATCAAAAATCACTGCAGTGAATTTACGTGAAATAATTTGTTATATTAATGGTTTTATTTTGTAAATATGTGAATATACATGCCATAACATAAGCTTTAGAGTACTGGTTCTCATTACATATGTACACATACATACTGTAGGTCCTCTTCACGGAGTTCGCCATGTTGCACCGCCATGTTTCTACAGTGGCCCAGAACGGACAAACCAAACTCTGTTAACTCTTCCCTGCTTGGGTCGGAGTCGATAACATTACTCGCTACCGTCACCGCCGCTCTGTCTCTCTCTTGCTTCACCACTCACTTGCCACGTACACACACACACACTCTACACACTGACTCTGCTCCAGATGACCTACACTACTCTTACAACAACTGGCTCTAGAGAGGGACATTCACGTTTTCACTTCAGCCACCGTAGTTATTCAGTTGGTTGCAATTTACCTTTGCCTCTGCACCTTTTAAGGGAAAAGGTTGGGAACCACTGCTATAGAGGAAAAAAGCTGTACATTTATTTTAATTTAAACTTCATTTAAACAGACTAAACAATACTAGAGTTGACAAAGCAATCCTAAAACGGCTAAAAAGAGCTAACAACAGAGGCAATGGAGTTATTTACCATAGAGAGTTTATATTAGTTTTACATTTGGCAGAAGTTAACAGTGTCTTCAATTTGATGTCCTCAATTTAAAGTCGCAACAAGTGGAGTAGACAACATGAAAACTGTCTATCCCATCACTGTCTGAGCATCAGGGAAAGACAGCAAATGTATGTTTTGTTAATGTCTGCAAAAAGTCAAATAAAAATCCCCAAAATGTTTCCACATCATGTCAGAAAGCTGCTCCTCCAATCACTCATAGCACTTAATGTCAGATGTATTTGAGCTGCAGGATTATGTTCCCCCAACCTGAAACAAGTTGTTTTACGTGAGTTGTTGTAAAAGGTGGAAAGTAGATGAGTACACACAAAAAATCATTTTTGGTTTTGAGAAATACACAATTACATCGTTTTTTAATCTAAATCTTCCTTGGAAAACTCATCAGCGTCCCATGTATATCTGCAGAAAGAGGATGAATGCAACAGCGCATATGCAGCTCTAATCTACAGTCAGTTGTATATTAAAGGGTTTATTCGTGGTATTGTTCTGAAAACAAAGTACCCTACATACATACTCTTTGTGTCAAAAAGCTTTTGTCTGTGTGATGAGGATGAGCTTACAATTTCTGATCCATTAAGGATTACCGGGAAGTTTCGTCCAGCTGCAAAAAGTGCAACAAGTCGCAGCAGTTGTTGCTGTTGGGAGGCATTAATCTCATTCCCAGCAGCAGCTAAGTGTCCTAAAACAACCACCCTGCCCTCCTCTTTAATCCCCTCCACCGTTGTCAAAATTGTTTTCGCTTTTCTTTGGCAGGAATTACAAGATAGGGAACCAGATGTAACATTCTAAGACTAAAAAAAAAAAAAAAGTAAAAGGAAGCCTGGAGATTAAGACTAATGCCTTTCAATATTGTTATACAGATGAAACTTTAAAAAAAAAAAAGAAAGTACAAGGAGACTAAGCAACATTTCATTCCCAGAAAGAGCTCAGTGGCCCAGATGCTCCGAGGATAGATTCAGACATTAGTGCTGGAACATTTGTTGATGCAACATTTCAGGGTTTTTTTCCACAGTTTGTGATGTACTGCTCTACATATGGCCTCAAAGCGGAAAAATAGTTTGTTTTTGGATGATATTTCTTGCCTAATAGCAGCTTGGTTTATATTTTATCTGATGATTAGTTGATTATTTATGTGGATGATACACATTAATCAACATGAATGAATGTTTCAGACAGGAACTGTCAAAAATAGTCAAATAGACATCAGTGAGACACTGACATGATTGGACGAACACACGACTAGCTGAGCTGTTATCCGTCTAAATGTCTAATTTTCTTAGTGGACAAACTATAGACTGTATATAAAGATGGACGACGCGTCTCCACTTCCTCACACTGTACAAGTGAAGCCAAAATATCGCGGATACGGGAGCTGCCATCTTGAGATTTTGACGTCATTTGGAGCCAGAGTCTGTGCAGTAGTGATCGGGCGGTGGAGCTGCGGTATCGAGGTCAACCACCCGAACCAATCGCGAGCCGAGAACTTTTTATAGCATCAAATAACTAATTAAAACCAATTTGATCAGAAAAATTAACACTTGAACAAACATCATTGTGATAAGAACTACCTAAAATGATAGAAACCATCTTATTTGACGTGACTTTTTAGTTTGACCTATGTCCCATCTGCTAACGTGGAGGAGGCGGGATTTAAGATCTATACTGCAGCCAGCCACCAGGGGGGCGATCCAGATGTTTTGGCTTCACTTTGGGGAGCTGTCATGTCGTCCACATACTTGCCAACCCTCCCGATTTTCCCGGGAGACTCCCTTTTTTCATTTCCCTCTCCCGGTTTCCTCCCGGGGTAACAATTCTCCCGCATTTATGGCACATTTTGCCACCTTTTATTCCTTTTTACCTGTTTTTGGCACTATACAGCGTGTATAAGCTCTACTGTTTCCACCCGGACGGCAATAGAGCTACACCAAAATGTCTTTTCCTAGCGGAGGAGAGCTCCTCACAAGACCGCGGCGCAGTTTGAGCTGCGCCCGCTGCACATCACAGCATCACAGCAAAGCCGTCGTGGCGCTAGCCATTGGAAATAACGGGTTTCAGAGCACAGTGATGACGTTTTTTTGTCTGAAAGGACCTTCAGTGAGTGTGAGAAAAAGAGAGTACTAAGAGAAATAAATACTCAAGCAGGGGAAAAAATGAGTGAATGAATAAAAACAGATTAATATTAGTTTATACCAGAGATCCACACAAGTTCACACCAGGGGTGAATTATTCAGTTTTCTTTCCTGAGAATTAAAAGTAAAATTAAAAGTAGGCCTATTTAACATAAAAAATGCCATTGCAGTGTATTTATTATTTTGTTATTGTCATTCTTTAAAAGTCACCAGAATGTAGGAAACAGAGTCTCTGAAACTCAAATTGTCTCAAAAATCCACTTTGGTTTTGAAGACTTCCATATTTTTGTCCATCGTCCATCTTTATATACAGTCGTAAGCTGTAATTTCTCCTAAACTGTCCACCAAAAATGTGTTTCTAAATACCTACAAATTGATAAATAGGCCTCACAGTTACAGAATTAGATGTGTAGGTAGGCGGTGGGTCACATTATCATCCAAATCATCCACCAAAATAAATCTGAAGCTACAGCAGAAACAGCTTGAATCTGCAAAATCATGCTTTCTTTTATGTCAGTATCACCTGTTTTGATGCATGTCTGGGTTAGGGGAGACTCGTGGGTACCCATAGAACCCATTTTCATTCACATATCTTGAGGTCAGAGGTCAAGGGACGCCTTTGAAAAAGGCAATGACAGTTTTTCCTCACCAAAATTTAGCGTTAAGTTTGGAGTGTTATTTAACCTCATTCTTGACAAGCTAGTATGACATGGTTGGTACCGATGGATGCCGTATGGTTCTAGTTTCATATGATACCTGTATCTTCACTCTAGCTTTAAAATTGAGCCCACTACCGTGTTAACTTTGACAGCCCTAGTATTTTTCTTTTCAAATAAATATAGCTCAGGTTTAATCTGGTCTATCTAGACTGTCAAATATTATATACGGTGTCCACAGTCTGCAGCAGAGATGAACCAGATTTTTCATGATTGTTGGGATTCCTCATGAAGAGTCTCTTTTGTAATGGCGGCTCTCTCAGGTTGCTTCTTTTCAGGAACATGTGAACAGAGTATTTTCACACTGTCTCCCTCTGTGGCAGTCTGACTTCACCCCCCCCCCCCCCGCTCTGTGGGAAGAGCAAAGAGCTGTCCCCGACACTTTGAGTCAAGGCCTGAAGCACGGTCGGCCAGAGACATCCAGACGTCCTGGATGTGAAGAGGAGAGGATGGGAGAGGAAGAGAAACTCTGTGTGACACAGAGGGGGAGGAAGAGGAGGAGGAGGAGGAGGGGGGGGGAAGGCGAGGCCGCATCAGACGACTGCCGAGCTGCATCCAAGTGTCAGGGTCCCAAAATAGTGGCGAGCAACGACCAGACTGAAGACACCAAACAAACAACAGCTCTCAGATCAAGTAAACATCGGCTAACACACAAGACACGACAAACTGTGAAGCCTCCCTCTGTCTTCCGGTCTCGTTAATCAGAGCCGGGGAGAAAGCAATCGGAGGGGACACCCGTCCTATTAGAGGAGGCTGCCGACGTCTCTCCCCTCCTCTGACCGGGGTTCTCGCAAACACTTTGCCTCCGAAACAACGTTGACAAGCTCCCTCTGTGCGGTGCTGTGTGGACACAGAGGACAGAGCCTCGTCTCCAGCAGATGTCTCGTGGCGCCGACTATAAATAAAGCCAATGAGACCAGCCGGCCGCTGACGAGCACAAGCCGCCGCGAGGCCGTGTTAGCTTTGCAAAGGGCCTGTCTAGTCTTGGCACGGCAGGCGGGCTAACATTTGGCGGGCCCTGCGTCGAAGCCTGTGAGCTTTGTGTTTAGGGTTTGGGAGGAAAATAAAGATTGTAGCCTCTTGATTTGAGGTTTGATCAAAGTTGCTTTCCGTGTCGGAGCAGGTGGGAGAGGAAATGATGGAAGCTGAGGTGCACAACTCGCCTGAGGAAACACAAACAGTGGAAAACATGTCATGCATTGTTCATTTCTCCTCTGTGCAGTAACATATAGTCAATTTAACATGTGTTTAAACCCCCCCCTCCAGCACAGTTTTACTTCCTGTTTTCTGGTTCTTTCTCAAACAGAGAATGGGGGGTGTGGTTAATAGTCAGACGTAATTCGTTACCACGACAACCAGATTGCATCGTTTTTCAACCCAGTTTAGATGAATTTACTGTTCATCAGACGACAAATGAGACAAGAATTTAGCGCGACACGCCGATTCTCTCTCACTTGCTCTCTTCTTCACCGTCTCCTCCTGGTGAGGCGGCCGTCTGGCTGCTGCTGCACCGGAGGATAGATAGACATGTAACCGAGGTCTGCCGTTTGAAATGCAGTTTTTGGACATTTTGGAGGAAAATATGCTCAAATCATAATATGGCAAACTGCAGCTGTCAGTGTGCTGACTTGACTATGACTTTTCATTCACATATCTTGAGGTCAGAGGTCAACAGACCCCTTTGAAAAGGGCCATGACAGTTTTTCCTCACCAAAATTTAGCGTAAGTTTGGAGCGTTATTTAGCCTCCTTCACAACAAGCTAGTCTTCACTCTAGCTTTAAAACTGAGCCCGCTACAACCTAAAAATCACAAGTTGCGTTAAAGAAATTTGTGGCGTTTTGGGCAAACTAATGGACTTTATGGCATATGAGATGTATTTCTCTCAATCAGCTAAAATATATGACATCATAAAGTTTGAATTAATCAGCCTATTTGATCTGTAGTTTGGGATTTATCCTATAATTATTATCCATGTCAATGTGTACTTTATTTATTTTATTTTATTTATTTTACTTTAATTTATTTTTTAATCTTATTTTCTTTTCTTTCTTTTTTTATTTTAATTTTTGTTCTTTATCCTTTTTGCATCGGCAATGGG
The DNA here is from genome assembly GCA_916701645.2 of Sebastolobus alascanus. Lineage (NCBI taxonomy): Eukaryota > Metazoa > Chordata > Actinopteri > Perciformes > Sebastidae > Sebastolobus > Sebastolobus alascanus. Next base: position 26,557 of record CAKAOJ020000026.1, on the reverse strand, counting down.
TGGGAGTTGGGTGGGAGGGGGCTTTGGGGGGAAAATATCGGCATATGGAGGGACAATCATTTACATTTGTGCTCTATTTTTATGTATAAAAATATAAATATATATATATATATATATATATAAAATATTATTATTATTACAAATTATTATTAAAAAATAATGATGATAATAATAATAATTAGTATTAATAATATATAATAATAATATAAAATAGAATTATTATTATAAAAATATATTATTATTATTATTGTAAATAAAAAATATTATTATAAAAAATATTTCTTTTATATACATTAAAAAAAAAATCAGTGAAAAGAAGTATAACATCTAATGTATTTACCGTAACATAATGTGTCATTAAATGTGGTGCAACAGTCAGAGAGGAGTGCACCAGTGTAGCCTTGTGTTTCATTGATGACCCTGACAATCCCAAAGGACATTGGTGGCCCGGAGGCCTGTCTGTCTCTATTTAAACCACTCTAACAGCGCCTTGTTTGGAGAGGAGAGACTTCCACTTGCCAAGACAGTGTAGGCACTCTCAATTAAGATGTAATGCAGCGCCGTTTTACTGCACATTTCATTGTAGGACGCTGGCGGTTGGCGCTTTATGAAGGAAAATATCGTCCGTAACATGGAACACTTGCAGCGTCTCTTATCATGTGATGTTTCGACGCTGATAAAATGGCCGATACACAAATCACCTCTTGCTTTTTATAACATTCAGAGTATAAGTAGGAGCACTTTAATTTCATGTTCCATTACACGCCGTCTAAGCGCACAATTACACTGAGGCACATTTCTCTGCGTTAAGTCTGACATGAAAATGGAGGACAGAAATCAAAGACAAAGATTGAGGATTTTAAAAAAAAGGGCCGACGACAGATTGTCACAGTGAATCAGTGAGGAGTCAGGAAGAAGGTGGCGGGGCGGGAGACGGGGAGACGTCCTTATGAAAAACCTCCGTCAGAGTCCACAGTGCATGTGAGAGATGTGTCCTCTATCGTGAATGTACCAGGGTCCTGTTTGATGGCTGTAATCCACTGAGATATCCTGAAATAACCACCAAAAAACCTCTCATATGAACCCTTTCTGACCTTTTTAAAAGCTAATTGGCTAGAGGAGGTACTAATTGTATGTGATTTTGGTGCAGTCGGATGTTTGCACAGTATGTATTTTCCTTGTAGTCAAAACTGCATTAAAAACAAAATGTATCTCAATGGTTAAACCCTAAATAATGAACGTTGAAGCCAATGTGAAAGCGCTGCAAGCTGCACTGCCTCTAACGGCCAAAAGATGGTGCCTTCAAGAGAACTTCATTGGATTCAATGAAAAAAACCTCCAACTTCTCTCTTAATAGGAAAAGGTCAACATTTTGGGAAATACACATATTCTCTTTCTTGAGAGTTAGACGAGAACCCTCATTACGACTGTAGCAGGAGGCTATTAGCTGAGCATAAAGACTGGAAGCAGGGGGAAACAGCTAGCCTGGCTCTGTCCCAAGTTAAAAAATATACCAATATCTAAAGATTACAGATGATCATCTTATTTTATGTCATTTTAAAACAGTTATATTGTACAAATTTTTTGTAGTATTTTTTATATTTTTATTGATTCTTTTTTTAATGTTTCCTGACTTTTGTAGTACTTTACTTTTATTTTTTATAAGTTTATTGGATGCACCAAACACCAAGGCAAATTCCTTGTATGTGAAAGCCTACTTGGTAATAAACCTGATTCTGATTCTTAACAGAACCCATCATTAGAGGTGCTGGCACTGTTGTAGTCAGTTTTAAAGCTAAAGTGAAGATACTGGCATCTTATGAAACCAAATCCATCGGTACCAACCATGTCATACTAGCTTGTTGTGAAGGAGGCTAAATAACGCTCCAAAGTTGGGCTAAATTTTGGCGAGGATGGAAAAGATGGCATCATGAAGAATCCCAAAGTCCAGGCTTTAAATCATCTATTTAAAAACTCTTTATGTAGATTTTGCATTGCCAGGAGCAAAAATAACTGAAGTCAGTGTCTACCAAGTTGAAAAAATAGTGTTTTATAAGTGATGTGGAAAAGAAAGTAGAAGGAAAAGACATATTGTTCAGTTCTCTCTATGTGCTGCCTCATTTGTATTAAACACTGCCAACTGTAAGCCTACAAAATCAATTAATAACTGAGCAGCGACTGCAGCAGCCGGAGATTCGTGTTGTTTTCCCTTGCACGCACGAGTTACTATCTTAACTTGGCAGCTGACACTTTGCCAGAGTGGATGTGCTGAGAGGTGTATTAGAAGTGATAATGAAGAACACACTTCCAGTTGAGAATGAGGCAATTAAAGAGGGGTGTAAACAGCAGAGGGAGGACTGAGTGTGACTTCCCTCCTGAGGGAATCCTCCCAACATCTCTCACACCTGAGAGGTCCGCGGAGAGGGCTTCGCTCTGATGAGGATGCTGGATGACAGTTAGCGACAGGAGGATGTAACACAGTCGTACAGTGCAGCGGGATGACAGCCGGGAGACGGAGAGCTGCACTCAGCGGCCCGCATTTAAAGAGCAAGTTGCAGGTTGAATTTATTTTACTAAATGAAAATGAAAAGTTAATACAGGATTTAATATGTTTTACAAGACATCTGGGCAAAAATTCAGAGGAAAAATAGCCGTTTTGAGAATAAAATATATGGACGCAGTCTCCATGACTTCACCCATAGGTTTCTGAAGAGCTTATTCAAACACAGACATGAATCATTATGTGTAAAAATAATTTCAAGGAAAGGAGAAAGGAATAGAAAAAGAGGAGCAGACAAATAAAAAATAATTATTATTATGAGTGCTGCTGTTGCTTGTCTGACACATGTGGATGCAGGCAAATCTTGTATAGCTATGTCAAATTATATTAAATTATTATTAAGTGGACATTAGAAATTTACAGAGGAGACCATCAACTAGTGTGGGAACTGTTCCAATCCATAAATTTTACATTGTTGTCTTCAGTAGGCCTATAATTATAAAATAATATCAGGGTTTTTTCATGCATTTTTTTTATATTTCTTTAACAAGTGTTATAATATCAAAATGTTTGCAAATAGAAGAAATAAAGAAAGGTGTGTGGCATGGCAATGTAGGCAATATTGTTAATTTTATTAATCAATTTATATTAATTAAATTTGTTAATTTACTTTTTGCCAATATTGTTTATTTTTATTTTGCGTAGTGTGTAGCCTAACTTTTAGTTTTTCAATTAGTCAATAGTTAATAGGAAAAATAATAAAAGTTCACTCTTAATCACTGAAACTGTAGACATATTATTATACGTATAACGTCATTGATAGAGCCAGCTCTGTTTGGGTCTGTGCTCTTTTTACTCAGGCGGTCCTCGGTGGGCTCAGCGGCGGGGTCCGTTACTGGTGATGACGTCACTGGTGATTTGGAAGATGTTGTAGCCGAAACTTGACAGACTGACTTCAGCCTCTGTATTTTAAATCAATGCTAACACGTTTATACAAATGCGTAGCACGTACTATAAGCCGCAAAATGGAACAAACTGTACATACACCAAACTGAAAGGTGAGCTTGTTCATTTATTGTATCTAAAACAAAGCAGCTAGTTAGCTTTAAGACTCTCGAGCTGTAGCTGATTAGCCGTTAGCTTCCAGACCGCTTTTAAAAAACGGTTGGTTTTAAATCGACTCGGGTAACGGCTGTTTTAATCACCACCAACGGCTGATTTTCAAACGGTTTCTACTTCAGTTGGTTCTTATGACGCAATCGGCTAATAATCATTTTCAAAACAAAGCACGTTCTGTCTGTTATAATCGGTGATGCTACGTCGCTACGTCATTACGTCAGGTAGCGAAGCACCAACCTGGGAGCAGTTACACTTAATTAATAAGTGGTGATGCTAATTGGATTAATGTTTGGAGCCTGAGGCTTCGTAAAAAAAGACTCTTGTGGGTGTGAACGTTTGCTAGCACGCAAGGCTTTAAACATTGTCATGTTACTGGATTGTTTTCCTCCATATAATTAGAGCGGAACGGATCAGATGGGGATCGATTACGTAGGTAACGTGAGATTACGTGCACGACAAGTCTGTGGTTGCACCTATTAAAGCAGCCAGTTGGTGCTAGCTAGCTAGCTCATTTAGTTTCTTTTTCATACAGATAATATGGAGAGAATGAGCTACCTGGTGTTAGTTTTGATTTCAGGATGTCACTAAAGATGCAGTTTCAATTAGTGTGTCACTTGTATTTAGGCTCAACTAGACAGTGAAAAGAACTCTTACACCAGCCAAAATGTAGCAGCATTTAATTGGTCAGCCATGCTATAATGTTTAAAGGTCCCATATTGTAAAAAAGTGAGATTTCCATGTATATTGTATTATAAAACAGGTTTAAGTGCTATGGAAATACTGTGAAAGTATCAAAACGCTCAATCCACAGAGAAATACACACAGCCCATATTCAGAAACTGTGCCTTGGAAACAAGCCGTCAGGATTTCTGTTCATTTGTGATGTCGCAAATCTACAATATCTACTGTGTATATATAGACCATTTCACCGTTTTAAACGTAAATATTCTAAGTCCCAGTTTATTTCCGGTTACAGTGTATGTGAATGACATCAGCTGACAGGAAGTAAACACGGACCCAAACTGTTGACTAGCAACGCAATTCCATTGCAGTTCTGTTGAAATGCCCTAAAACGGAGCGTTTCAGACAGAGGATAAATACAGGCATATTTAGGCAGACAGTATGAGGAAAATAAAGTGTTTTTTGAACATTACAGCAAGTAAACATGTTCTAGTAGAAACACAAAATACAAGTATGAACCTGAAATGAGCATAAAATGGGACCTTTAATAAGACTTGTCTTATATAATGCAGCTTTAATTGAATCTGATCTGACTTTTTGTTTCACAGCTTCAGGTCAGACTACAGCAGAGTCTTACGGCCCAGCCATGCCTCAGAAACCCACAAAGAGCGCCCAGACGGCCCACTACATCGAGCTGGGAGGATATCAGTACTGGCCCGTGCTGGTGCCCCGAGGTATCAGACTGTACACATACGAACAGATCCCGTTGTTTCTGAGGGAGAACCCCTACATCACAGATGGATACAGAGCCTACCTGCCCTCCAGGCTGTGCATCAAAAGGTGAGAAGTAATGTTGAAATACTTTATTATAATCCTCAAAGAGGAGTCATTCTGTGTTTACCACTTTTCAGGGAAGTGAAAGTGCAGAGTCAACTCCGGAGGTTAGCTCAGGGATTTGTTCAGGCATTATGTTTTTGGGTTGTCCGTCTGTACGTCCCATTCTTGTGAAAGCAATATCTCAGGAACGCTTGGAGGAAATTGTATTACATCTGGCAAAAACATCCACGTGGACTCAAGGATGTTCTGACTATTTTTTTCATTATTTAAATCAGCATTTTCCTCTTCTCAGACTACAGTAAAACTGCAAAACAATGATTTAATCATACATTTCAACAACAGGCCTCCATGGCCACAGTGTCTGGTGGCTTTCTCTATTATTTTAGTTGCCTTTCTTTATAAATACTTCCTAAAAATAGGTTTCCATGGATAACATAGGCTGTATTCGAAACCACCTACTACATACTACTGACTACCTCAGTAGTATGTAGTATGAAACTGTTCGAGATTTATTTTTACAATATGCTAGACCAGGCTTTAGCCTTTAAACGAGCTCTTAAAGTACTGGGAAAAAAACAAATTTGTACCACTATTGCAGTATTATTGAAAAATACTTATTTAGCTTTGGAATTTTACTTCACTACTGTGCAGACTGCAAAATCTCAATATGGCAGCTCCCGTATCAGGGATATTTTGGCCTCACTTTTGTACAGTGATGATACCCACCGATACTCTACAGATACTGTTTCCATATGTGCCTACTTAATGATAATATTTAACCACTGACAAAGTTAATGGTTTACTGTAGATTTTGATTCTATGGAGCATCAGAAGTTTGTCAGTTATAGCAGCTAAATACACTAAATTCATTTTAATCTAGAACCTTGTTGGAGCCAAGGGATTGACTTTCTGCATGTTCATACAGCATGAAGATGTTCTAATTTAAATACTGTGAGCTGTGTGGTTGAGATTACTGATCTTAGTCTGTAGTAAAAGATGATTTTTGGGAAGAGAATGATTTATTATTTTAATCTGAGTGACTGTTTTAACGTTCCTCTGTGCAGCCTCTTCATTCTGTCAAATGAGACGGTGAGTATCTGGAGCCATCTGTTGGGCTTCCTGCTCTTCTTCTTTGTCGGGGTGTACAACATGGCCTCGGTGCTGCCGGTCATCGGCGCCTCCAAAGAGGACTACGTCATCTATTCCATCGGACTCTTCTGCTTCCAGGTACAGGACTAGATTAGGATGTTGTCTTACATTTTGACTAGTTGGTGGGTTGGCTAATACAGTAAGTCTGTGTTGTAGTTGAGATTAAAGTTGGTATCCATGATGTCTTCTAGTTCATATAGTGTTAGTAAATCCCTCTTTATGGTGGACTAAAAATGCAAAAACCAGCACAGTAATGGTGCCTCCACTTAGTCAGCTTTTCTCAAATGTTGATCATCTTGTCGGGTCAGATTTGTGCACTTAACGCTGCCAATAAAGTCTGCTTAATATAGAGACGAGAAAATGGCAGTGACTGAGCAAGTCACATGACATCATATTGATAGTTGAGCTTTTCCCTATGGAGGACAGAACCTGCCAAAAATAAATGACTCAATAAATAAATGAATAATTATGCCATTAAATGTACCATAAATCATATAAAAAAAGAAGTGTAAGCATTAATTATTTGATAAACTGTGACATAAATTGATATTTCTGTTTTAATTAACTTTTTAATTGTTTTATAGTCATGATAGTGCATGACAACCCCCTCATTTACATAATAAAGCAGAAATGCATAAAGATATGTTTAAAGAAAAGAATACAGAAATAAATTAGTTTGGAGAAATAAATGGGGGAAATGTAAAATAATGCAGAAATAAATAAATGCATACATTTAACAATAAATAAATACATTAAAAAATAAATTAAATAAATAAATAAATAAACAAATTTAAAAGTTATTAAAAATAAATTAAATGGAAAATTAAATAGAAATAGGAGAATTAAAATTAAACAAATTTCAATTTATGTCACAATTTATCAATTAATTAATGCCTACATTTATTTTTAATATTATTTTTATTACATTTAATGGCAAGATTATGTATTTATCGAGTCATTTATTTATTTATTAATCTATTTTTGATTTTGGCAGGTTCCTTCCTCCATATTTCCCAGTGTTGTTCAAATAAACAGCAGGATTCAACATTGTCATCTTTGTCATTAAAACACCATATTGAATACCTCTCACATTACAGATTATATTGTCAAAGTTAGAGATTTCAGGTTTAATTATAAATATCTAATGACAGAGCATGAACTCAAAAATGTCAGCTTTTTAGATCCAATTATAGCTTTTGTTTTTGCTCAAATATTTAAAAAAAAAAAATATATATATTTTTTTTTTTTGATTAATTGCTAAATATATTTCGGGTCTGTTTATGTTCAGCCAGGTTTACCTAGGCGGCGCATGTTTTATATATTATGTTACAACAAGGTTCCTCCTTATGTTGAGCAATGTGGTGATTTCAAATTAGCCAAATATCCTGGAAACTGAATATGTGACAATTGCTTGGTGTTACCTTAATCTGAGTGGCTACAGAAGGACATCAGACCTCATCCACATTATTGGCAGTTCTTCTCAACAAATGAAAAATAATCAGTCCAGCAGTTGGCTGGACGAGGCTTCGACAACCAGAGTCTTCAAGTCCAATTAAAAAAATATGGGTCTATTAAAAAAGAAAAAAAAAAAGACTTTTGAATTTTGAGATGAAAATGCTCGGGACACCTCTTATTAAATCATAATATTTTCCTATTTGTATTTGTTCCTATTTCGCGGTGGATATCACATCCTTTGCTGCTGTAATGCCTGACTCTCCCTCTTATTGTCTCACCATCCTCAGCTGTGTATGCTGTGTTCGGTGGGTTACCACCTGTTCTGTTGCCACCGCTCGGAGAAGACCAGCCGCCGCTGGATGGCGCTGGACTATGCGGGGGTTTCCATCGGCATCCTGGGCTGCTACGTCCCCGGAGTCTTCTACACCTTCTACTGCAATAATGTAAGTTCACCTTCAGACTGCAGTTCACTTCTCTGATTTGTTATCACTGATTTGTCTCCAATATCTCCGTGCCAATTTGGGGTTTTTATTTCTTTTATGTTGAAAGCTTATCAGAAAGTTCACCAGCTATTTCACCTTATTGCATTGGACAAGATAAGATAGACTTGGAAACAAAATGAGCATCTACTAAACACAAATGCAGCATGGAAAATAAGAATATAATGTACCAAAAATGTCATAAACCTGACATAAATAGTAACTACAAAGTGTATTAAAATTAGGAGAAGAGGGGTAAATAATTAAATGCAGAAATTGCATTTGAAGAAAAATTGTATTTGAGGGAATCTTATTACAGAGCTGATAAGGTGTCTTGTGCTTCATTTAGATTTCTCATTCCAAAATATAATCAGTATTTGCTTAAAGATTGGTGCCATTAATTGAACAAACATTTAGTTTAGCTTATCTCCTGACTTTCCTGAGCATGACTTTGCAAGAGTTGATGTGGCCAGTGGGCAACCTCCAGGTCTGAAAAGTGAAGCTGCATATAGAAAATACATATATGGAAATAAGATTGATTGGATTATATTCACCAGAAGTATAAAACATTACATGTCCCTTATAAATTAAAAAGAAAATACCACTTATTTGTGAGGGAAATGTCTTTATTCTTTCATTTTATTTTTTCTCTGACTGACAATCAAACATTTTTACTGTATTAATTTAGATATATATATATATATAGAGAGAATTTAGCTATGTATAGCAGACCGTTGCTATGTATAACAGACCGTTGCTATGTGTAACAGCCCGTTGCTATGTGTAGCAGATCGTTGCTATTTATAACAGACCGTTGCTATGTGTAACAGACCGTTGCTATGTATAACAGAACGTTGCTATGTATAACAGACCGTTGCTATGTGTAGCAGACCGTTGCTATGTGTAGCAGACAGTTGCTATGTGTAACAGCCCGTTGCTATGTGTAACAGCCCGTTGCTATGTGTAACAGCCCGTTGCTATGTGTAGCAGACCGTTGCTATGTATAACAGAACTTTGCTATGTATAACAGACCGTTGCTATGTGTAGCAGACCGTTGCTATGTATAACAGAACTTTGCTATGTATAACAGACCGTTGCTATGTGTAGCAGACCGTTGCTATGTATAACAGAACTTTGCTATGTAAAACAGACCGTTGCTATGTGTAGCAGACCGTTGCTATGTATAACAGAACTTTGCTATGTATAACAGACCGTTGCTATGTGTAGCAGACCGTTGCTATGTATAACAGAACTTTGCTATGTATAACAGACCGTTGCTGCGTATAACAGACCGTTGGTCCTTAGAAGTGTATGATTCAACTTTTTCCCATGGTCTAGTGTTAAAAAAGTTAACAAAAATAATTAAAAAACAATAAATCGTAATATCGAATTGCAATACTTAAAAATCGCAATATATATCGAATCTCCACCCAAGTATCGTGATAGTATCGAATTGGTCGAATCGTCCGAGCCCTATTAATTTCTGCTCCACTGTTGTTCAGCACTTGTAGCCTACATGCAGGATGTGACGTGAACGTAGCGTTTGTTGCAGTTGCTTGCCATCCCTTGCGGTTGGCTCGTCAATATTAAGGTTATTGCCACAGCCCTACATACACTAGTGAACTCTTGGTATGGTTCTGCCAAGTTGGCCATCTGGCCGACGTGCAGGAACCGGACTCACAGTGTGGAGTTGGTACCGGTTTCGGAGGGACTGCTGAAGGCCCGACTGAGGGTGGAATACACCTGTTATCAGATGATGGACAATTCACATATGGACTGTTAGGGGACTTTTATACTCTCTCCTCCTCCTCTCCTCCTCCTCCTCCTCCTCTCCTCTGCTTGCATAGAGGGGAAACACTGGTAGAAGTAAACAAGATGATATTTTGGTACCTAACAGTTTCTAATGCTTGATGCTGCAGTGCAGACACATTTGGACTGGTACCAAAAATGCATCTAGACTTGATACTCAGCCCTATTTGAGAAGAATTGAGTCTTATTTTACTGTTACACTCACTGCAGCTTCATGCACATTATAGATAATGTGAATATGTTTATGTGTGAGCGTCACTGCATGGATCATCGCTTTAACGTCTAACCGCCGTCCTCCCAGGAGACGTTTTAGCTCAGCGTCCTCGGCCTGAGAAGCTGTAATTGAATAAAGCTAAAGTGAAGCCCACAGTCTGGCTCTGCTGATTGACTCATTGTTCCTGGTGAATAAGCAACACGACACCTTTGCTGCGCTCGCCGTTTGGAAAACAGCCTCTGATGACAGCCGCCCACCACCATTTTATTTTTTTTTCCTTTCCTGGTTGCTTCTCTTTTTATTTTTTTTACTCCTGAAGTATTTGGCCGTGCTCCTTACTGTTCGCTTTCCCCCGCATATTGGAAGCGCCGGGTTATTTTGCCCCCAGAACGCAGCTGAAATCTGCTCCAGCCCAAACCAGATGGCTGCGTTCACGGAGCGGTCCTTCACTCCTGTTCCCCACCATATGACGTTCGCAAGTCTGGGAGCTGTCTCAGCGAAGGGGCCCCCCCGTCCTTGCCAAGATTGGGGCTCCGCTTCTGGGTGGCTCCACTCCTGCGGCAAGCCAAGTCCCTACAGAAAAAAAAATATTTTTATATTTAGCCAGTGAAACTCTTGTCTCGTCAGAGTGTTTTAGAAATGCAGATTTGGAGAAGAGAACATGGTGTCTGTTAGGAGGAGAGCTTAAGAAATTTGGCTGCAGCCGAGCGGGGCCTTGTTCCTGGTGCAAATTTATTCACTGTGAAATTCAGCAGGACTCGTCACATGAGGACGTGTGACTGGACGGAGGCCTACATCCACACAAATGGACAGAAGGGACGGAGACGAGGCTGTCCAGACTGTGCACACTTACTTATAGAAGTTTAAGTAACAGCGAGGAGACAGTTGCAGACCTTTTTTTAGCACATACGTACATAGATCTTCACTGTTATATCGAGGAAGTTTGTTATATCATCATATGCCTTTGCAAAGAAAATAAACCCACACGTGCAAAAACTTCAGACAACCTGAGGTGTTAATTAAAAAAAACATAAAAGAGGGAAAATGACCAAATGAGTTGGATCATAGAAAGCAGTTTATGGCTTCAACAAACTGTTCATTCTTGATTAATCTGTCTTATTTTCAGTCAATTGACCGACCCTTAGTCCCCCCCCTTAGTAACTGTTGCTAGGTCAGACAAGCTTGACAAAAAGAAAAATACTTCAACATACCTCGGGGAGGCACGAAGCAGAGATAATATAACAAAATCATGCAGGGTCACCAAAAACCTTCAGCTCCGAACTACAGCAGCGACCTGCAGTCGGAGCTCCGACGGGAGGTGGAGAGCTAGAGCGAGACACAGGTTGAGGGGAAACCCGGGGGGGAGGGGTCGCCTGGAACAACTGGAACTTACTGTGTGTGCTGCATTTGCAACATGGGGCAGTGCGAGTTGTTGTTGCACCCAGAGGAATAAATAGTACAAAAGAATGTGGAAACCAGTGGAAACAGGCTATATGTGAACATGTGCCAACAACAACATCAGCAATGTGTCTCGCGTATGGTATCACGTAATTTACCGCGTATTTCTCGCGTGTGTTTTCGTGACAAAACGTAGTTTGGAGACCTCATCTAGGATTCTTGGTGAAAGATCTTGTAGTGTGTGACCTCCTGTCACCGGTCAGTCATGTAGTGTGAAAACCACAACGACTTAAAGACTCTCGCTTCATCAGCTGTTTAGTTTGGGACTGCTTAAGGGTTGCAACTAACATTTATTTTTATTAATCTGCCGATTATTTTCTAGATTAATCGTTCAGTCAAATAGTGAAAAAATGTCCATCCCAGTTTCTCAAAGTCCAAGGTGATGTCTTTAAATGTCTTGATCTGTCCAAAACCCAAACATATTCAGTTTAATATTATATAAAACAGAGAATAGCAGGAAATCTCCATATTTGAGAGGCTGAAAACAGCATTTTCTACCATTTTTGCATGAAATATTTGGATTAATCTATTATCAAAATAGTTGGCGATTATTTTTCTGTCTATCGATAAGTCGACTAATCGTTGCAGCTCTAGACTGCTGTGGCCTTTCAAAGCTCTTGAACATGCAGATACCTGCAACATGTAAATGAAACAGAAGCCTTAACATTTTCTTGCTTATTGGAAATGTGACGTAGGGAGAAGCATCCATGTGTTGACTGTGAACAGGAAGGGAGTGTGCGTTTGTATCTCTGTACACGTTGTGATTTGACCTTTGACCTCCCTGTCCCTGCAGTACTGGCGGCAGGTGTACCTGGTGACGGTCCTGGCCATGATCCTGGCCGTCTTCTTCGCTCAGATCCACCCTCATTACCTCAGCAAGCAGTGGAAGCAGCTGCGCTCGCTCATCTTCTGCCTGGTGGCCGGATACGGCCTCATCCCCACCGTCCACTGGATCTGCATCACCGGAGGCTTCTCCTCGGAGCTCGTCCAGGTGAGCACGCTCAGTGTCGTCTCAGTGACCATAATATTCACTTTGTTTTGAGAGGTGAAATTTGATGTTGAGCTGTTTGAACATTCAATATTTTCAAGCTGAAATTATTTGTTTTAGAAAAAAATATGGAGGCAGAGTTTCTTTGTGGGGATTAAAAATTCTGGAGTTGAATTGATGTATGCTGTACTATCTCGTACTATCACTTAAATAATTTTTTAGCTATAATATTTATTAGGGCTGCATGTGATTATCATAAAGTGGGCATGTCTGTAAAGGGGAGACTCGTGGGTACCCATAGAACCCATTTTCATTCACATATCTTGAGGTCAGAGGTCAAGGGACCCCTTTGAAAATAGCCATGCCAGTTTTTCCTCGCCAAAATTGAGCGTATGTTTGGAGCGTTATTTAACCTCCTTCGTGACAACCCAGTATGACATATTTGGTACCAATGGATATTTTAGGTTTTCTAGTTTCATATCATACCAGTATCTTCACTCTAACTTTAAAACTGAAAAGAAATTAATGGCATTTAAACGAATCTGCGTTAACTTTGACAGCCCTAAAATTTGTGCAACTGTGTAATTGTTATTCTTGTCAATTTTTCTTCCCAAATTCAGTAGCGTTCAGTCTCTAAAAGATAAGCAACTCTTGCCAATATTTACACTTAATTGTATATAATAATGTTATTTATACTAATAACTTAGCAGGATGAAGAGTCATTTGTGTTTTGTAGCTGCTGTTTAGTTTTGCCCACACATTGGTTAAATAAATATTTCTTCCCTTCAGGCTTTCATTCCTCGAATCCTGGGGATGTATTTCATCGCTGCATTAGCTCTCATTTTCTACGTTTCAAAAGTTCCTGAACGCTACTTCCCAGGTGAGACTACGTTTTGATTTCTTCTGTTGTTCAGAGCAACTTTTCACATTTGTGTGTGTCTCATTTTGTGTTTTCCAGGTCTTGAAAGGTTGCACAAAATACCTGAAATACACCCTGATGCACATCAGTCATACTTAAGTCTTAAAGTCAGTTGTTAGATTTAAGTCTGTAAAAGTAACCGTTTTATAAAAGACAAATGTTAAAGAACCTTTTAGAAACTGTCTTTACATACAGTACAGACAGTACTGTGTGTCAGTAATATGTAGCCAAAGTCAAATTGTCAGCCTCTGGTTTTATTTCCTGCTCTCTTCCACCTCTGTGATGTTGCTGCAGGTCAGCTGAACTACCTGGGCTCCAGTCACCAGGTGTGGCACCTGCTGCTGGTCCTGATGTTTTACTGGTGGCACCAGTCGTCGTGTTTTATCATGGCGTACAGACACAGTCAGCCGTGCCCCGACGCCCCCCACCACGCCTAGGACGCTGCTCTGCACATGGGGATCCCGGACTCTGTCAATCTGTAAGCAGCACTATTATTTTAAAGCTACTGTTTAAAAAGATGTTTTATACAGGGGGTCTTAAAATGACAGTTTATGGCATACTGTACTGTGGCTTTTTTCGTGACATTTTTTGACATACTATACTATGACTTTTTTTGAGACATTTTTTGGACATACTATACTATGACTTTTTTTCATGAAATTTTTAGACATACTATACTATGACTTTTTTCGTGACATTTTTGGACATACTATACTATGATTTTTTTTCGTGACATTTTTAGACATACTATACTCTGACTTTTTTGTGAAATTTTTAGACATACTATACTATGACTTTTTTTTCGTGACATTTTACGACATATACTATGACTTTTTTTGAGACATTTTTCGACATACTATACTATGACTTTTTCCGAGACATTTTTCGACATACAATACTGTGACTTTTTTTTCGTGACATTTTTCGACATACTATACTATTGACTTTTTTTCGTGAAAGTTTTCTACATACTATGACTTTTTTCTCGGGACATTTTTCGACATACTATACTTTGACTTTTTTTTCGTGACATTTTTCGACATACTATACTGTTACTTTTGTTTCGAGGCATTTTTCGACATACTATACTGTGACTTTTGTTTCGTGAAATTTTTCAACATACTATACTATGACTTTTTTTCAACATACTATGACTTTTTGCAGTTACACTTTTTGATATACTCACGACATACTTTATACTAAGACTTTTTTGTAATTGTTTTTTTTCTTTTGACATACTATTCTTTGACTTTTCTGACATTTTTGGACATATTATACCAGGAGTTTTTTTATGACATTTTTTTGACTGGATAAAATAGGAGACACATGGGGTATACTGATAAATAAAGTACATTATTGATTACAAATAAGCAAAACAAGGCAAACAAATAGATGGGAGTAATCTTCTAAGTCAGTAGTGTAGGGAGTGGATCAGTGAAAATGTGCTGTGATGGTTGTTTTGATGTAAAAATGAGAAAAAGAGCCAAAATCCACAGCGCAAAAATACAGGATGAGAGGAGATCTGCCAATGGAGGACTGCTGCTGCTCAGGCTTTTATGCATGGTGCACACTGGGCCCAGGTTTGTCCTATGTCACTGATTACTCGTATCACTTCTGCAGCTTTGGAGAGAGACAACATACAGCAAACCCATTAAGCAGAAAGGCCGTCACGCATACTATACTATGACTTTTTTTGACACTTCTTTGCCATACTACTGTAGAGTGCTGAGGCTGGTGAGGAGAGCTGGCTCTGTGTTTGATTCCCTTATGTCAGTGGCAGAGAGAAGGACCCTAAATTAACTATCATGGACACTGCTTGCCTGATATTGATTGAATGCTCACGTGCACTCTGACATTAGACTGCTGGAGCTGCTGGTCAGTTGCTGGCTGTATTAGCCTTTGCAGAATCTGCATTTGTATTTCTTTACACTGTATACCTTCCACAGTAATATTTATTCTTGCACTGTTGTTACTTTTTAATCACGTTACATTTGCAATACCTGCACTGTTAATCACCTGAACTTGGCTAAACTTTTACTTCATTGCTGTGTTTTTATCTGTTATTTTAATCTTATTCTTATGATTTTATGCTTTGTTCCTGTGTATCAGTGTTTTGTTTTGAGTTATTGGGTGCCTGAATGTGCCCTGGGAACAATAAAGTGTCTGTCCGTCTATCTATCCGTCTGTCTGTCCGTCAACTTTTTTATGACATTTTTTATGACATTCTATGACAAAGTCATAGTATAGTATACCATAAGAAAGTCACAGTGGTATGCCACAAACATGTCATGAAGTCATAGTATGTCATAACACACACAGTATATGTCCAAAAATATCATAGTCTAATGTGTCCAAAAAATGTGTATGAAAAGTCAGTTTAGTATGTTGAAATAAATTATAAAAGAGGCATATCGAAAAATGTCACGAAAAAAGTCATAGTATAGTATGTCAAAAAATTGAATGAAAAAGTCATAGTATAGTATGTCAAAAAATGTAATAAAAAAAAGTCATAGTATAGTATGTTGAAAAATTGAATGAAAAAAAAGTCATAGTATAGTATGTCGAAAAAAGTCATAGTATATTATGTCGAAAAATTTTGCCAAAAAAGTCATAGTATAGTATGTCAAAAAATGTCATGAAAAAAGTCATAGTATAGTATGTCGAAAAAAGTCATATTATAGTATGTCGAAAAATTTCATGAAAAAAAGTCATAGTATAGTATGTCAAAAAATGTAATAAAAAAAAGTTATAGTATAGTATGTCGAAAAATTTAATGAAAAAAAGTCATAGTATAGTATGTCGAAAAAAGTCATAGTATATTATGTCGAAAAATTTGGCCAAAAAAGTCATAGTATAGTATGTCGAAAAATGTCATGAAAAAAAGTCATAGTATAGTAAGTCGAAAAATTTCATGAAAAAAAAAGTCATAGTATAGTATGTCGAAAAATGTCATGAAAAAAAGTCATAGTATAGTATGTCAAAAAATGTCATGAAAAAAAGTCATAGTATAGTATGTCGAAATATTTCGCCAAAATGTCATAGTATAGTATGTCAAAAAATTTCGCCCGGAAAGTCATAGTATATTATGTCGAAAAATTTTATGAAAAAAAAGTAATAGTATAGTATGTCGAAAAATTTCATGAAAAAAAAGTCATAGTATAGTATGTCAAAAAATTTCATGAAAAAGTCATAGTATAGTATGTCAAAAAATGTAATAAAAAAAGTCATAGTATAGTATGTCGAAAAATTGAATGAAAAAAAAGTCATAGTATAGTATGTCGAAATATTTCGCCAAAATGTCATAGTATAGTATGTCAAAAAATTTCGCCCGGAAAGTCATAGTATATTATGTCGAAAAATTTTATGAAAAAAAAGTCATAGTATAGTATGTCGAAAAATTTCATGAAAAAAAAGTCATAGTATAGTATGTCAAAAAATTTCATGAAAAAGTCATAGTATAGTATGTCAAAAAATGTAATAAAAAAAAGTCATAGTATAGTATGTCGAAAAATTGAATGAAAAAAAAGTCATAGTATAGTCTGTCGAAAAAGTTAATGAAAAAAAAGTCATAGTACAGTATGTCGAAATATTTCGCCAAAATGTCATAGTATAGTATGTCGAAAAATGTAATAAAAAAAAGTCAGTATAGTATGTCAAAAAATTTCATGAAAAAATGTCATAGTATAGTATGTCGAAAAATTTCATGAAAAAAAAATCACAGTATAGTATGTCGAAAAATTTCATGAAAAAAAAGTCACAATATAGTATGTCGAAAAATTTCATGAAAAAAAAGTCACAGTATAGTATGTCGAAAAATTTCATGAAAAAAAGGAATAGTATAGTATGTAGAAAAATTTCATTAAAAAAAAGTTGTGAAAAAAAAATCAGTGTACTATATCGAAAAATTTTGCCAGGAAAAGTCATAGTATAGTATGTTGAAAAATTTCATGAAAAAATGGCATAGTATACTATGTCGAAAAATTTCACCAAAAAAAGTGATAGTATAGTATATAAAAAAATGTCATGAAAACAAGTCATAGTTTAGTATGTCAAAAAAATTCCTGAAAAAAAGTCAAGGTATATTATGTCGAAAAATTTCATGAAAAAATAAGTCATAGTATAGTATGACTTTTTTCATGAAAATTTTCGAAAATTGTCGAAAATATTCGTTTTTTTTCCACCAAATTAATCGACAGACTATACTATGCCTTTTTTCATGAAAATTCTCGAAAATATTCGTAAAAAAATGTCATAGTATAGAATGTCGAAAATTTTCATGAAAAAAGGCATAGTATAGTCTGTCGATTAATTTGGTGGAAAAAAAACTCAGTTTAAAATTTCGTCAATTTTCATGAAAAGACATGCTATAGTATGACTTTTATGAAAATTTTCAAAATTTTAAACTGAGTTTTTTTTCCACCAAATTAATCGACAGACTATACTATTCCTTTTTTCATGAAAATTTTCGACATTCTATACTATGACATTTTTTTACGAATATTTTCGACATGCTATAGTATGACTTTTTTCATGAAAATTTTTCGAAAATATTC
This sequence comes from Sebastolobus alascanus, assembly GCA_916701645.2. Lineage (NCBI taxonomy): Eukaryota > Metazoa > Chordata > Actinopteri > Perciformes > Sebastidae > Sebastolobus > Sebastolobus alascanus. Next base: position 8,396 of record CAKAOJ020000026.1, on the reverse strand, counting down.
GTAAAAAAATGTCATAGTATAGAATGTCGAAAATGTTCATGAAAAAAGGCATAGTATAGTCTGTCGATTAATTTGGTGGAAAAAAAACTCAGTTTAAAATTTCGTCAATTTTCATGAAAAAAGGCATAGTATAGTCTGTCGATTAATTTGGTGGAAAAAAAACTCAGTTTAAAATTTCGAAAATTTTCATGAAAAAAGTCATACTATAGCATGTTGAAAATATTCGTAAAAAAATGTCATAGTATAGAATGTCGAAAATTTTCATGAAAAAAGGCATAGTATAGTCTGTTGATTAATTTGGTGGAAAAAAAACTCAGTTTAAAATTTTCGAAAATTTTCATAAAAAAGTCATACTATAGTATGACTTTTTTCATGAAAGTTCTCGAAAATATTCGTAAAAAAATGTCATAGTATAGAATGTCGAAAATTTTCATTAAAAAAGGCATAGTATAGTCTGTCGATTAATTTGGTGGAAAAAAAACTCAGTTTATAATTTCGAAAATTTTCATGAAAAAAGTCATACTATAGCATGTCAAATATTCGTAAAAAAATGTCATAGTATAGAATGTCGAAAATGTTCATGAAAAAAGGCATAGTATAGTCTGTCGTTGAATTTGGTGGGAAAAAAACTCAGTTTAAAATTTCGAAAAATTTTCATAAAAGTCATACTATAGCATGTCTTTTCATGAAAATTGACGAAATTTTAAACTGAGTTTTTTTTCCACCAAATTAATCGACAGACTATACTATGCCTTTTTTCATGAAAATTTTCGACATTCTATACTATGACATTTTTTTACGAATATTTTCGAAAAATTTTCATGAAAAAAGTCATACTATAGCATGTCGAAAATATTCGTAAAAAAATGTCATGGTATAGAATGTCGAAAATTTTCATGAAAAAAGGCATAGTATAGTCTGTCGATTAATTTGGTGAAAAAAAAACTAAGTTTAAAATTCCGAAATTTTCATGAAAAAAGGCATAGTATAGTCTGTCGATTAATTTGGTGGAAAAAAAACTCAGTTTAAAATTTCAAAATTTTCATGAAAAAAGTCATAATATAGCATGTCGAAAATATTCGTAAAAAATGTCATAGTATAGAATGTCAAAAATGTTCATGAAGAAAGGCATAGTATAGTCTGTCGATTAATTTGGTGGAAACAAAACTCAGTTTAAAATTTCGAAATTTTCATGAAAAAAGTCATACTATAGTATGACTTTTTTCATGAAAATTCTCGAAAAAATTCGTAAAAAAATGTCATAGTATAGAATGTCGAAAATTTTCATGAAAAAAGGCATAGTATAGTCTGTCGATTAATTTGGTGGAAAAAAAACTCAGTTTAAAATTTCGAAAATTTTCATAAAAGTCATACTATAGCATGTCTTTTCATGAAAATTGACGAAATTTTAAACTGAGTTTTTTTTCCACCAAATTAATCGACAGAGTGTACTATGCCTTTTTTCATGAAAATTTTCGACATTCTATACTATGACATTTTTTTACGAATATTTTCGAAAAATTTTCATGAAAAAAGTCATACTATAGCATGTCGAAAATATTCGTAAAAAAATGTCATGGTATAGAATGTCGAAAATTTTCATGAAAAAAGGCATATTATAGTCTGTCGATTAATTTGGTGGAAAAAAAACTCAGTTTAAAATTTCGAAAATTTTCATAAAAGTCATACTATAGTATGACTTTTTTCATGAAAATTCTCGAAAATATTCGTAAAAAAATGTCATGGTATAGAATGTCGAAAATGTTCATGAAAAAAGGCATAGTATAGTCTGTCGATTAATTTGGTGGAAAAAAAACTCAGTTTAAAATTTCGAAAATTTTCATAAAAGTCATACTATAGCATGTCTTTTCATGAAAATTGACGAAATTTTAAACTGAGTTTTTTTTCCACCAAATTAATCGACAGAGTGTACTATGCCTTTTTTCATGAAAATTTTCGACATTCTATACTATGACATTTTTTTACGAATATTTTCGAAAAATTTTCATGAAAAAAGTCATACTATAGCATGTCGAAAATATTCGTAAAAAAATGTCATGGTATAGAATGTCGAAAATTTTCATGAAAAAAGGCATATTATAGTCTGTCGATTAATTTGGTGGAAAAAAAACTCAGTTTAAAATTTCGAAAATTTTCATAAAAGTCATACTATAGTATGACTTTTTTCATGAAAATTCTCGAAAATATTCGTAAAAAAATGTCATGGTATAGAATGTCGAAAATTTTCATGAAAAAAGGCATAGTATAGTCTGTCGATTAATTTGGTGGAAAAAAAACTCAGTTTAAAATTTCGAAAATTTTCATAAAAGTCATACTATAGCATGTCTTTTCATGAAAATTGACGAAATTTTAAACTGAGTTTTTTTTCCACCAAATTAATCGACAGACTATACTATGCCTTTTTTCATGAAAATTTTCGACATTCTATACTATGACATTTTTTTACGAATATTTTCGAAAAATTTTCATGAAAAAAGTCATACTATAGCATGTCGAAAATATTCGTAAAAAAATGTCATGGTATAGAATGTCGAAAATTTTCATGAAAAAAGGCATATTATAGTCTGTCGATTAATTTGGTGGAAAAAAAACTCAGTTTAAAATTTCGAAAATTTTCATGAAAAAAGTCATACTATAGTATGACTTTTTTCATGAAAATTCTCGAAAAAATTCGTAAAAACATGTCATAGTATAGAATGTCGAAAATTTTCATGAAAAAAGGCATAGTATAGTCTGTCGATTAATTTGGTGGAAAAAAAACTCAGTTTAAAATTTCGAAAATTTTCATAAAAGTCATACTATAGCATGTCTTTTCATGAAAATTGACGAAATTTTAAACTGAGTTTTTTTTCCACCAAATTAATCGACAGACTATACTATGCCTTTTTTCATGAAAATTTTCGACATTCTATACTATGACATTTTTTTACGAATATTTTCGAAAAATTTTCATGAAAAAAGTCATACTATAGCATGTCGAAAATATTCGTAAAAAAATGTCATGGTATAGAATGTCGAAAATTTTCATGAAAAAAGGCATATTATAGTCTGTCGATTAATTTGGTGGAAAAAAAACTCAGTTTAAAATTTCGAAAATTTTCATGAAAAAAGTCATACTATAGTATGACTTTTTTCATGAAAATTCTCGAAAAAATTCGTAAAAACATGTCATAGTATAGAATGTCGAAAATTTTCATGAAAAAAGGCATAGTATAGTCTGTCGATTAATTTGGTGGAAAAAAAACTCAGTTTAAAATTTTGAAAATTTTCATAAAAGTCATACTATAGCATGTCTTTTCATGAAAATTGACGAAATTTTAAACTGAGTTTTTTTTCCACCAAATTAATCGACAGACTATACTATGCCTTTTTCCATGAAAATTTTCGACATTCTATACTATGACATTTTTTTACGAATATTTTCGAAAAATTTTCATGAAAAAAGTCATACTATAGCATGTCGAAAATATTCGTAAAAAAATGTCATAGTATAGAATGTCGAAAATTTTCATGAAAAAAGGCATAGTATAGTCTGTCGATTAATTTGGTGGAAAAAAACTCAGTTTAAAATTTTGAAAATTTTCATAAAAGTCATACTATAGCATGTCTTTTCATGAAAATTGACGAAATTTTAAACTGAGTTTTTTTTCCACCAAATTAATCGACAGACTATACTATGCCTTTTTTCATGAAAATTTTCGACATTCTATAGTATGACATTTTTTTAAGAATATTTTCGAAAAATTTTCATGAAAAAAGTCATACTATAGCATGTCGAAAATATTCGTAAAAAAATGTCATAGTATAGAATGTCGAAAATTTTCATGAAAAAAGGCATAGTATAGTCTGTCGATTAATTTGGTGGAAAAAAAACTCAGTTTAAAATTTTGAAAATTTTCATAAAAGTCATACTATAGCATGTCTTTTCATGAAAATTGACGAAATTTTAAACTGAGTTTTTTTTCCACCAAATTAATCGACAGACTATACTATGCCTTTTTCCATGAACATTTTCGACATTCTATACTATGACATTTTTTTACGAATATTTTCGAAAAATTTTCATGAAAAAAGTCATACTATAGCATGTCGAAAATATTCGTAAAAAAATGTCATAGTATAGAATGTCGAAAATTTTCATGAAAAAAGGCATAGTATAGTCTGTCGATTAATTTGGTGGAAAAAAAACTCAGTTTAAAATTTTGAAAATTTTCATAAAAGTCATACTATAGCATGTCTTTTCATGAAAATTGACGAAATTTTAAACTGAGTTTTTTTTCCACCAAATTAATCGACAGACTATACTATGCCTTTTTTCATGAAAATTTTCGACATTCTATACTATGACATTTTTTTACGAATATTTTCGAAAAATATTCATGAAAAAAGTCATACTATAGCATGTCGAAAATATTCGTAAAAAAATGTCATAGTATAGAATGTCGAAAATTTTCATGAAAAAAGGCATATTATAGTCTGTCGATTAATTTGGTGGAAAAAAAACTCAGTTTAAAATTTCGAAAATTTTCATGAAAAAAGTCATACTATAGTATGACTTTTTTCATGAAAATTCTCGAAAAAATTCGTAAAAAAATGTCATAGTATAGAATGTCGAAAATTTTCATGAAAAAAGGCATAGTATAGTCTGTCGATTAATTTGGTGGAAAAAAAACTCAGTTTAAAATTTTGAAAATTTTCATAAAAGTCATACTATAGCATGTCTTTTCATGAAAATTGACGAAATTTTAAACTGAGTTTTTTTTCCACCAAATTAATCGACAGACTATACTATGCCTTTTTCCATTAAAATTTTCGACATTCTATACTATGACATTTTTTTACGAATATTTTCGAAAAATTTTCATGAAAAAAGTCATACTATAGCATGTCGAAAATATTCGTAAAAAAATGTCATGGTATAGAATGTCGAAAATTTTCATGAAAAAAGGCATATTATAGTCTGTCGATTAATTTGGTGGAAAAAAAACTCAGTTTAAAATTTCGAAAATTTTCATGAAAAAAGTCATGCTATAGTATGACTTTTTTCATGAAAATTCTCGAAAAAATTCGTAAAAAAATGTCATAGTATAGAATGTCGAAAATTTTCATGAAAAAAGGCATAGTATAGTATGTCGATTAATTTGGTGGAAAAAAACTCAGTTTAAAATTTCGAAAATTTTCATAAAAGTCATACTATAGCATGTCTTTTCATGAAAATTGACGAAATTTTAAACTGAGTTTTTTTTCCACCAAATTAATCGACAGACTATACTATGCCTTTTTTCATGAACATTTTCGACATTCTATACTATGACATTTTTTTACGAATATTTTCGAAAAATTTTCATGAAAAAAGTCATACTATAGCATGTCGAAAATATTCGTAAAAAAATGTCATGGTATAGAATGTCGAAAATTTTCATGAAAAAAGGCATAGTATAGTCTGTCGATTAATTTGGTGGAAAAAAAACTCAGTTTAAAATTTCGAAAATTTTCATAAAAGTCATACTATAGCATGTCTTTTCATGAAAATTGACGAAATTTTAAACTGAGTTTTTTTTCCACCAAATTAATCGACTGAGTATACTATGCCTTTTTTCATGAAAATTTTCGACATTCTATACTATGACATTTTTTTACGAATATTTTCGAAAAATTTTCATGAAAAAAGTCATACTATAGCATGTCGAAAATATTCGTAAAAAAATGTCATGGTATAGAATGTCGAAAATTTTCATGAAAAAAGGCATATTATAGTCTGTCGATTAATTTGGTGGAAAAAAAACTCAGTTTAAAATTTCGAAAATTTTCATGAAAAAAGTCATACTATAGTATGACTTTTTTCATGAAAATTTTTCGAAAAATTTTCATGAAAAAAGTCATACTATAGCATGTCGAAAATATTCGTAAAAAATGTCATGGTATAGAATGTCGAAAATTTTCATGAAAAAAGGCATAGTATAGTCTGTCGATTAATTTGGTGGAAAAAAAACTCAGTTTAAAATTTCGAAAATTTTCATAAAAGTCATACTATAGCATGTCTTTTCATGAAAATTGACGAAATTTTAAACTGAGTTTTTTTTCCACCAAATTAATCGACAGAGTATACTATGCCTTTTTTCATGAAAATTTTCGACATTCTATACTATGACATTTTTTTACGAATATTTTCGAAAAATTTTCATGAAAAAAGTCATACTATAGCATGTCGAAAATATTCGTAAAAAAATGTCATGGTATAGAATGTCGAAAATTTTCATGAAAAAAGGCATAGTATAGTCTGTCGATTAATTTGGTGGAAAAAAAACTCAGTTTAAAATTTCGAAAATTTTCATGAAAAAAGTCATACTATAGTATGACTTTTTTCATGAAAATTCTCGAAAAAATTCGTAAAAAAATGTCATAGTATAGAATGTCGAAAATGTTCATGAAAAAAGGCATAGTATAGTCTGTCGATTAATTTGGTGGAAAAAAAACTCAGTTTAAAATTTGAAAATTTTCATAAAAGTCATACTATAGCATGTCTTTCATGAAAATTGACGAAATTTTAAACTGAGTTTTTTTTCCACCAAATTAATCGACAGACTATACTATGCCTTTTTTCATGAAAATTTTCGACATTCTATACTATGACATTTTTTTACGAATATTTTCGAAAAATTTTCATGAAAAAAGTCATACTATAGCATGTCGAAAATATTCGTAAAAAAATGTCATGGTATAGAATGTCGAAAATTTTCATGAAAAAAGGCATAGTATAGTCTGTCGATTAATTTGGTGGAAAAAAAACTCAGTTTAAAATTTCGAAAATTTTCATAAAAGTCATACTATAGCATGTCTTTTCATGAAAATTGACGAAATTTTAAACTGAGTTTTTTTTTCCACCAAATTAATCGACAGACTATACTATGCCTTTTTTCATGAAAATTTTCGACATTCTATAGCTATGACATTTTTTTACGAATATTTTCGAAAAATTTTCATGAAAAAAGTCATACTATAGCATGTCGAAAATATTCGTAAAAAAATGTCATAGTATAGAATGTCGAAAATTTTCATGAAAAAAGCATAGTATAGTTGTCGAAAATTTGTGAAAAAAAATTTCAGTTTAAATTAAAATTTTAAAAAGTCATATATAGCTGTTTTTTTATGAAAAAAAATTTAAATGATTTTTTCCCCAAAAATAATCGACAAATACTATGCTTTTTTCATGAAAATTCTAAAATATTCTAAAAATTCATGTATAATGTCGAAATTTTCATGAAAAAATAGTATATTGTCGATAATTTGGGGAAAAAATTAACTATTTAAAATTAAAATTTTAAAAAAAGTCATATATAAATGTCTTTTCATAAAAAAGACAAATTTAAACTGATTTTTTTACAAAAATGCAGATATATTGCTTTTTTTGAAAATTTCACATTCTATACTATGAAATTTTTACGAATATTTTGAAATTTTTCATGAAAAAATAATACTATTTTCAAAATTTCGTAAAAATGTCTTTTATAAAATTTCGAAAATTTTCATAAAAAGATTTATAGTTGTCGAAATTTTAAAAAAAACTCAGTTTAAAATTTCGAAAATTTTCTGAAAAAAGTCATTATATTAAATTTTTCATGAAAATTCTCAAAAATTGTAAAAAATGCATATATAGAATGTCGAAATTTTTAGAAAAAAGCATAGTATAGTTTCGAAAATTTTTGGGAAAAAAACTATTTTAAAATTTTGAAAATTTTCAAAAATCATAAAATGTCTTTTATAAAATTTGCGAAATTTTAAAAGTTTTTTTCCAATTAATGGAAAATATTTTTCTTAAAATTTTCGAATTCATACTATGACATTTTTTACGAAATTTCGAAAATTTTTAAAAAAAGTCATTATAGCATTCGAAAATATTCGAAAAAAATGCTTATAAAATGTCGAAAATTTTCATGAAAAATATAAGTCTTCGATAATTTGTGGAAAAAAATCAGTTAAAATTCGAAAATTTTAAAAAGTCATATATAGCATGTCTTTTCATGAAAATTGGGGAAATTTTAACTGAGTTTTTTTAAAATTTTTAAAATTTTTTTCAAAAATTTCTTTCATAATTTTTTTAAAATTTTTTTAATTTTTTTTTTTTTAAAAAAAAAAGAAACAAATGTTTTTTAAAATTTGAAATTTTATAAAAGCTTTTTGGAAAAATTTTTTTTGGGAAAAAAATTTTAAAAAAATTTTAAAAAAATTTTTTTAAATTTAAAAAATTCAAATTTTTTTATGAAAAGCAAATTTTTATTTTTTTAAAATTTAATAAATTAAATTTTTTTCATAAAATTTTCACATTCTTCAAATTTTTTTAAATTTTTAAAATTTTTAAAAAATCAAATTACTGC
>CAKAOJ020000025.1:2627500-2932094 GCA_916701645.2 Sebastolobus alascanus | reverse complement strand
AAAAATTTTAAAAAAAGTCATAGTAAAGTATGGCGAAAATGTTATGAAAAAAAGTCATAGTATAGTATGTCGAAAATGTTATGAAAAAAAGTCATAGTATGTCGAAAATTTCATGAAAAAAAAGTCATAGTAAAGTATGTCAAATTTTATGAAAAAAAGTCATAGTATAGTATTTCGAAAATTTCATGAAAAAAAAGTCATAGTATTGTATGTTGAAAATGTTTTGAAAAAAAGTCAGTGTTGTATATCGAAAATTTCATGAAAAAAAGTCATGGTATAGTATGTCGAAAATTTAATGAAAAAAAAATCATAGTATTGTATGTCAAATGTTTTGAAAAAAAGTCATAGTATTGTATGTCGAAAATTTCATGAAAAAAGTCATAGTATTGCATGCAGAATTTTTTTTGAAAAAAAGTCATAGTATAGTGTGTCGAAAATTTCATGAAAAAAAAGTCATAGTATTGTATGTCAAATGTTTTGAAAAAAAGTCATAGTATAATAAGTCGAAAATGTTATGAAAAAAAGTCAAAGTATTGTATGTCGAAAATTTCATGAAAAAAGTCATAGTATTGCATGCAGAATTTTTTTTTGAAAAAAAGTCATAGTATAGTTTGTCGAAAATTTCATGAAAAAAAAGTCATAGTATTGTATGTCAAATGTTTTGAAAAAAAGTCATAGTATAATAAGTCGAAAATGTTATGAAAAAAAGTCACAGTATTGTATGTCGAAAATTTCATGAAAAAAGTCATAGTATTGCATGCAGAATTGTTTTTTTGAAAAAAAGTCATAGTATAGTTTGTCGAAAATTTCATGAAAAAAAAGTCATAGTATTGTATGTCAAATGTTTTGAAAAAAAGTCATAGTATAATAAGTCGAAAATGTTATGAAAAAAAGTCACAGTATTGTATGTCGAAAATTTTTTTGAAAGAAAGTCATAGTTTAGTATGTCGAAAATTTCATGAAAAAAAAGTCATAGTATTGTATGTTGAAAATTTTTATGAAAAAAAGTCATACTATTGTATATCGAAAATTTCATGAAAAAAGTCATAGTAAAGTATGTCGAAAATTTTTCAGAAAAAATTCATAGTATAGTATGTCGAAAATGTTATGAAAAAAAGTCATAGTATGTCGAAAATTTCATGAAAAAAAAGTCATAGTAAAGTATGTCAAATTTTATGAAAAAAAGTCATAGTATAGTATTTCGAAAATTTCATGAAAAAAAAGTCATAGTATTGTATGTCAAATGTTTTGAAAAAAAGTCATAGTATAATAAGTCGAAAATGTTATGAAAAAAAGTCACAGTATTGTATGTCGAAAATTTCATGAAAAAAGTCATAGTATTGCATGCCGAATTTTTTTTTGAAAGAAAGTCATAGTTTAGTATGTCGAAAATTTCATGAAAAAAAAGTCATAGTATTGTATGTTGAAAAGTTTTATGAAAAAAAGTCATACTATTGTATATCGAAAATTTCATGAAAAAAAGTCATGGTATAGTATGTTGAAAATTTTTAAGAAAAAAAGAGTTATAGTATAGTATGTCAAATTTTATGAAATAAAGTCATAGTATAGTATGTCGAAAATTTCATGGAAAAAAAATCATAGTATTGGATGTCAGGTTTTGAAAAAAAGTCATAGTATAATATGTCGAAAACATTATGAAAAAAGTCATAGTAAAGTATGTCGAAAATGTTATGAAAAAATGTCATAGTATTGTATGTCGAAAATTTTATGAAGAAAGTCATAGTATAGTTTGTCCAAAATTTCATGAAAAAAAAGTTATAGTATTGTATGTCGAAAATTTTATGAAAAAAAGTCATGGTATAGTATGTCGAAAATGTTATGAAAAAAAGTCATAGTATAGTTTGTCGAAAATTTCATGAAAAAAAAGTTATAGTATTGTATGTCGAAAATTTTATGAAAAAAAGTCATGGTATAGTATGTCGAAAATTTTTACGAAAAAAAAGTTATAGTATAGTATGTCAAATTTTATGAAAAAAAGTCATAGTATAGTATGTCGAAAATTTCATGGAAAAAAAATCAAAGTATTGTATGTCAAAGGTTTTGAAAAAAAGTCATAGTATAATATGTCGAAAACATTATGAAAAAAGTCATAGTAATGTATGTCGAAAATTTTTCAGAAAAAAAGTCATAGTATAGTATGTCGAAATTTTATGAAAAAAAGTCATAGTATAGTATGTCGAAAATTTCATGAAAAAAAGTCATAGTATAGTATGTCGAAAAGTTTATGAAAAAAAAGTCATAGTATTGTATGCGAAATATTTTTTGAAAAAAAGTCATAGTATAGTATGTCGAAATATTTTCAGAAAAAAAGTCATAGTATAGTATGTCGAAAATTTTATGAAAAAAAAGTCATAGTATAGTATGTCGAAAATTTTATGAAAAAAAAGTCATAGTATAGTATGTCGAAAATTTTATGAAAAAAAGTCATAGTATTGTATGTCGAAAATTTCATGAAAAAAAGTCATGGTATAGTATGTCGAAAGTGTTTACGAAGAAAAAGTCATAGTATAGTATGTCAAATTTTATGAAAAAAAGTGATAGTATAGTATGTCGAAAATTTCATGAAAAAAAAAGTCATAGTATTGTATGTCAAAGTTTTGAAAAAAAGTCATAGTATAATATGTCGAAAACATTATGAAAAAAGTCATAGTAATGTATGTCGAAAATTTATGAAAAAAAGTCATAGTATAGTATGTCGAAAATTTTATGAAAAAAGTCATAGTATAGTATGTCGAAAATTTCATGAAAAAAAAGTCATAGTATTGTATGTCAAAATGTTTGAAAAAAAGTCATAGTATAAGTATGTCGAAATATTTACTGAAAAAAAGTCATAGTATAGTATGTCGAAATTTTATGAAAAAAAAGTCATAGTATAGTATGTCGAAAATTTTATGAAAAAAAGTCATAGTATAGTATGTCGAAAATTTTATGAAAAAAAAGTCATAGTATTGTATGTCGAAAATTTCTTGAAAAAAAGTCATAGTATTGTATGTCGAAAATTTAAGAAAAAAAGTCATAGTATAGTATGTCGAAAATTTATGAAAAAAAGTCATAGTATAGTATGTCGAAAATTTATGAAAAAAAGTCATAGTATAGTATGTCGAAAATTTATAGAAAAAAGTCATAGTATAGTATGTCGAAAATTTCATGAAAAAAAGTCATAGTATAGTATGTCGAAAATTTATGAAAAAAAGTCATAGTATTGTATGTCGAAATTTTATGAAAAAAAGTCATAGTATAGTATGTCGAAAATTTATGAAAAAAAGTCATAGTAAAGTATGTCGAAAATGTTATGAAAAAAGTCATAGTATAGTATGTCGAAAATTTTATGAAAAAAAGTCATAGTATAGTATGTCGAAAATTTCATGAAAAAAAAGTCATAGTATTGTATGTCGAAAAGTTTTGAAAAAAAGTCATAGTATAGTATGTCGAAAATTTATGAAAAAAAGTCATAGTATTGTATGTCGAAAATTTTCAGAAAAAAAGTCATAGTATAGTATGTCGAAATGTTTCTGAAAAAAAGTCATAGTATAGTATGTCGAAATTTATGAAAAAAAAGTCATAGTATAGTATGTCGAAATGTTATGAAAAAAAGTCATAGTATGTATGTCGAAAATTTATGAAAAAAAGTCATAGTATAGTATGTCGAAAATTTTCAAAAAAAAGTCATAGTATAGTATGTCGAAATTTTTGAAAAAAATAGTAATTTGAAAATTTAAAAAAAAGTAGTATTGTATGTCGAAAAAAAAAAAAATAGTATGTATGTCGAAAATTTTCAAAAAAAAGTCATAGTATAGTATGTCGAAAATTTTATGAAAAAAAGTCATAGTAAAGTATGTCAAAATTTATGAAAAAAAGTCATAGTATAGTATGTCGAAAATTTATGAAAAAAAACATAGTATATATGTCAAAATTTATGAAAAAAAGTCATGTATAGTATGTCGAAAATTTTAGAAAAAAAGTCATAGTATAGTATGTCAAATTTATGAAAAAAAGTCATAGATAGTATGTCGAAATTTATGAAAAAAAATCATAGTAATGTATGTCAAAATGTTTTGAAAAAAGTCATAGTATAGTATGTCGAAAATATTATGAAAAAAGTCATAGTAAAGTATGTCGAAAATTTATGAAAAAAGTCATAGTTATGTAATGTTGAAAATTATTATGAAGAAATTCAATAGTATTGTATGTCGAAAATTTTATGAAAAAAAGTCATAGTATGTCTGTCACATGTTATGAAAAAAAGTCATAGTATAATATGTCCGAAAGATTTTACAAAAAATGTCATAGTATAGTATTAGAAAAATTCAATGAAAAAAGTCATAGTATAGTATGTCGAAAATGTTATGAAAAAAAGTCATAGTATAGTATGATCGAAAATGTTATGAAAAAATGCATAGTATAGTTTGTCCGAAAATTTCATGAAAAAAAAGTTATAGTATTGGTATGTCGAAAATTTTATGAAAAAAAGTCTTGTATAGTATGTCGAATAATTATACGAAAAAAAAGTTATAGTAAAGTATGTCGAAATTTTATGAAAAAAAGTCATAGTATAGTATGTCGAAAATTTCATGAAAAAAAGTCAAAGTATTTAATGGTCGAAAGGTTTATGAAAAAAAGTCATAGTATAGTATGTCGAAAACATTATGAAAAAAGTCATAGTATGTATCGTCAAAATTTATGAAAAAAAGTCATAGTATAGTATGTCGAAAATTTTATGAAAAAAAGTCATAGTATAGTATGTCGAACATTATATGAAAAAAAATCATAGTATAGTATGTCGAAAATTTATGAAAAAAAGTCATAGTATAGTATGTCGAAAATGTTTTGAAAAAAAAGTCATAGTACAATATGTCGAAATGTTATGAAAAAAAGTCATAGTATAGTATGTCGAAAATTTTATGAAAAAAAGTCATAGTATAGTATGTCGAAAATGTTTCAGAAAAAAAGTCATAGTATAGTATGTCAAAATTTTTTGAAAAAAAGTCATAGTACTAGTATGTCGAAAATTTATGAAAAATAGTCATAGTATTGTATGTCGAAAATGTTTGAAAAAAAGTCATAGTATAGTATGTCGAAAAATTTATGAAAAAAAGTCATAGTATAGTATGTCGAAAATTTCATGAAAAAAAAGTCATAGTATAGTATGTCGAAAATTTCATGAAAAAAAGTCTTAGTATTGTATGTCGAAAATTTTATGAAGAAAGTCACAGTATAGTATGTCGAAAATTTATGAAAAAAAATCATAGTATTGTATGTCGAAAATTTCATGAAAAAAAAGTCATAGTATTGTATGTCGAAATGTTTTGAAAAAAAGTCATAGTACAAGTATGTCGAAATTATTATGAAAAAAAGTCATAGTATAAGGTATGTCGAAAATTTTTCTGAAAAAAAGTCATAGTATAGTATGTCGAAAATGTTTCAGAAAAAAGTCATAGTATAGTATGTCCAAATTTTATGAAAAAAAGTCATAGTATAGTATTCGAAAATTTATGAAAAAAAATGTCATAGTATTGTATGTTGAAAATGTTTTGAAAAAAAGTCATAGTATTGTAAGTCGAAATGTTTTGAAAAAAGTCATAGTATTGTATGTCGAAAATTTCATGAAAAAAGTCATAGTATTGCATGCAGAATTTTTTTTGAAAAAAAGTCATAGTATAGTGTGTCGAAAATTCATGAAAAAAAGTCATAGTATAGTATGGCGAAAATGTTATGAAAAAAAGTCATGTATAGTATGTCGAAAATTTTTACGAAAAAAAGTCATAGTATAGTATGTCGAAATTTTATGAAAAAAAAGTCATAGTATCTCGAAAATTTCATGAAAAAAAAGTCATAGTATTGTATGTCAAATGTTTTGAAAAAAAGTCATAGTATAATATGTCGAAAATGTTATGAAAAAAGTCATAGTAATGTATGTCGAAAATTTTTCAGAAAAAAAGTCATAGTATAGTATGTCGAAAATGTTTCAGAAAAAAAGTCATAGTATAGTATGTCAAATTTTATGAAAAAAAGTCATAGTATAGTATTTCGAAAATTTCATGAAAAAAAAGTCATAGTATTGTATATCGAAAATTTATGAAAAAAAGTCATGGTATAGTATGTCGAAAATTTAATGAAAAAAAAATCATAGTATTGTATGTCAAATGTTTTGAAAAAAAGTCATAGTATTGAATGTCGAAAATTTCATGGAAAAAAAATCAAAGTATTGTATGTCAAAGGTTTTGAAAAAAAATCATAGTATAATATGTTGAAAACATTATGAAAAAAGTCATAGTAAAGTATGTCGAAAATTTTTCAGAAAAAATTCATAGTATAGTATGTCGAAAATGTTATGAAAAAAAGTCATAGTATTGTATGTCGAAAATTTTATGAAGAAAGTCACAGTATAGTATGTCGAAAATTTTATGAAAAAAAATCATAGTATAGTATGTCGAAAATTTCATGAAAAAAAAGTCATAGTATTGTATGTCAAATGTTTTGATAAAAAGTCATAGTACAATATGTCGAAAATGTTATGAAAAAAGTCATAGTAATGTATGTCGAAAATTTTTCAGAAAAAAGTCATAGTATAGTATGTCGAAAATGTTTCAGAAAAAAGTCATAGTATAGTATGTCAAATTTTATGAAAAAAAGTCATAGTATAGTATTTCGAAAATTTAATGAAAAAAAAGTCATAGTATTGTATGTTGAAAATGTTTTGAAAAAAAGTCATAGTATTGTATGTCAAATGTTTTGAAAAAAAGTCATAGTATTGTATGTCGAAAATTTCATGAAAAAAGTCATAGTATTGCATGCAGAATTTTTTTTTGAAAAAAAGTCATAGTATAGTGTGTCGAAAATTTCATGAAAAAAAAGTGATAGTATTGTATGTCGAAAATGTTTTGAAAAAAAGTCATAGTAATGTATGTCGAAAACTTTTCAGAAAAAAAGTCATAGTATAGTATGTCGATAATTTTATGAAAAAAAAGTCATAGTAAAGTATGTCTAAAATTTTATGAAAAAAAAGTCATAGTATAGTATGTCGAAAATTTTATGAAAAAAAGTCATAGTATTTAAATGTCGAAAATTTCATGAAAAAAAGTCATGGTATAGTATGTCGAAAATTTTAACGAAAAAAAAAGTCATAGTATAGTATGTCAAATTTTATGAAAAAAAGTCATAGTATAGTATGTCGAAAATTTCATGAAAAAAAGTCATAGTAAAGTATGTCGAAAATTTTTCAGAAAAAATTCATAGTATAGTATGTCGAAAATGTTATG
Organism: Sebastolobus alascanus; assembly: GCA_916701645.2. Taxonomy (NCBI): domain Eukaryota; kingdom Metazoa; phylum Chordata; class Actinopteri; order Perciformes; family Sebastidae; genus Sebastolobus; species Sebastolobus alascanus. The sequence goes on along the minus strand of CAKAOJ020000025.1, from coordinate 2,924,814 downwards.
AAAAAAAGTCATAGTATTGTATGTCGAAAATTTTATGAAGAAAGTCACAGTATAGTATGTCGAAAATTTTATGAAAAAAAATCATAGTATAGTATGTCGAAAATTTCATGAAAAAAAAGTCATAGTATTGTATGTCAAATGTTTTGAAAAAAAGTCATAGTACAATATGTCGAAAATGTTATGAAAAAAGTCATAGTAATGTATGTCGAAAATTTTTCAGAAAAAAGTCATAGTATAGTATGTCGAAAATGTTTCAGAAAAAAAGTCATAGTATAGTATGTCAAATTTTATGAAAAAAAGTCATAGTATAGTATTTCGAAAATTTAATGAAAAAAAAGTCATAGTATTGTATGTTGAAAATGTTTTGAAAAAAAGTCATAGTATTGTATGTCAAATGTTTTGAAAAAAAGTCATAGTATTGTATGTCGAAAATTTCATGAAAAAAGTCATAGTATTGCATGCAGAATTTTTTTTTGAAAAAAAGTCATAGTATAGTGTGTCGAAAATTTCATGAAAAAAAAGTCATAGTATTGTATGTCGAAAATTTCATGAAAAAAGTCATAGTATTGCATGTTGAAAATGTTTTGAAAAAAAGTTATAGTATAATATGTTGAAAATTTTATGAAAAAAAGTCATAGTATAGTATGTCGAAATATTTTACGAAAAAAAAGTCATAGTATAGTATGTCAAATTTTATGAAAAAAAGTCATAGTATAGTATGTCGAACATTTTATGAAAAAAAAGTCATAGTATAGTATGTCGAAAATTTTATGAAAAAAAGTCATAGTATTGTATGTCGAAAATTTCATGGAAAAAAGTCATGGTATAGTATGTCGAAAATGTTTACGAAAAAAAAGTCATAGTATAGTATGTCAAATTTTATGAAAAAAAGTCATAGTATAGTATGTCGAAAATTTCATGAAAAAAAAGTCATAGTATTGTATGTCAAATGTTTTGAAAAAAAGTCATAGTATAATATGTCGAAATATTTTACGGAAAAAAAGTCATAGTATAGTATGTCAAATTTTATCAAAAAAAAGTCATAGTATAGTATGTCGAACATTTTATGAAAAAAAGTCATAGTATAGTATGTCGAAAATTTCATGAAAAAAAAGTGATAGTATTGTATGTCAAAAATGTTTTGAAAAAAAGTCATAGTAATGTATGTCGAAAACTTTTCAGAAAAAAAGTCATAGTATAGTATGTCGATAATTTTATGAAAAAAAAGTCATAGTAAAGTATGTCTAAAATTTTATGAAAAAAAAGTCATAGTATAGTATGTCGAAAATTTTATGAAAAAAAGTCATAGTATTTAAATGTCGAAAATTTCATGAAAAAAAGTCATGGTATAGTATGTCGAAAATTTTAACGAAAAAAAAAGTCATAGTATAGTATGTCAAATTTTATGAAAAAAAGTCATTGTATAGTATGTCGAAAATTTCATGGAAAAAAAATCATAGTATTGGATGTCAAAGGTTTTGAAAAAAAGTCATAGTATAATATGTCGAAAACATTATGAAAAAAGTCATAGTAAAGTATGTCGAAAATGTTATGAAAAAATGTCATAGTATTGTATGTCGAAAATTTTATGAAGAAAGTCATAGTATAGTATGTCGAAAATTTTATGAAAAAAAGTCATAGTTATGTATGTCAAATGTTTTGAAAAAAAGTCATAGTATAATATGTCGAAATATTTTACGAAAAAAATGTCATAGTATAGTATGTAGAAAAATTCATGAAAAAAAAGTCATAGTATAGTATGGCGAAAATGTTATGAAAAAAAGTCATAGTATAGTATGTCGAAAATGTTATGAAAAAAAGTCATAGTATAGTTTGTCGAAAATTTCATGAAAAAAAAGTTATAGTATTGTATGTCGAAAATTTTATGAAAAAAAGTCATGGTATAGTATGTCGAAAATTTTTACGAAAAAAAGTTATAGTATAGTATGTCAAATTTTATGAAAAAAAGTCATAGTATAGTATGTCGAAAATTTCATGGAAAAAAAATCAAAGTATTGTATGTCAAAGGTTTTGAAAAAAAGTCATAGTATAATATGTCGAAAACATTATGAAAAAAGTCATAGTAATGTACGTCGAAAATTTTTCAGAAAAAAAGTCATAGTATAGTATGTCGAAAATGTTTCAGAAAAAAAGTTATAGTATAGTATGTCAAATTTTATGAAAAAAAGTCATAGTATAGTATTTCGAAAATTTCATGAAAAAAAAGTCATAGTATTGTATATCGAAAATTTTATGAAAAAAAGTCATGGTATAGTATGTCGAAAATTTAATGAAAAAAAAATCATAGTATTGTATGTCAAATGTTTTGAAAAAAAGTCATAGTATTGAATGTCGAAAATTTCACGGAAAAAAAGTCATAGTATAGTATGTCAAATTTTATCAAAAAAAAGTCATAGTATAGTATGTCGAACATTTTATGAAAAAAGTCATAGTATAGTATGTCGAAAATTTCATGAAAAAAAAGTATAGTATTGTATGTCGAAAATGTTTTGAAAAAAAGTCATAGTAATGTATGTCGAAAATTTTCAGAAAAAAAGTCATAGTATATATGTCGAAAATTTATGAAAAAAAATCATATATAGTATTAAATTTTAAAAAAAAGTCATAGTATGTATGTCGAAAATTTTAAAAAAAATAGTATTATGTCAAAGTTTTAAAAAAAAATCATAGTATAATATGTGAAAATTTTAGAAAAAGTCATAGTAAGTATGTCAAATTTTTAAAAAAATCATAGTATAGTATGTCGAAAATTTATGAAAAAAAGTCATAGTATTGTATGTCGAAAATTTATGAAAAAGTCATAGTATAGTATGTCGAAAATTTTGAAAAAAGTCATAGTATAGTATGTCGAAAATTTATGAAAAAAAGTCATAGTATTGTATGTCAAATTTTTGAAAAAAAGTATAGTAAATATGAAAATTTATGAAAAAAGTCTGTAAGTATGTAAATTTTTAAAAAAAGTCATAGTATAGTATGTCGAAAATTTTAAAAAAAGTCATAGTATAGTATGTCAAATTTTATGAAAAAAATCATAGTATAGTATGTCGAAAATTAATGAAAAAAAGTCATAGTATGTATGTGAAAATTGAAAAAAAGTCATAGTATGTATGTCAAATTTTGAAAAAAAGTCATAGTATTATGTCGAAAATTTATGAAAAAAAAATATATATTTTGAAAAAAAGTCATAGTATAGTTGTCGAAAATTTCATAAAAAAAGTCATAGTATTGTATGTCGAAAATTTCATGAAAAAAGTCATAGTATTGATGTAAATGTTTTGAAAAAAGTTATAGTATAATATTTGAAAATTTATGAAAAAAGTCATAGTATGTATGTCGAAAATTTTAGAAAAAAAGTCATAGTATAGTATGTCAAATTTATGAAAAAAGTCATAGTATAGTATGTCGAAATTTTATGAAAAAAAGTCATAGTATATTATGTCGAAAATTTTATGAAAAAAAGTCATAGTATTGTATGTCGAAAATTTTATGAAAAAAAGTCATGGTATAGTATGTCGAAAATGTTTACGAAAAAAAAGTAATAGTATAGTATGTCAAATTTTATGAAAAAAAGTCATAGTATAGTATGTCGAAAATTTCATGAAAAAAAAGTCATAGTATTGTATGTCAAATGTTTTGAAAAAAAGTCATAGTATAATATGTCGAAATATTTTACGGAAAAATGTCATAGTATAGTATGTCAAATTTTATCAAAAAAAGTCATAGTATAGTATGTCGATAATTTTATGAAAAAAAGTCAAAGTAAAGTATGTCTAAAATTTCATGAAAAAAAAGTGATAGTATTGTATGTCGAAAATGTTTTGAAAAAAAGTCATAGTATAGTATGTCGAAAATTTTATGAAAAAAAGTCATAGTATGTCGATAATTTCATGAAAAAAAAGTCATAGTAAAGTATGGCGAAAATGTTATGAAAAAAAGTTATAGTATAGTAAGTCAAATTTTATGAAAAAAAGTCATAGTATAGTATGTCGAAAATTTCATGAAAAAAAGTCATGGTATAGTATGTAGAAAATTTTTACGAAAAAAAAGTTATAGTATAGTATGTCAAATTTTATGAAAAAAAGTCATTGTATAGTATGTCGAAAATTTCATGGAAAAAAAATCATAGTATTGGATGTCAAAGGTTTTGAAAAAAAGTCATAGTATAATATGTCGAAAACATTATGAAAAAAAGTCATAGTAAAGTATGTCGAAAATGTTATGAAAAAATGTCATAGTATTTTATGTCGAAAACTTTATGAAGAAAGTCATAGTATAGTATGTCGAAAATTTTATGAAAAAAAGTCATAGTTATGTATGTCAAATGTTTTGAAAAAAAGTCATAGTATAATATGTCGAAATATTTTACGAAAAAAATGTCATAGTATAGTATGTAGAAAAATTCATGAAAAAAAGTCATAGTATAGTATGGCGAAAATGTTATGAAAAAAAGTCATAGTATAGTATGTCAAATGTTTTGAAAAAAAGTCATAGTATTGAATGTCGAAAATTTCACGGAAAAAAAGTCATAGTATAGTATGTCAAATTTTATCAAAAAAAAGTCATAGTATAGTATGTCGAACATTTTATGAAAAAAAGTCATAGTATAGTATGTCGAAAATTTCATGAAAAAAAAGTGATAGTATTGTATGTCGAAAATGTTTTGAAAAAAAGTCATAGTAATGTATGTCGAAAACTTTTCAGAAAAAAAGTCATAGTATAGTATGTCGATAATTTTATGAAAAAAAAGTCATAGTAAAGTATGTCTAAAATTTTATGAAAAAAAAGTCATAGTATAGTATGTCGAAAATTTTATGAAAAAAATCATAGTATTTAAATGTCGAAAATTTCATGAAAAAAAGTCATGGTATAGTATGTCGAAAATTTTTACGAAAAAAAAGTTATAGTATAGTATGTCAAATTTTATGAAAAAAAGTCATTGTATAGTATGTCGAAAATTTCATGGAAAAAAAATCATAGTATTGGATGTCAAAGGTTTTGAAAAAAAGTCATAGTATAATATGTCGAAAACATTATGAAAAAAGTCATAGTAAAGTATGTCGAAAATGTTATGAAAAAATGTCATAGTATTTTATGTCGAAAACTTTATGAAGAAAGTCATAGTATAGTATGTCGAAAATTTTATGAAAAAAAGTCATAGTTATGTATGTCAAATGTTTTGAAAAAAAGTCATAGTATAATATGTCGAAATATTTTACGAAAAAAATGTAATAGTATAGTATGTAGAAAAATTCATGAAAAAAAGTCATAGTATAGTATGGCGAAAATGTTATGAAAAAAAGTCATAGTATAGTATGTCGAAAATGTTATGAAAAAAAGTCATAGTATAGTTTGTCGAAAATTTCATGAAAAAAAAGTTATAGTATTGTATGTCGAAAATTTTATGAAAAAAAGTCATGGTATAGTATGTCGAAAATTTTTACGAAAAAAAGTTATAGTATAGTATGTCAAATTTTATGAAAAAAAGTCATAGTATAGTATGTCGAAAATTTCATGAAAAAAAATCAAGTAATTAGTCAAAGTTTGTCGATAATATTTCGAAAAAAAGTCATAGTTATGTATGTCGAAAATTTTAGAAAAAAGTCATAGTATAGTATGTCGAAAATGTTTAGAAAAAAATATAGTAATTGTATGTCAAAATTTTATGAAAAAAGTCATAGTATAGTATGTCGAAAATTTATGAAAAAAAAGTCATAGTATTGTATGTCGAATTTTTTGAAAAAAAGTCATAGTATAATATGTTCGAAAAATTTATGAAAAAAGTCAAGTAAAGTATGTCGAAAATTTTTCAGAAAAAATTCATAGTATAGTATGTCGAAAATGTTATGAAAAAAAGTCATAGTATTGTATGTCGAAAATTTTATGAAAAAAAAGTCATAGTATAGTATGTCGAAAATTTTATGAAAAAAAGTCATAGTATTGTATGTCGAAAATTTCATGGAAAAAAGTCATGGTATAGTATGTCGAAAATGTTTACGAAAAAAAAGTCATAGTATAGTATGTCAAATTTTATGAAAAAAAGTCATAGTATAGTATGTCGAAAATTTCATGAAAAAAAAGTCATAGTATTGTATGTCAAATGTTTTGAAAAAAAGTCATAGTATAATATGTCGAAATATTTTACGGAAAAAAAGTCATAGTATAGTATGTCAAATTTTATCAAAAAAAAGTCATACTATAGTATGTCGAACATTTTATGAAAAAAAGTCATAGTATAGTATGTCGAAAATTTCATGAAAAAAAAGTGATAGTATTGTATGTCGAAAATGTTTTGAAAAAAAGTCATAGTAATGTATGTCGAAAACTTTTCAGAAAAAAAGTCATAGTATGGTATGTCGATAATTTTATGAAAAAAAAGTCATAGTATAGTATGTCGAAAATTTTATGAAAAAAAGTCATAGTATTTAAATGTCGAAAATTTCATGAAAAAAAGTCATGGTATAGTATGTCGAAAATTTTAACGAAAAAAAAAGTCATAGTATAGTATGTCAAATTTTATGAAAAAAAGTCATTGTATAGTATGTCGAAAATTTCATGGAAAAAAAATCATAGTATTGGATGTCAAAGGTTTTGAAAAAAAGTCACAGTATAATATGTCGAAAACATTATGAAAAAAGTCATAGTAAAGTATGTCGAAAATGTTATGAAAAAATGTCATAGTATTGTATGTCGAAAATTTTATGAAGAAAGTCATAGTATAGTATGTCGAAAATTTTATGAAAAAAAGTCATAGTTATGTATGTCAAATGTTTTGAAAAAAAAGTCATAGTATAATATGTCGAAATATTTTACGAAAAAAATGTCATAGTATAGTATGTAGAAAAATTCATGAAAAAAAAGTCATAGTATAGTATGGCGAAAATGTTATGAAAAAAAGTCATAGTATAGTATGTCGAAAATGTTATGAAAAAAAGTCATAGTATAGTTTGTCGAAAATTTCATGAAAAAAAAGTTATAGTATTGTATGTCGAAAATTTTATGAAAAAAAGTCATGGTATAGTATGTCGAAAATTTTTACGAAAAAAAATCAAAGTATTGTATGTCAAAGGTTTTGAAAAAAAGTCATAGTATAATATGTCGAAAACATTATGAAAAAAGTCATAGTAATGTATGTCGAAAATTTTTCAGAAAAAAAGTCATAGTATAGTATGTCGAAAATGTTTCAGAAAAAAAGTCATAGTATAGTATGTCAAATTTTATGAAAAAAAGTCATAGTATAGTATTTCGAAAATTTCATGAAAAAAAAGTCATAGTATTGTATATCGAAAATTTCATGAAAAAAAGTCATGGTATAGTATGTCGAAAATTTAATGAAAAAAAAATCATAGTATTGTATGTCAAATGTTTTGAAAAAAAGTCATAGTATTGTATGTCGAAAATTTCATGGAAAAAAAATCAAAGTATTGTATGTCAAAGGTTTTGAAAAAAAGTCATAGTATAATATGTTGAAAACATTATGAAAAAAGTCATAGTAAAGTATGTCGAAAATTTTTCAGAAAAAATTCATAGTATAGTATGTCGAAAATGTTATGAAAAAAAGTCATAGTATTGTATGTCGAAAATTTTATGAAGAAAGTCACAGTATAGTATGTCGAAAATTTTATGAAAAAAAATCATAGTATAGTATGTCGAAAATTTCATGAAAAAAAAGTCATAGTATTGTATGTCAAATGTTTTGAAAAAAAGTCATAGTACAATATGTTGAAAATGTTATGAAAAAAGTCATAGTAATGTATGTCGAAACTTTTTCAGAAAAAAGTCATAGTATAGTATGTCGAAAATGTTTCAGAAAAAAAGTCATAGTATAGTATGTCAAATTTTATGAAAAAAAGTCATAGTATAGTATTTCGAAAATTTAATGAAAAAAAAGTCATAGTATTGTATGTTGAAAATGTTTTGAAAAAAAGTCATAGTATTGTATGTCAAATGTTTTGAAAAAAAGTCATAGTATTGTATGTCGAAAATTTCATGAAAAAAGTCATAGTATTGCATGCAGAATTTTTTTTTGAAAAAAAGTCATAGTATAGTGTGTCGAAAATTTCATGAAAAAAAAGTCATAGTATTGTATGTCGAAAATTTCATGAAAAAAGTCATAGTATTGCATGTTGAAAATGTTTTGAAAAAAAGTTATAGTATAATATGTTGAAAATTTTATGAAAAAAAGTCATAGTATAGTATGTCGAAATATTTTACGAAAAAAAAGTCATAGTATAGTATGTGAAATTTTATGAAAAAAAGTCATAGTATAGTATGTCGAAAATTTTATGAAAAAAAGTCATAGTATTGTATGTCGAAAATTTTATGAAAAAATTCATAATATTCTATGTCGAAATTTCATGGAAAAAAGTCATGGTATAGTATGTCGAAAATGTTTACGAAAAAAAAGTCATATTATAGTATGTCAAATTTTATGAAAAAAAGTCATAGTATAGTATGTCGAAAATTTCATGAAAAAAAAGTCATAGTATTGTATGTCAAATGTTTTGAAAAAAAGTCATGGTATAATATGTCGAAATATTTTACGGAAAAAAAGTCATAGTATAGTATGTCAAATTTTATGAAAAAAAAGTCATAGTATAGTATGTCGAACATTTTATGAAAAAAAGTCATAGTATAGTATGTCGAAAATTTCATGAAAAAAAAGTGATAGTATTGTATGTCGAAAATGTTTTGAAAAAAAGTCATAGTAATGTATGTTGAAAACCTTTCAGAAAAAAAGTCATAGTATAGTATGTCGATAATTTTATGAAAAAAAAGTCATAGTAAAGTATGTCTAAAATTTTATTAAAAAAAAGTCATAGTATAGTATGTCGAAAAGTTTATGAAAAAAAGTCATAGTATTTAAATGTCGAAAATTTCATGAAAAAAAGTCATGGTATACTGTCGAAAATTTTAACGAAAAAAAAAGTCATAGTATAGTATGTCAAATTTTATGAAAAAAAGTCATTGTATAGTATGTCGAAAATTTCATGGAAAAAAAATCATAGTATTGGATGTCAAAGGTTTTGAAAAAAAGTCATAGTATAATATGTCGAAAACATTATGAAAAAAGTCATAGTAAAGTATGTCGAAAATGTTATGAAAAAATGTCATAGTATTGTATGTCGAAAATTTTATGAAGAAAGTCATAGTATAGTATGTCGAAAATTTTATGAAAAAAGTCATAGTTATGTATGTCAAATGTTTTGAAAAAAAGTCATAGTATAATATGTCGAAATATTTTACGAAAAAAATGTCATAGTATAGTATGTAGATAAATTCATGAAAAAAAAGTCATAGTATAGTATGGCGAAAATGTTATGAAAAAAAGTCATAGTATAGTATGTCGAAAATGTTATGAAAAAAAGTCATAGTATAGTTTGTCGAAAATTTCATGAAAAAAAAGTTATAGTATTGTATGTCGAAAATTTTATGAAAAAAAGTCATGGTATAGTATGTCGAAAATTTTTACGAAAAAAAAGTTATAGTATAGTATGTCAAATTTTATGAAAAAAAGTCATAGTATAGTATGTCGAAAATTTCATGGAAAAAAAATCAAAGTATTGTATGTCAAAGGTTTTGAAAAAAAGTCATAGTATAATATGTCGAAAACATTATGAAAAAAGTCATAGTAAAGTATGTCGAAAATTTTTCAGAAAAAATTCATAGTATAGTATGTCGAAAATGTTATGAAAAAAGTCATAGTAATGTATGTCGAAAATTTTTCAGAAAAAAAGTCATAGTATAGTATGTCGAAAATGTTTCAGAAAAAAAGTCATAGTATAGTATGTCAAATTTTATGAAAAAAAGTCATAGTATAGTATGTCGAAAATTTCATGAAAAAAAAGTCATAGTATTGTATATCGAAAATTTCATGAAAAAAAGTCATGGTATAGTATGTCGAAAATTTAATGAAAAAAAAATCATAGTATTGTATGTCAAATGTTTTGAAAAAAAGTCATAGTATTGTATGTCGAAAATTTCATGGAAAAAAAATCAAAGTATTGTATGTCAAAGGTTTTGAAAAAAAGTCATAGTATAATATGTTGAAAACATTATGAAAAAAGTCATAGTAAAGTATGTCGAAAATTTTTCAGAAAAAATTCATAGTATAGTATGTCGAAAATGTTATGAAAAAAAGTCATAGTATTGTATGTCGAAAATTTTATGAAGAAAGTCACAGTATAGTATGTCGAAAATTTTATGAAAAAAAATCATAGTATAGTATGTCGAAAATTTCATGAAAAAAAAGTCATAGTATTGTATGTCAAATGTTTTGAAAAAAAGTCATAGTACAATATGTCGAAAATGTTATGAAAAAAGTCATAGTAATGTATGTCGAAAATTTTTCAGAAAAAAGTCATAGTATAGTATGTCGAAAATGTTTCAGAAAAAAAGCCATAGTATAGTATGTCAAATTTTATGAAAAAAAGTCATAGTATAGTATTTCGAAAATTTAATGAAAAAAAAGTCATAGTATTGTATGTTGAAAATGTTTTGAAAAGAAGTCATAGTATTGTATGTCAAATGTTTTGAAAAAAAGTCATAGTATTGTATGTCGAAAATTTCATGAAAAAAGTCATAGTATTGCATGCAGAATTTTTTTTTGAAAAAAAGTCATAGTATAGTGTGTCGAAAATTTCATGAAAAAAAATTCATAGTATTGTATGTCGAAAATTTCATGAAAAAGTCATAGTATTGCATGTTGAAAATGTTTTGAAAAAAAGTTATAGTATAATATGTTGAAAATTTTATGAAAAAAAGTCATAGTATAGTATGTCGAAATATTTTACGAAAAAAAAGTCATAGTATAGTATGTCGAAAATTTTATGAAAAAAAGTCATAGTATTGTATGTCGAAAATTTTATGAAAAAATTCATAATATTCTATGTCGAAATTTCATGGAAAAAAGTCATGGTATAGTATGTCGAAAATGTTTACGAAAAAAAAGTCATAGTATAGTATGTCAAATTTTATGAAAAAAAGTCATAGTATAGTATGTCGAAAATTTCATGAAAAAAAAGTCATAGTATTGTATGTCAAATGTTTTGAAAAAAAGTCATAGTATAATATGTCGAAATATTTTACGGAAAAAAAGTCATAGTATAGTATGTCAAATTTTATGAAAAAAAAGTCATAGTATAGTATGTCGAACATTTTATGAAAAAAAGTCATAGTATAGTATGTCGAAAATTTCATGAAAAAAAAGTGATAGTATTGTATGTCGAAAATGTTTTGAAAAAAAGTCATAGTAATGTATGTCGAAAACTTTTCAGAAAAAAAGTCATAGTATAGTATGTCGATAATTTTATGAAAAAAAAGTCATAGTAAAGTATGTCTAAAATTTTATGAAAAAAAAGTCATAGTATAGTATGTCGAAAATTTTATGAAAAAAAGTCATAGTGTTTAAATGTCGAAAATTTCATGAAAAAAAGTCATGGTATAGTATGTCGAAAATTTTAACGAAAAAAAAAGTCATAGTATAGTATGTCAAATTTTATGAAAAAAAGTCATTGTATAGTATGTCGAAAATTTCATGGAAAAAAAATCATAGTATTGGATGTCAAAGGTTTTGAAAAAAAGTCATAGTATAATATGTCGAAAACATTATGAAAAAAGTCATAGTAATGTATGTCAAAACATTTTTAGAAAAAATTCATATTATAGTATGTTGAAAATGTTATGAAAAAAAGTCATAGTATTGTATATCGAAAATTTTATGAAGAAAGTCATGGTGTAGTATGTCGAAAATGTTATGAAAAAAAGTCATAGTACAGTATGTCGAAAATTTTATGAAAAAAACTCATGGTATAGTATGTCGAAAATTTCATGAAAAAAAGTCATGGTATAGTATGTCGAAAATTTTAACGAAAAAAAAGTCATAGTATAGTATGTCAAATGTTATGAAACAAGACTCGGTCAAAACCAAGTATATGGCTGGACCGTATATGGTCAAGTCTGTGAATTTGTGGCTAAATTGTTATACAAATAGTCAGTGGTCATGTCTATAATGTTTTATGAACAGTTTTTTCCACTTATATATTAATGTTTGATTGAAAGCCAACTTATAATGAAGCAAATGACATTCAGTAATAGTAAATGGTAACATTTACTAGTCAGTATATTATACTTTTTATACAAGGTGAAAAGGTATTAGTATGACATACAGTATGCAAGGTTAAAAGTATTTCAATTTTTTATTAAAGCATGTGTATCAAAAGCATTCATCATATAAGTGGTGTCACAGCCTGGCTCAAAGCTGTGACAAAGAGGGAGACAGATACGAGGTGGTGGCAAAGAACACTTACATTTATTTTAAACAAAGCACAAAAGTAACTCAATGCAACGTGTAGAAATCAGTAAATCAGTGGTGTGGAGCATGTATGGGTGTGTGGGTATGTGTATGGTGGAAAGAACAGAAGATAATTCAAGTCTGAGCCATGCTGCTGGGAGTGTTGAGTCTTCCAGCGAGAGAGAGCGAGACTGCAGACTGAGGCAGCCATTTGAAGGGGAGAGCACACCAGGCCAAGGTGTGGCTCATCCCACTAACGACCCTCCATCCTGCAAGGCAGAAGGAGAAACAGCAGCAGCAAGCAAAAGGAGAGGGAGGAGGGGTCGTCACACCCCCCCCCATAAAAATGGGGTTCCCACCAGGAATCCCAACAGACACCTTAACAAAAAGTGTTCAAAAATAATAACCCTCCAGCCATTTTTTCAATTTCTGAATTATACCAATACTATTTACCAAGTTCTGCAACCCTTGAACATGCCAGCATACTCACCCATTCTGTAGTGACCCCCCCGATCCCTGTCCCTCTCCGCCCTGCACCCAGCAACCCCGGTGCCTGGAGAAGCAATTTTAAGAGTAACAGTAGAAAAAAGATGGGAGACCAGGATAACACACACAGACTGTAAGCATCCTAAGTGCTAGGTGCTCTCGACAAAGCGTCTGCCACGATGTTTTCTGAACCTTTAATGTGGCGAATGTCTAGACAATATGATTGCAAGAACAAGAACCAACGCATCAATCGGCGGTTCGGGCAAAACAAGGAGTTCAGAAATGTTATGGGGTTATGATCTGTATAGACCACAAGCGGAACACTAGAGTCGACATAAACTTCAAAATGTTGCAACGCCCACACAAGGGCGAGAGTTTCCTTCTCTATGACAGAATAATTTAGCTGATCGGAGTTAAATTTCTTTGAGAAAAAACTCACGGGACGCTCAAAACTGTTACTGTCACATTGAAACAACACCGCGCCTGTACCAACATCACTCGCGTCCACCTGCAGCTCAAATGGACGGTCCAAACAAGGAGCTGCAAGGACAGGAGGAAAACACAAGACAGCTTTAACATTTTCAAAAGCTTGCTGACATGAGGCTGACCAGACAAACTTTACTCTTGCTTTCAACAAATCTGTTAGTGGTGCTACTACCGTTGAAAAATTATTACAGAACCTGCGGTAGTACCCCACCAGACCCAGAAAGCGCATGAGGTCTTTCTTTGTTGTGGGGACTGGATACTGCTCGATCGCAGTCACCTTGGCCTGTACCGGTCGTACCTGCCCTTGTCCTACTACCTTACCAAGGTAGGTGACAGTAGCCTTCGCAAACTCACACTTCGCTAGGTTAACTGTCAGGTGCGCGTCACGGAGACGATCAAACAGCTGACGGATACGGTGGACATGGTCTTGCCAGGTATCACTGTAGATCACAACATCGTCGAGGTACAGCGCACAACCGTCCAGACCGGACACAACAAGATTCATCAACCGTTGGAAGGTCGCCGGTTTACCACTGGATTTAATAGGGCATTCATCTTTCCAATAACCCCTACCGCCACAGTAGTTACAGACATTTCCTGGATCAAACTGCACCTGACTACGTGTAGCCCTTTCTGGCCTACCATAGCGTGGACCGGCTCCCTCATCCCACCGTTTACTTGCTGGACGAAACCTGCCGCTTTCTCCCCAGTAGTAAGTGTCGTCACGGTGTGTCAACACGTACTCATCAGCTAAAGTAGCAGTCTCTGACGCCGTCTTCACTTTATGCTCATTAACGTAAGTCGCGATGTGACTGGGAACAGAGTTTTTAAACTGTTCCAGAACAATCAAATCACACAAGTCAGCATAGGTATTAACCCCCAGTGAAATACACCAACGGTTGAAATGAGTGGTTAACACCCTGGCAAACTCCATGTGTGTTTGTTTAGCAGATTTCTCCCACAACCGAAACTTCTGGCGATATGCCTCAGGCACCAACTCATACGCTTTCAACACTGCAGATTTGACTGACAAGTAAATTTTACTTTCAGCCACACTAAGGGTGGAGTATGCTTCCTGTGCCTTACCTGTCAAAACGCACTGCAACAGTAATGTACGCTCTGCATCAGACCAATCTCTGCTCTCTGCAACACGCTCAAAGAGTGAGAAAAATGTATCAGGATCACGTTCACAAAACTGAGGAACCAAACGCAGACTAATGCCAACATCAAAAGCACGTGAAGGCCCAGGCCAAACAGGAGCCTGGCCCCCACCACCAACACTCTGCAAACTTAACCGGCGCTCCTCTATCTTAAGTCTTTTAATATCAGCTTGCAACAATAGTAACTCTTTGCGCTGCTCAAAAGTTAACTCTGGACTCACTCCAGCTACAGTAGAGACAGACGCACCAACTGTGTCCACTACAGCACCAACAGCATGCAACTTAGACTCAAGAACACCCATTTCCAACAGATTCTCTCTAAGAATACGTTTCATGTTCTCCTTTGACCGTCTATCCCCAACATCCATCTCAAAGTGGTCAGCGATTTTCACTAATTGCTCACGTGAACAACGCTCCAATAACTCCTCCGAAGGAGTTTTCAAAAATTCCTCAACAGTATCCATGACTGAGGAACACGACTGGATAAATCTTACCTGCCCGAATTACGCACAACCAAAACTGATGCGCCACGACTAAACTCCCAGTGACCAAAAGCCAGAGCTCAACAGTCCATACACAGCTGAAACCGTCACCGCAGCTCCGTCCCTCTGACTGCCTAACCAAAATCTAGCTAAACTCCCTCCCTAGGCTTCAGGTGTTACTTGTGGTAGGTACTTATGCACTGAAAACCGCAAGCCCGGTGAAGCAACCAACAACTGGCGACCCCCCCTGCAGCCTCGGACGTGCTCCTGAGACAACTGCTCTGGCCACGTTCACACCACACTACAAACCCCCCAACAAACTCCTAGGGAATTCGCTCTTAAGCCTAACAGGGACAGAACAACAGCAACTTACTACAACTGTGTACTGGACCACAAAACTCTGAGCCACAAAACACCAGCATAAACAGCTTGGCGTCACACCAACACTCAGATCAATCAACACCTGTTATTTAACACAAACAACAAAACAGCCAACTTACCACTCTCGCAAATGTCTCCCAAACAACCAAATTACGCCTTCATTTACAAAAAAGATGCACAGAACAGGCTGCAACTGAGTATCGACATCACAGCGACATCAAAACCAAATTACAACTAGCAGACTCACCTGCACTACACAAACTACACCGGGTCAACAAAACCGACGAGCCCCCATCTGTCACAGCCTGGCTCAAAGCTGTGACAAAGAGGGAGACAGATATGAGGTGGTGGCAAAGAACACTTACATTTATTTTAAACAAAGCACAAAAGTAACTCAATGCAACGTGTAGAAATCAGTAAATCAGTGGTGTGGAGCATGTATGGGTGTGTGTGTATGTGTATGGTGGAAAGAACAGAAGATAATTCAAGTCTGAGCCATGCTGCTGGGAGTGTTGAGTCTTCCAGCGAGAGAGAGCGAGACTGCAGACTGAGGCAGCCATTTGAAGGGGAGAGCACACCAGGCCCAGGTGTGGCTCATCCCACTAACGACCCTCCATCCTGCAAGGCAGAAGGAGAAACAGCAGCAGCAAGCAAAAGGAGAGGGAGGAGGGGTCGTCACAGTGGTGTTCAATATATACATACTTCGCGAAAGTTTATCAGCGTTGAGATATCCCCGCTGTCATCACTGACGTTGTTGCTGTTGTATTTATTCATAGATGTAGTGTTAATTAGCCTGGCGCTGATCGATCCGAACTCCATTCAGAAAACAAGCATTTTAAAAGTTGTTTGCTGGTCGTCATGGTAACAGACCCGACAAAGTATGAATTCAGACTTTTTACTAATCAGCATCATTATGTAGTTATTTCGGCAGACTTTGATCCGTTTACAACAACGTCGCTGCCGTATTTATGCCTAGATGACGTTATGTTGAGTGGTGATTGAGTAGCTGGTGTTAGTACAGCCTGGCATTGATCGATCCGAACTCCGTTCAGAAAACAAGCATTTTAAAAGTTGTTTGCTTGTTGTGTTGCGGACAGACTTGACAAATAATGAATTATGTCTTTTTACAAATCGATATATTTATGTTGTTATTTCGGCATCATTTTGATCCGTTTTATTGCAAAAATCGATATATTTATGTTGTTATTTCGGCATCATTTTGATCCGTTTTATTGCAATAAATCACAGCACAGTCTGTTTATTTTGGGTTCATACCGCAGTAGTGAGTCTGCTAGATAGTCAGTTCATGGCGGAAATGGAGGAAAGCGAGGCGAAAATTTGTACGGTAACACAATACGAGGCACAACATAATGTAACTTAAACGAACATAAACAATAGCACATGCACAACAACAGTGCTATGTAATGTTACATTGAACCGCTGACACGCTCCCCAGATAATGTAAACACAGAACTGTTCTCCGCCTTTTCATTTTGAAAGAGCAACGACCAATGAGGAAGCTCCAACAGTCAGCCGACCAATCCTGTAACTCTATCACTCAGTCAGTCACTCACTCACTCACTCAGCGACAGACTTTTGCGTCTGTAGGGCTGGCCCTCTGCGGTCCAGCCAAAAACGTCATAGTATAGTATGTCGAAAAAAGTCATACTATAGTATGTCGAAAATTTTCGTGAAAAAATGTCATAATAAAGAATGTCGAAAATGTTCATGAAAAAAGGCATAGTATAGTATGACGAAAAAAGTCAAAAAAACGTCATAGTATAGTATGTCGTAAACAGTCATAGTATAGTATGTCACAAAAACGTCATAGTATAGTATGTGTAAAATTTTGTAAGAAAAAGTAATAGTATATGTTGAAAAAACGTCAGAGTATAGTATGTCGTAAAAAGTCATAGTATAGTATGTCAAAAAAACGTCATAGTATAGTATATTAAAAAAAGTCATACTATAGTATGTCGAAAAATATTTGTAAAAAAAGTCATAGTATAGTATTTCGAAAAAAGTCATAGTATAGTATGTGTAACATTTTGTAAAAAAAAGTAATAGTATAATATGTCGAAAAAACGTCATAGTATAGTATGTCGAAAAAAGTCATACTATAGTATGTCGAAAATTTTCATGAAAAAATGTCATAGTATAGAATGTCGAAAATGTTCATGAAAAAAGGCATAGTATAGTCTGTCAAAAAAAGTCATAGTATAGTATGTCGAAAAAAGTCGAAAAAACTTCATAGTATAGTATGTCGAAAAAACGTTATAGTATAGTTTGTATAAAATATTTGTAAAAAAAGTAATAGTATATTATGTCGAAAAAACGTCATAGTATAGTATATCAAAAAAACGTCATAGTATAGTATGTCGAATAAAGTCATAGTATAGCATGTCAAAAAAAAACTTCATAGTATTGTTACTGAGGGCTAGGATAAAGGACTGTATTAGCTTGTACTGTCTGGCTGGTTCTGGTTTCGAACTTCGCTCCAGGTGTGTCTATCAAAACACGGACGCAGACTTTCCTTTAAAGGGTTTAATTAGGTTGAGCAGCAATACAGAACATGGGCTTGTTGGTATATATGCGTGGTTCTGCCAAAGAAAATACAACATGTTTCAGATAACAATGCAAAAGGAATTATACAGTACATACATACTTTATATATATATACTGTACATCACTCTAAAGGCATAGTATACAGGATTCTCCCTCCAAAATGTATAGACTCATACAAACTATCTGTGTTAATTATCACATATGACTCACTAGAAGTGTGTGTCTGCAGGGGAACTGCCCACTGCCTGCATTTCTTATTTACTGGTAATTGACAACTGGGATTAAGATTCATCAATCTACTACCCTTCTATGCATCCACAATATCAACATGTGAAATATTGCATACCCCACCATTAAACCCACTGCATAATCACTACTACTGTGGCAGGAGGAAACAATGCACTCACTACTATAAACACTGAACAGCATGTAAGAATACACTCATTAATATGTGGAGCAAGGCACTACTATACAATACACAGCCACGTGTGTTTTAGCTAGCAGTTGCGGAGTCTTGACAAGGTAAGCTAACTAATTGACAGTAAACACACAGCCTAATCATTCTGCATTTACAAGAAGTGACAACCACAGAATTAAATGAACTTATAACCTAAATGTCATGACTTACAGTTCTCAAGGACGCACGCAATGACTGTGTGGTTATTAATTAGTCTCTGAACCGGTCGTTTCTAGCCGCACTTTGCACACTCCGCGCCGCTGTCTCTCATGTGCTCGCTCTCCCATGTTAAGCGCGCACCCGCCTGCAGCGCGCACCCGCGATCAATCAGTGGTGCGCACTCTCATCACTGAGAGACTGATCGGCCTTTCGTACAAGTATAGTATGTCGAAAAAAGTCATAGTATAGTATGTCAAAAAAAAACTTCATAGTATAGTATGTCGAAAAAACGTCATAGTATAGTATGTCGAAAAAAGTCATAGTATAGTATGTGTAAAATTTTGTAAAAGAAAGTCATAGTATAGTATGTCGTAAAAAGTCATAGTATAGTATGTCAAAAAAACGTCATAGTATAGTATGTCGAAAAAAGTCATAGTATAGTATGTCGAAAAAAAGTCGAAAAAACGTTATAGTATAGTATGTCGAAAAAACGTCATAGTATGGTATGTATAAAATATTTGTAAAAAAAGTCATAGTATAGTATGTCGAAAAAAGTCATAGTATAGTAAGTGTAAAATTTTGTAAAAAAAAGTCAAAGTATAGTATGTCGAAAAAAAGTCAAACTATAGTATGTCGAAAAAACGTCATAGTATAGTATGTCGAAAAAAGTAAAAAAAAAAAAGTCATAGTACAGTATGTCGAAAAAACGTCATAGTATAGCATGAAAAAAAAAAAAAAGAAGTCATAGTATAGTTTGTCGAAAAATTTTGTAAAATTACGTGATGGTATAGAAAGACGAAAAAAAAGTCATAGTATAGTATGTCAAAAACGTCATAGTATAGTATGTTGAAATAACGTTAGAGTATGGTATGTCGAAAAAAGTCATAGTTTAGTACATCTCAAAAAAGTCATACTATAGTATGTCGAAAAAAAAAAAAGCCATAGTATAGTAAGTGTAAAATTTTGTAAAAAAAATTCAAAGTATAGTATGTCGAAAAAATGTCATAGTATAGTATGTCGAAAAAACGTCATAGTATAGTATGTCGAAAAAAGTAAAAAAAAAAAGTCATAGTACAGTATGTCGAAAAAACTTCATAGTATAGCATGGAAATAAAAAAAAAAGAAGTCATAGTATAGTTTGTCGAAAAATTTTGTAAAAACACATGATGGTATAGAATGTCGAAAAAAAAGTCATAGTATATTATGTCAAAAACGTCATAGTATAGTATGTTGAAATAACGTTATAGTATGGTATGTCGAAAAAAGTCATAGTTTAGTATATCAAAAAAAGTCATACTATAGTATGTCGAAAAAAAAAAAAGTTATAGTATAGTATGTCGAAAATTTTTGTAATAATACCTGATAGTATAGAATGTCGAAAAAAAAGTCATAGTATAGTATGTCGAAAAAACGTCATAGTATAGTATGTCGAAAAAACGTCATATTACAGTATGTCGAAACATTTTGTGAAAAAAGTCATACTATGACGAAAAAATGTTGTAAATAAAGTCATAGTATAATTTGTGTAAAATATTTGTAAAAATGTCATAGTATAATGTGTCGTAAAAACGTCATAGTATAGTATGTAAAAAAAAGTCATACTATAGTATTTCGAAAAATTTTGTGAAAAAAGGTCATAGTATAGAATGTTGAAAATTTTCTTGAAAAAAGGCATAGTATAGTATGTCGAAAAAAGTCATAGTATAGTATGTCGAAAAAAGTCGAAAAAACGTTATAGTATAGTATGTCGAAAAAACGTCATAGTATAGTATGTATAAAATATTTGTTAAAATAGTCATAGTATAGTATGTCGAAAAAAGTCATAGTATAGTAAATGTAAAATTTTGTAAAAAAAAGTCAAAGTATAGTATGTCGAAAAAATGTCAGTATAGTATGTCGAAAAAACGTCATAGTATAGCATGAAAAAAAAAAAAAAGAAGTCATAGTATAGTTTGTCGAAAAATTTTGTAAAAAAACGTGATGGTATAGAATGTCGAAAAAAAAGTCATAGTATATTATGTCAAACACGTCATAGTATAGTATGTCGAAAAAACGTCATAGTATAGTATGTCGAAAAAAGTCATAGTATAGTATGTGTAAAATTTTGTAAAAGAAAGTCATAGTATAGTATGTCGTAAAAAGTCATAGTATAGTATGTCAAAAAAACGTCATAGTATAGTATGTCGAAAAAAGTAAATAAAAAAAGTCGAAGTATAGTATGTCGAAAAAATGTCATAGTATAGTATGTCGAAAAAAGTCGAAAAAACGTCATAGTATAGTATGTCGAAAAAACGTCATAGTATAGTATGTCGAAAAAAGTTAAAAAAAAAGTCATAGTACAGTATGTCGAAAAAACGTCACAGTATAGTATGTTGAAAAAACGTCATAGGATAGTATTTCAAAAAACGTCATCATATAGTATGTCGTAAAAAGTCATTGTATAGTATGTCGAAAAAACGTCATAGTATAGTATGTCAAAAAACGTCATAGTATAGTATGTCGAAAAAACGTCATATTACAGTATGTCGAAACATTTTGTGAAAAAGTCATACTATGACGAAAAAATGGTGTAAAAAAAGTCATAGTATATGTGTAAAATATTTGTAAAAAAAGTCATAGTATAGTATGTCGTAAAAAGTCATAGTATGTCGTAAAAAGTCATAGTATAGTGTGTTGAAAAAACGTCGTAGTATAGTATGTAAAAAAAACGTCATAGTATAGTATGTCGAAAAAAGTCATACTATAGTATGTCGAAAAATTTTGTGAAAAAATGCCATGGTATAGAATGTTGAAAATTTTCTTGAAAAAAGGTATAGTATAGTATGTCGAAAAAAGTCATAGTTTAGTATATCAAAAAAAAGTCATACTATAGTATGTCGAAAAAAAAAATAGTTATAGTATAGTATGTCGAAAAATTTTGTAATAATACGTGATAGTATAGAATGTCGAAAAAAAAGTCATAGTATAGTATGTCGAAAAAACGTCATAGTATAGTATGTCGAAAAAACGTCATATTACAGTATGTCGAAACATTTTGTGAAAAAAGTCATACTATGACGAAAAAATGTTGTAAATAAAGTCATAGTATAGTATGTGTAAAATATTTGTAAAAAAAGTCATAGTTTAATGTGTCGTAAAAACGTCATAGTATAGTATGTAAAAAAAAGTCATACTATAGTATTTCGAAAAATTTTGTGAAAAAAGGTCATGGTATAGAATGTTGAAAATTTTCTTGAAAAAAGGCATAGTATAGTATGTCGAAAAAAGTCATAGTATAGTATGTCGAAAAAAGTCGAAAAAACGTCATAGTATAGTATGTCGAAAAAAGTCGAAAAAAAGTCATAGTATAGTATGTCGAAAAAAGTCATAGTATAGTAAATGTAAAATTTTGTAAAAAAAAGTCAAAGTATAGTATGTCGAAAAAATGTCATAGTATAGTATGTCGAAAAAACGTCATAGTATAGTATGTCGAAAAAAGTAAAAAAAAAAAGTCAGTACAGTATGTCGAAAAAACGTCATAGTATAGCATGAAAAAAAAAAAAGGGAAGTCATAGTATAGTTTGTCGAAAAATTTTGTAAAAAAACGTGATGGTATAGAATGTCGAAAAAAAAGTCATAGTATATTATGTCAAACACGTCATAGTATAGAATGTCGAAAAAAAAGTCATAGTATAGTATGTCGAAAAAACGTCATAGTATAGTATGTCGAAAAACGTCATAGTATAGCATGTCGAAAAATGTTGTTAAAAAAAGTCATTGTATAGTATGTCGAAAAAAGTCATCGTATAGTATGTGTAAAATTTTGTAAAAAAAAGTCATAGTATAGTATGTCGTAAAAAGTCATAGTATAGTATGTCAAAAAAATGTCATAGTATAGTATGTCGAAAAAAGTAAATAAAAAATGTCGAAGTATAGTATGTCGAAAAAATGTCATAGTATACTATGTCGAAAAAACGTCATAGTATAGCATGTCGAAAAAAAAAACTGTTTGTTTTTCGACAAACTATACTATGACTCATTTTTTGACATACTATACTATTACTTTTTCAAAATTATCTCGACATACTACATATGACTATTTATCAATTTTTTCGACATCCCATACTATGACTTTTTTTTTAACAGAAGCGGATCTAGACACTAAAATGGGAGAGTATGCGGTTTAAGATAATCAGAAAATAATTATGTGGATGGCTTTCCTTGTTGTAAGGTGCTATACAAAAAATTCCACAAAATATTTTTCACATCATTATTACCTAGGGTCGAGGAACCTTGACTTTGAGGTATTTAATTCATGTTATTGGCCAAAACCAGCATTTCTCATTTGGTTATTTATAACATAATATCGATATCACAACAACATTACTAGGGCTGGCCCGAGTGCTTCGAAGCTTCGACCGTTGCCATGGTATTCGACCTCCAAATCACTACTCAAATGCTTCGTTTTTATATAAAAGTATACATACAAGTATGTAATAATAATGTATAAATCCCAGAATAGCCCATGAAATAAGGAATAATCCCACAACATTATTAATTATTAATATTCAACATTAATTATTAGTAATTATTCTCAGTCAAATATTACTGTTTGTCGTGTGTAGAGGTGTGTGTACAGCAGTGCGGCGACAGTCAGAAGAACATTTCAGCCTGCCACGCTGCTCCTCAAAGCTTCGAAGCCCAAAAAATGGTATTCGGGACAGCCCTAAACATCACATATACCGAGATAAAATCTCCCACCCCTAGCTTACCTTAAATGTCCATTAAAATGGATGGGAAAGTAATCAGTGTATTTTTATTGTAAATGTAATGTTAAAAACTATTAATAGGACAATGAAAGGCTAAATAAACACTTACCCATAAACTTGTCCTTGGATATCTGTAAAATCCAACAGAGCACAACGGTGCAGTTATCAGAGTGGTATTTACTGTACATGTATTCCACTTTCGTGACATGCTCATATGTTTGTCCCCTGGATGTTTTAAGTGTGATTCCAAAACACAAAGACAATCTTAACAAAAATGACAAACATCGGTCTTGACCGACATTTAGGCCTAAGACTTTCAGTCTTTAAAAAATCCACAATTTTATAATTGTAATTATGCAAAAATAAACTTTATTGTAACTTTTGATGAGCAGAGGAAATACTGCTAACCACAATGGAGAAGTGCAGTATGCAACTAAATGGATCAATAAGCTTTTGACCACAGAGATGGATAAAGATCAATTTCAGCAAAGTGTACCAAGTTATTCCTAAAACCAGTCTCTAAATAATTAGGTGCACATTTTGACAACTTGTACTTTGTGGTGATTAGGTATTGAACAGCCAATGAATCAACTGGACTTAACACTGGTAAACTGCTAGTTTGTAAAACGAAAGTAGCTCACTCAAAAAAAAATTAACAAACACTGAATGAGTGGATGAATTAGATACTTTACCAAAATACTGTAATGCTATTCACATCATGGAAGAAATACAAGTAACTGTTACTTAAATATGCATGTTTTGCAAAAGGCTGTATAGAAAAAAAACTGAACACTATCTTCAGCTTTTAGTAAGAACTTCACACATTTACAGATAATACAAAAGAAAAATACATTTCATAAAAATATTACCACATGCTTTTAATCAATATGGCTTTTGGACTGTGCAGTTAGAACCAAATAACAAGATTCATATATTATGGGTTTGTCTTATTTTTAAGTTGTGCTTTTAAAGATAAGTCTGAGTATTCTGGCCAAAATGCAAATGTTGTATTGAAAATACATTCTCCTTTATGAATTATGAGCTCTTATCAAAATTTAAAAATGAATTATTCCTTTGGTTACAGTAAATATTCTAAGTAATAAAGTAAAATTTCTGATATATAATGTCCCATTATGTTTGGAACCTTTTAGGGAAAAGAAATTTAAGATTTGCTAAGGTCTAATAATATTATAATCTTCTCCAAAATAATAATTAATCTAATATAATTCATTCAAAATAAACTCCAATTAAAGTTAAGCATGAGATCATTGCATGATAATAACATGGAAGCTTTTTTAAACAAACAATATTTCAAATACTAGACCTGATCCAAAATAGAACATAAATATACATTTCATTTACATAATAATGTCATCTGCACTATTACAGTATAACTCCAAAGAATATTAGAATTACAAGTAAATAATAAATAAGATGTGTGAACAAATGTGAGTTTTGTCGTCGTGCACTAGCACAAGACTCAGTAGTACAGTTACAATGAGAAAAGTTGGAATTAGGCGCTTACCTCGGGTCGGTTTTCCCACATTACAGTTAGGATGGAGGGAAATGAAACAGACCCAAAACGAAACAGTGCATTCAGCTTCTCATAACAAAAAGCTTAATTTCTAATCCTGCCATTAGCTCACATACTGTATGAATGTGCAGTTAGGCAAATCTGAGGCCTTTATTCAGCCCAAAGTATCCTCCTCTCTTTACAGTTATTGAGATAGTACACGATAACGATCCTAAACCAAATGTATTGCCCTGGACTTGCTCCGTACCTGGTAGGAAAAATACATTAACAAAAGAGTGTATTTGTGGAAACCTGCCTCCTCGACCACATCAAGGCTCAAATGGTCAAAGCTGACTTCATCAAATGTCTTCTAATGTCAGCTAGGTGCAAAAGAGTCACGTATGTACAAAAAAATTGCACTTGTTCAACTGCAAGTATGAGAAAACTCTGATATAAACTGCTGAGTGAGTGAAACGTGGGCACTGTGCTGACCTGTTTCACCTCTACCCTGCAGCTTTTCCTTTTCCTCCAAACTGATAGCTGAGGTCAAAATCTGTTCAAGACCGTAAACTGCTGTTAAAGTAGGGCTTTTAAACCACAACATTACTTCCTTTTAGAAAGCCATTCTCAACTTATTAATGGTCCTCCCTGCCACACAACGCACATCTTTCAATCGTAACAAGAATCCCTGAAACTCAAAATGGAACGTACTAGAAAACAGAACTTAAAATCATATTTTGAATACAAGCACATATATTACACCAGCTGTGTAAAATATGCCATATTTACATGCCTAACAACAGTGCAAATCTTCCAAAAGCGCCAGAAAACATTTCTAATGATAGACAGTGAATATACAAAGATAATAGTTAGTATATTGCGTGACACAACTGACTCTGGGTGATGATTACTCAGTGAGTAAGTGATACAAGTGTTGTGTGCGGTGGCTTGTTGACAGAGGTTATTATGTGAAGGGTGAAGATGCATTGCTCAAATTCTAGTTTACAAAGTCTTTGGAGAAGCTTTCAGCGGCTTTGTGTCCAGTCAAATTCATGCTCTCCAGTAAAACTCAATGTGACCGGTCTGCCTGGCTCAGAAAGCAGGGAGAGGAAAGGGGGGGAGTGTAGGGGTGTCTGAAAGTGGAGGTGATGGAGGAACGAGAAGTGCAAGTGTGTGTGTACAGGAGTGGTATAGGTTGTGTGTCTTTTGTAGTTAAGACAGTTTGTTTGGTGTTAGTTCCTTTAGGAGGCAGTATCCGTAAGAACAGTGATCTAATGTGGCAGTGTGGAGATCCATAAGTCAATGCCAAAAAGCAGATCAATAAAGTGATCAGTCATTAACAGCCCTGTGAGGTGTGCAGTGAGGGGGGTGTAGCTGAGGGAGGGGCAGTGCTGTCCTCGGAAGTCGACTGAAATGTTATTTTTGTGATGTTTTCGGTGGCAATGGCTCAGAAGGCAGTGGTGACCGCGTTTCCCCGCCGTGTGCCCAGGCGTATGATTTCCCCCGGCACCGTGTCGAGCTGCTCGTACGCCAGCCGCCCCTCCTCACCTGCCACAAACACAAGGGTTATCTATAAACACCCAAGCAGTTTTCAGTGATGTCAAATGACTTGCCTACTTCTCAGATTGCAATGGTATCCCTGCAGTCAAAATAGTTCAGTTTTAATTTTCCAACCGTCAGCCCGACAGCCAGCGATTATCGATATACCAACTATGTACCAACCTCATGTGACCAAACGATGATTTGTGAGAATCATGAACTAATTTAAAAACCACATTAGGCCTATAGCAAAGTGGAATGTTGTACCTACACTTGAATTGAATTGTTGACGTTACAGAGCTGTCCGCCTTAGTCTGTTATGAATGTTTTCATTACTACCGCATTGCATTGTGGGATATTCATGCTGGCATAGTGACCAGTGTTTGCATGCTGTAATATTTCACCGGAAATAATATGCCATTCACGTACTATTGGTTTCATACTAAGGTTTTGGACATGCTAAAAAATCTCACATACAGTTTTAGCGTACTAAATAGCATGTTAGTATGGAATTTCGCAACCCATGACTTTTGTATGACATGCTATGACTTTTTATAATTTACTGTACTATGACTTTTTATGTCATAGAATACTATGATAATATTGTGTAAATAATCCAGCACCTCTTCAATGGTTACAGACTAGGCATGAGGTACTCTGTTGCAGCTGAGTATAAAATACAATTCATAAATAATAAAGTAATTTGTAGAAGCGTAGCAAAAGACCAAGCTACCGAGCAACATTTGATTTTCCATAAATTTGTTACTCACCAAATGTGAGCAGGGTTTCTATGGCAACATGGCGAAGCTCTTCATCAGCTGAATCACACAGTGCTACCACCGCCTTGATGCTCTCTACTGCCTACGGACAGACAAAAAAACAATGGACTGATTTAGAATGATTTCATCTTTTTAATGACATATACATAATGTCAAGTCAAGTCTAACTTTACTTATATAGCACATTTAAAAACAACCACAGTTGACCAAAGTGCTGAACATGTACATAATAAAAATGAATACAAAGCAAACAACAATAAGAGCAGAGTAAAAACAATAACCATAATGTGCATATAACAGCAGTAAAAGAGTTGCAGCACAACAGAAATTAAACTTAATCAAATCTATCCACACTGTTCTTGTTGTGTGCAATGCATCAAATCAAGTGGTTTACATATTAGGACAGACTTGAAAAAATGGACCCGTCTTTGAAATAGTATATCTCATAAATTTAGCCTCAATGAACACAAATGGAGACCTAAACTAGCTCCAAATCTCCACAGTATCACAACTGTACTGTAGATGATGTAAGAGGCCACTGACCTGCAGACAGCTGAGAGCCGAACAGGCGGCCCTCTGGCTCTGAACTCCAGCCTCTGACAGTGCGTGGGTGTAGCACTCCACTGCCTGTAGACACACAGATAAACATTCAAACATGGCTTGTGGCATCTGTCAACACTATTTAAACTGCTGTTTGCCTCCACACACACACACATCTCTCAAACATACTCCCTCCTTTCATCACTACTCACTCTAGTCCTGAAGTGGCTGTGCGATGCAGAAGAGAGGTAGTCGGCTGCTGCCTTGTTGACCTGAGGGTCCTCTGCAGTGAGCAGGGAGGCCAGGGCCCTCAGGGTGCCGTTTCTAGGCCACAGGGATGACACGGGCACCTCCTCCAGCTCTGCTAGACACCGAGAATAATCCCTACTGCGCAGAGCCTCTGCAAACACATCTGGGGATGGCAAAAACACATGTCAGAGGTTTAAACATTATATATCTTGTAGAGCGTAAAGCATAGGGGCCTCTAATTGATATCTTTCCAGGAATTTCTCAATAAAGTAAATAAAATGTTTGTTTTTTTTCGGTGAAAATCAGTATACAATGAATGATCGTAGTGGATGATGTCAGTGGCAGAAAGGTGTCGATCCGTGTTGTGAATGTCAACCCTTTTTGTTCACCTTCTCTGGCCAGATGCAGGAGGTGCGTCTCCATGTCCTGCACTTCATGTTGTAAGATGTAGCTGTGGAACTGAAACACCGTCAGGACGTCCTGGGAGAGCTCAGCGGCAGGAGGACTGTGAGCCGCCACCAGATCGCTCCTGTCAACCATCTCGCTCACCACAACACCAATCACTGGAGACGAGAGAAAGAAATCTGAAGTCAGAGAAAAATTGTTTCAAGCCAACTGGAACTACATTTGCATTGTGAAGATCTATTTAATAGCAACTCTGTGTTCACAGTCTGTTCCATTTAGTCGCTTTCATTTCAAGTATTCTGTTTTTAATGTTTTTTTTCAACCACATTATATTCTTAGCAGCTACAGTGATAAGTAATTTTCCCTCAGGGATCAGTTTCAAACCAAATTAGGGACTCGGGTGAAACCCAACAGTGATTAAAAACACAGAAACAAGTTTGTGTTGCAAACAAAAAACATGTAATTTCAAATGCAACCTTTGGCTTGTTTGCATAAAGATAATGGAGATGATCTAACCTGTGTCAGCGCTGTGTGGGTGCCTCTCCTGCAGCACTGCTGTGTAGCGCTGGTTCATGTGTTTGAACACTCTGTCCAGTGTGGTGTGGAAAAGTCCTGCAGACCCGCTGCACTCTGACCACAGAGTCATCAGCTGTGGGCGCTCTGCGAGGCCCGGGAGAACTGAGAGAGAAAATGACAAAACAGAAGGTCATACGCTACAAACCCTCAAACCATAGAGTCCTTTCTGTTGCATGGAAATAATTTCTCATAAAATACTTAAATAATAACGAACAGATATAAGGTATAAACTGCAAGATTACTACTCCACGCGTTAATAACGCAAATTTGTTTTAATGCCACTAATTTCTTTACGCAATCAATCTTCCTGAGGTTGTAAGTTTTAAAGCTAGAGTGAAGATACTGGCATCATACGAAATTAGAAAAACTTAAGGATTACATTGGTACAAACCATGTCATACTAGCTCATCGAGAAGGAGGCTAAATAACGCTCCAAACTTGCGCTAAATTTTGGCGAGGAAAAACTGTCATGGCCATTTTGCAAGGGGTCCCTTGACCTCTGACCTCCAGATATGTGAATGAAAATGGGTTTTAAGGGTACCCACGAGTCTCCCCTTTACAGACATGCCCACTTTATGATAATCACATGCAGTTTTGGGCAAATCATAGTCAAGTCAGCACACTGACACACTGACAGCTGTTGTTGCCTGTTGGGCTTCAGTTTGCCATGTTATGATTTGAGCATATTATTTTTATGATAAATGTAGTACCTGTGAGGGTTTCTGGAAAATATTTATCATTGTTTTGTGTTGATAATTGATTTCCAATAATAAATATATACATACATTTGCATAAAGCAAGCATATGGGCATAGGGGGCGGCAGTAGCTCAGTCTTTAGGGACTTGGCTTGGGAACCGGAGGGTCGGGGGCTCGGGGCGCCTGTCTGGGGCAGCCCTCTCGCTCTGACATCTCTCCATTAATGCATGTATATAGGTCCTGTTTGTGCATATGTGTGTATTTCGGGCCTGTGTGTACTATGTATGTGTAAATAACAGAGTGAAAAAAATTTAATTTCCCCTTGGGGATTAATAAAGTGCCTTTCTGTCTTCTTTCTATTTGCCTACTCCCATGTTGATAAGAGTATTAAATACTTGACAAATCTCCCTTTAAGGTACATTTTGAACAGATAAAAAAATTGCGATTATCACGATTAATCATGGTAAAATCATGCGATTAATCACGATTAAATATTTTTATCGGTTGACAGCCCTAGTAAACACACATAATACACCAATAAAGCAAACTGTTTTTGTCTTGTTGCTACCTACCATCAGCAGCAGATGTAATTGTTCCCAGTCTGTCCACACTGATCTCTGCTAGCTCCTCCAACAGCTCAGTCTGACCGGACAGTTTGAGGAGAAGACTGCGGCGCTGCCACACACCCGGCCCGTTGGTCAACAACTGTCATCACAGGAAGAAACAAAAGGCATGTTGCAGTAAACTGTTAATGTCAACTATAACTATTAATTCATCATTTACACTCCAAAACATGATGTCATAAGGAGCTCTACCTGTATGAGGTGATTACAGTACTGCAGGTGAATGACGATGGCCACGTCCAGGTTCTCGTTTCCAGTGGTGAGCGGCAGGGGGCTTCCTGCCACGCTGTTGCCCACCCCGGTGTCCTCTGTCAGGGCTTCACTCAGGTGTCCTCTGGCTTCTGGATGCTGGCCACTGAGAGGCACATACCCAGAGTCACCACAGAGTGGCAGCAGCATCACGCAGAACAGTAATCTACTGTACTTATGATAAAATGGTTTTCAATCGGGTGATGCTATGACGCAAGATAATTCAGATTTTCTGTCCAATGCTTTCATGAATGAATAGCTGAGCATTAATTGACTTGAAAACCAAGCACCAAGAAGTATCTTACTTCGGCTCTTACTGTGGTTTTTGGTGTTTGATGCCTCAACAACAGCATTTTATTTCCATTTTCACTTCTACACGGCAGTTAAACGGCATGATACAATAACAACATGTATGTAGTGTCAATGTCAGCAGACACAAAGTGCCTCCGTCCATCCGTCTCCCTCTACTCACCCGATCCTTTCTCCGTCTGTATCAAAAAGCGGAGACCTCTGCGGGGGGGTACAGAGAACGGCGTTATCGTCTCCAGTATCCTCGTCGTCAAAGTCGGAGGTGTTGAGGAAGTCGAAACTCTCCAGGGCGCTCTCCACCGTCAGACTGAGGCTGGATGACCGGCTCCTGTGACCCGGGAGACGACACTGTGAAGAAGAAGAAGGGAGGAGATAGTGGGTCAATAACCCTTTACTCTTACAACTCCTTAACCTGCCACAGTCCGCTCCAGTAACTCCAGTACTCAAATTACTTTTTGAGTGACTTAACTTGTTATTTTCGATTCATGTACTCAATTATAAGTCTTTTTTGATTATTTTTTTTTCTTTCTTACAAACTTTCTTACTTATTTTTATCGTCATTAGAGAATAGATATTTTCTAAATATACTGACAGTGCGTCAGATGCGCTACAGATGACAGCCTCTTCAAAATAAAAGCCCCATGTGCAGTGGAGGGTCTGTTGATGTCTGTTACAAGATGATGCATTTAGTTTTCTACAGATTACCCAAACAAATTTTAAACTCTCATAAGTGCTGATATTTAGACTTCATTCTTTTTGCATGCCAATTTTTTTCCTTGTTTGACTGATGAGGAAGTTAAAGATTTATGTATTATGTAATGTAATTAGCATATAAATAAAATGGAAAAATCTCTATGGTAATTAGTTTTTATTTTGGACAAAGAACTAAGTAAAATAAATAGTATAAAACATTTGGTTGAAAGTAACATTCCCTGATTTTTTTTCATCCTATGTTCTTTCATATATAAGATACAGTACACACATAAATTAGAAATGGAGACAAGGGTTCAGTCACCTTGAGCAGGTCCTCCAGACGCATCACTTCCTGCTCCAGGTCCTGCAGCTCTCGGCAGCGGTGATTCAGAGACTCCAGCCTCATCAGCAGGCTGTGGATGGCCTCCTCCAGGCTGCTCTCCAGGAAAGCCCTGCTACCCTCTCCTGCCCAGCTCAGACTTCCTCCTCCCTCCGTCGAGCTCCCACTTGGTGGCACAATTTCCGAAGAAGTCAGTCTCTTCACGAGCTGCCTGGTCAGGCTGCCCGCCTCCTCTGTGTCCAGCTCCACGGGTTTTAGTTCATCATTGTGGTCTAAGAAAACATCCTCTGGAGCCACTGTAGACAGGTGGCCGTCAGAGCAGAGGGACGGGGCGGCCGAACCACAGTTGGAGCCAGAATTTCGCTGGGACTCGGTGCGCTCCCACTCAGAGTCCTCTGCCACCTCGGCTTCATCACTGGCGAGGCTGGCACTGGTTCCCCTACTTCCTCGACTACCCGTCTCCCCATCCTCTTCGTACTCCTCCTCCTCCTCCTCCTCCTCTTCCTCCTCTTCCTCCTCTAAATGCTCCTCAGCGATGGAGTCCTCCCTTGTTGGGAGGATTTGTGTAGGTGACGGGTCCAAATCTGGGGGGGTGACTGTGATCTCAGGGTTGGACTGGCCTGGGGAGTGGGAGCTCGGGGCGGGGCTGGGCGTGGAGCCAGAGGTGTCCGAGAAGGTGAAGGAGAGGCGCTTGCACTCGGCCACGCCGCAGCCACCGTTCTCAAAGACATCATCTGGTAAAGTGGACTGAAAGGAGAGACGGGGCAGTAAATATGTGAAACAAAAAAGATGGAAGATTAAAGCTACAGTTGGTAACTTTGATTAAAAATAACTTTTTTTATCATATTTGCTCAAACTGTCACTATATCCTGACAGTAGTGCATGAGACAGATCATCTGTGAAAAAAAATCAGGTTCCTCTGCCTAATGCCTAGTGCTCCTAATGGCATCTGCAAGATTTCAACGTGCCCGAGTGAAAACAACCAATCAGAGCCGAGAAGTCTCCAAAGCAGCGGCCAATCACTGCTCGCAAAGCTCATGAACTCCGATAAAACTGTCAAACTAGGCAGCGCTGATCAAATACAAATCCATATTCTGTTACTGTAATGCCTATTTCTCATCTCAAATGTTTTCAGAAACATCTTGTAGTGTACAGTTCAGTCGTAAAATGAGAAAGTTTGCTCCGGCCGGTAGGCGGTGCTTGGTTTTGGCTCGACTGTTTTCAACATGGAGGCCGGGTCACAAACTGTTTTATTTATTTGATCAGCGCTGCCTAGTTTGACAGTTGATCGGAGTTCATGAGCTTCACGAGCTGATTGACAACTGCTTTAGAGACTGCTGGGCTCTGATTGGTTGTTTTCCTGTGTGCAAATGCCATTAGGAGCACTAAAAGGAAGCAGATGAACCTGTTTATTCACAGATTATCGGTCTAATGTACTACTGTCAGGATATAGTGACAGTTTGAGCAAAGATAAAAACTTGTTTTTAATCAAAGTTACCAACTGTAGCTTTAAGACTGAGATACAGCTTGAAATCAGTGCACATAAGATGAAAAAGTACGAGAAAGCTCTCAGGTGGAAAAAGAGATGGCAGACCTACTTAAAACATCCACTCTAACTCCACTTTTCTTTCTAAATTCTTATGATAGAATCACAGTAAGGTAAATCTGAATAGAAAAACATAACACATGCAAATAAACATGCAAAAAAGCCACACATGGCATTCTGCAGCCCACAGAAAGGGACTGGACTAGCCCAAGTGTGTCCACACCAGCAGAGGAATACATCCCCATCATGTCAATGAGGTAGGGGGCACACAAAAGTCAGGTTAGGGTCGAGGGGCCACAACACACTCACATAGACCTCCAGACTGGATTTGGGCCTTGGCCGGAGTGAGGCCAGGTCACCAAACGAGCGACTGCGCCTTAGCTTCTCTAGCAGGGTGTCTCGGAGCATGTGCAGGAAGGAGAGGCGCTGGCGCTCCACGGGATATGGCCGCCACTTCTTTACACAATGCACGCAGGCAAATAGGACAAGGTGTTGGGTATTCGAGTGGTGAGTGAGATGCAGGAGGGATGGGTAAACGTGTAAAGTGGGACAGAGTGTGGGTAAGGGGGGTGTTGATGTGGAAATGCAAAGGAGAGGAGGATAGCAGGGAAATGGGTGAGGGTTAGTTTAGGGGTAGCACTGGCGTTGCTATCATAAGCATGATGCATCAACAGAAAAAAATGTATGCAATATCATGGGCGCCATGATAAAAATAAGCAGGTTAGTGTGCAGGGACTACGGAGGCGTAAGAGACAAAATGCCATCTCTTTCACCACAATTCACCTAGTTTTTAAGCCTAAAACTCATAAAGAGCAGATGTTTTTCTAGCCTAGATGGTGATTGTTCTCAGCTCTACAAAAACTACTGTTTCCTACCACACTAATGAAGCCAAAGGAGGTTCGTGTGTTGGACTCACAAAGAAGGAGGTGTCCTGGAAAGTGGGGGTTTCCGGTGTGCCCTGGCTGTAGACTGACACTCGTCTCTGGAGTGCTGTGGCTTTGTTCACGTTACCAGACGACAGAGTCAGGTCCTCGACATCGAAGGGGCTTAAGGGGAGGAATGAAAACAAGACACTTATTATGATTTATCTATGCCTACCAACATGTACTGTATACGTGATTTCATTCATCTGGTTTTGTCATAGAGGAGGATTTAGTTGCTTAGTTAACTTCCGTGACTTGTAATGATCATGTTTCTCCACCAGATGGCCGAAAACCACAAGTAATGTAGACTGACTTTAAAGCCACCACACTAATAACAGTTACTGTAGGTGTTTACTGGTAACTTAACAAAGGTCAGTGATTGAGATACTAGCTATAGAAAGTATCACTGTTGAGTAGCATGCTTGTGAGATAAAATCATAGTGTTGAGAGGCTCTGTAGAAATACCTGTCTGAAACACTACAGACCCAACGTTTATCCCTGTCTGTCGTAAACTGAAAACAAAATATACAAAATACTACAAAACCCCTAGAGCTATAATTAATCAATTAATCAATTAGTTGTCAACTATTAAATTAACCGCCAACTATTTTGTTAATGAATTAAATCGGTTTGAGTATTTTTTTTAGAAAAGGAATTCAAAATTCTCTGATTCCAGCTTCTTAAATGTGAATATTTTCTGGTTTATTTACTCCTCTATGACAGTAAACTGAATATCTTTGAGTTGTGGACAAAACAAGACATTTGAGGACGTCATCTTGGACTTTGGGAAACACTGATCAACATCTTTCACCATTTTCTGGCATTTTATAGACCAAACAACTAATCAATTAATCAAGAAAATAATCAACAGATAAATCAACAGTGAAAATAATCGTTAGATGCAGCCCTAATAGAAATTTCTTTGAAACTTTAGCAGACTGAGCATGAAATTAAATTAAATAAATCTCATGAAATAATAATAAAAGTTTCAGGTGATTTTAGCCTCCCAGTGGTATATCCATCTTATTATCTATACAGTAATCTCTCATTACGTACTGCATTTTTATATGCACAATATCTAACGTTGAATATTTTTGTTGGCTCAAGAGATACTATTCTGCTGAAGTTTCTTCTCGAGGATTAAAAATTAACCAACTAATTGATAAAACACTCCACAATATAGTAAACCATGATGAATAACATACTAAAAATGACTGTTTGCTGTATGTATATGAGTCAACTTACTACCACGTGACCTCCAGGTTGAGTTTGATGGTCCCCAGGTCGTTGACGTCCACAGCCACCACCTGAGGCACGGCGGTAAACAGCTCCTTGGTCTCACAGATCACGCTGCCCACCAGCATGTGAGTGGCCAGGCCCTTCAGCTCCGTCACCTGATTAAGGCCAAAGACAACACTTATTTACTACTCAGGCTATTCTGACATCAAGACATAAGTCAGGCGATTGTTGATTACACCAGCTGTAATTATATATGGTCTTGACCTATCAGAATGATCACCAAACTGTCCTGGATATTGTGCAATAAAAAAACAAACATGCACATGAGTTGAACGTCTGATTTCTACATTGTTCTTTTCTTTACCCTGCAGGGTGTCGATTTACTTTAAGTACAAAGTTAGCTTATCTGGATGTCTTTGGTACCTTGATGTTGATGAGGTCAGTGATGAGAGGCATGAAGACCATCTCGTCTCCATCCCAGCTCTGTCTGGAGTTCACTTCAATTCTTCCCTTCAACTTCCACCGCTGGCGACCGTAACGCATGAAGATCTGAAGGAAGGAAAGAATGGGAAGGCAGTGTAAATAAAAGAAAGAGGTAAGCCTGAACCCAGAGAAAGGACAGCACTCTGAAAGCCTCATAGCATAAACTCTACAGCAACATTTTTTAATAAGACAAGATGGGTCTTTTTCTATATTTTCATTGTGATAGAAAACTTAATCTTTTTTCTTGAACTTAAGAGTATAAATTGTCCTGTTCTAACTCTGAACTTTTGTAATATTTCACACACATGGATTTCAATGTGAAAGTCAAGTTGTTTTTAACAGCGATGTGTTACATAAAAAAAGAAGAACTTGCCTCATACTGGTCTCCAGGACAGAGCCTAGCGAAGCCTGCCAAACCTGTCAGAGAGAGGAAATTGATTTTTTAAAAATACATTTTTTACAGGATATGGGGGAAAAAAGCCAAGACAAGTAACCTGTTTTGTTTTTAGGTGACTTTAGTATTCAGCTGGGTGATTTACAATATAGGTGTTCGGTGTCTTCGTTACAGTACACATGGCTTAAATGGACATATACATCCTGATTCTGTTACAGTACAAGGCTTTTCCCACATGGTCAATGACGACGCTCCATACAGTCGGTACGTTGTAGTGAATACAGTATGATGATTAGTTGTTAGCGCATCCCCAAAAAACATTCTTCTCACATCAGTGGATTAATGCCTCTTATTTCAGGTATCAATATCAGTATGTGAGTGGGTTTCATTTTTCTCACCTTTCATTTTGATATGAAACTCCCCGAGCAGGTTCTCCAGTTCACTCTCGAACGTGCTCATGTTCTGGAGAAGAGAGAGAGAGAGAGAGAGATAATACTGATTATAGAAACAGCCCTTTGTTAGACAAAACAAGAACAACAATAGTAATCAAGTTATCTCGAGAGACTCTGACAAAGACGGTTAACACTAAACAGGACGGCTGGTGTAGTACGCCCTCAGGGCAGGTGATGACAGGTGTGTGCGTGTGTTATTGGGATTTAAAGGTCATTCTGTAAGTATGTGACTATACATTTCAGTGTTTACAAATGACAGTGTAAGCAGTAATCTGTACTAGATATTTAAGTATACTGCGGGTGTTGTCAGTGCCTGGCAATTTATTAGATCATTGCCCATGCATACTTTATATGACTTTGACAAGGTTAATAAGCATTTTCATGTAAAACTCCCCAGAAGAATTTGCTAATTCCAGCTTCGTCAAACACCGAAGACGACGCTCTACGCCAGTACCTCGGTGTATTCCTTGTAGCGGCGGTTGACCTCTGCGATGCTCTCCTTGGTGCCTTTAGTTGAGGGAGAGGCAGAGAAGGCCTGCTTCATCCGGCTGGCACCGTCCCTCAGACGGCTCTGGATGCAGAAGGCCTCGTACAGCTCGTCCACCTGAAAGCACACACACAGAGTCCCTCCATCTTTAATAAATGCTCCACAAGGACAAGCATGCAAACCTTCACAGTTCATTAGTGCACACACGCACACACACACACACACACACACACACACGAAAGAGAAACTTCAGCACTAATGAAACGAAGCGAGTCTTTGAAGTTTGAAACCCTCCATACGTTATACATCAAAACATCCCTGGGCAGGAGGCAAACTCCCCAAAAAAAACTTCCAACTGCCATCTAAATAATTCTGGATGTGTTCTCATCTCACTGGGATTCATTCAAGGATGCCCAACACAGCTTTAGGCTTGAGCAGTAGTCAGTAACATTTATCAACGGGTCTTCGACAACAGCAAAAATAGACATTATTGAGAATGAAACACTGATGAAATGTATGAAAAGATGGTCTAAAGAACAGGTTAAATGTGACCTAGAAGAATTTCTTACAGATTCCAGAAAAGATAAAAGGCTGCAAAGGTAGAGACAATGAAAGAGTTGATCTCACCAAGAGAGAAAAGACAAGACAGAGACAACCAGATAAACTGAAAAGAGATTCTGAACTGAGCCGATACAGCTGGTACGTATCAGCGTGACTGTTTTCTCCAGAGGCAGATGCCTGTGCCGTCCAAGTCTGCGACCCCAGTGGGACACTCCCAAAGAGGGGGAACAACAGACGGCGTTTAGAGCTCATTTGCAGACGTCTGCCCGACTTCAGTTTGCAGCACCAGCCGGATCTAACCCAAACCCGCAGGGAGAGGGAACGGCTCCACCAACATCCTGCTGCCTTACTGTGAGCTGAAATAAAATCTTCAAGATAAGATGATGTTGTCTCCACATCAGCAATAGTTCTATTGAGCCCCAATGGTGAGACATTTACATTTCTGGAAAGCCAAAGGTGATGTGCTTGTTGGCTACTTTCCTGGTTTTTACAAGGTAATTTGATATTTCTGCCGATTTTGACTGTTCAAACCTGTTTTGTTTTATTTTTCTTAATAATATAAGTGTTTTTTTTGTATTTTCTGTCTTGTTTCTTGTCTTTTCATCTCTTTATAATATTTTAGCATATTTCAGGATTTTCCCCATAAAATTGTATCAATCAGAACCAGATGTTAACCTCATGGTGGTGCTGGAGGAAAAGTGAGAAAATCCCCAAAATCAGCAGGATTCATCCTCTGGGGACCATGAATGTCTGTGCAAAATGTCATGGTAATCCATTAAAAATAGTTGTTGAGTTCATCCCATGCCATTAGCATGGCTAAAATAGGCACAAAGTAGGCACAATATATTATCAAACTACACCGAGTTCAATTTATAATCTCTCAAATGAAAGTAAAAGTCCATGAATTCTTCTTAAATGCTGGTAAACAAAAGTGCACTTTTGCTGAGTCACTCAGCAGTAATTTCTCCCAGAAACCACAATTTACCAGCAGTCCAGATTACCAGCATCCTGTCTGTCTAATTTCCTGCCTTCCCGAAATTCACATATGATCGGAGTGGCAGCCGGGCAAAACAAAACACCTCTGCTGAGCCTCATCAAAGGGAAATACTGCAGCCTGGCTGACGAGAGCTCTGAAATATTGATGCCTCGCGCTCTTTATGGCACTCATTAGGGAGAAGCGGGAGAAAATGGGATATTCTGGCTCCTGCCGTCCTAACAGCTTCTCCGAGTGTTTGTTTGTGCATCTTTGTGTTTGAACCGCACACTGCCAGAATGTTTGTGCGAGCGGGCTATGTGACTTTGTATGTGGAAATGTTTACATGTGTACAGAGAGCATGTTGTTGTTGCGGTGGGTGGGCACACGAGGGTTTATGGTAAAAAGTGAAAGTGGGATGTTTCTGTTCTACAGGACGGGTAGCCTGATGATGTTATAATAACTTATCTGGGCACAAATACATACAGAAAGCAGCCACCCCAATCCCACCAACTCCACCTCAAACCAACCATCCCCCCTCAGCACCCCCCCACCCCCGACTGGGACCCAGCCCCGTCTGTCTGTCTGTGGTATGTGGTGAATGCGGCGGGGCTGCAGCAGCTGAGCTGAGCCAGCTATAAAATACCCTCCAACCACCACTGTTATTCTCAGCTCTCAGATTTACATGAAGCTGAATCAGAGCCAACAATCGAAAGATTTAAAACACGTTTGATTACGACAAAACACGGGAAAACACGAGCAGCGGTCTCTTGTCGTTGTGGATGAAGCTGAATATATTCATCCAAGTGAACTTTTGCACTGATTAAGTCAAGATTTACTACATTATTGTACTCACATAAATGAGTAGACAACTACAAATGAGTTATTCATGTGGAGAAAATGATGTGTAACAAAACTGGGCCTTGACAAACTGGGGCTGATGAATAGCCATCATTCTTCTCAGGCAATCAGTAATCATATCATTATCAGCTAATTAAGCTCATTTTTGTCCCCAATTACAATAGCCCCTCGCTGCCTTCAAGGAAATGTCCTTGTGAAGGTCAGCCAAGCTCCACTCCAGAGGACGGCCGCCAGCATATTGCTGCACCTCGGGCGCATTTCACCCCAGAAGGAAAAGAAAGGCAAAACACAAACAAAGACAGAAACCTCAACACAGGAAGACGGATAAAATGTGTAATAAAAAAAAAAAAACATATACACATGTATTATATAGAATATGATATCTCGAGCTGTTCATGACTGTGTATTTAATATTTTCTCTCTGTTCTCTTCCTGAGTTTTTGTATTAGTGAAGACATTGATCTAAAAAGACACGCAGTAACATCATCAAACAAAAAAATAAATAAATTAGGAAATTAAATATCAATTATTGGTTTCAGTAATGTTGCAAATAATGCCATAAACTCTGGTTCCAACTTTTTAAATGTCATTATTTTCCATGATAATAAACTGAATATTTGGGGGTTTTGGACTTTTATTTGGACAAACAAGCAGTGTAAACCCGTCTCCTTAGACTCTTGGGATATTTCTTCCTACATTTTGACATTTTATAGATTAAATGATTAAACAATGAATCAATAAAATAATAAAAAAGCATGGATCTATGTACAATTTTATATCCATAACCTTCCTAACATAAATAATGGATTTTTACTTAATCAATAGCAATAATTTTTATACAAACAATAACACAAAATATGGCACCAGTGTGCTCATTTAAAGATATATTTCAATACAAAAAACAAACCTGCTTTAAAATTCATCCTATAAAAAAAGAGCTTAATTAACTCTCACCAGATGTGAACAGATATTAAATGTAAATGTATTCTACATCGAGTCCTCTATTGGACTCAGAGTCCCTGTATTAATTACAGCGATGACAAAACCTGAATGGCTCAGAGACCCAGTGAGGGATTATGGGAAAATCTTTATTGGGGAATCAATTATGCCCAGGGTGAGGATAATATTGTGTTCACATTATGAAGGGTGTGATTTCCATTTTACCTCTTATTTTTAAGTCCCTCCCGAGCTAATCCTTGTAAAATGACTAAATAATAATACTTGTTTGGTGGTTTGACACAGCAGTCGGAGGTAAATGTGGTGTTTTATTTTTATGTATCACTGGGAGTTTTAAAGGATTGT
This sequence comes from Sebastolobus alascanus, assembly GCA_916701645.2. Taxonomy (NCBI): domain Eukaryota; kingdom Metazoa; phylum Chordata; class Actinopteri; order Perciformes; family Sebastidae; genus Sebastolobus; species Sebastolobus alascanus. The sequence continues at coordinate 2,883,847 of CAKAOJ020000025.1, read as the reverse complement.
CTCTGTATCTGCTGTATATCTGACTTTAAACTATGGGATTTAAAATGTGAGCGGAGAATCTTTAGGATATGGCAGCAATCCTCTTAGAGTATGGCCATTATCCTGGATGGTATGTGAGGTGCACACAGACACACACACACACACACACTTTCTGCCAGAGGGCGAGTGATTATAAGCAGATTAAAAGAGGCGGGCCACATAAAACAACATCAAACACACTGTGTGTGTGTGTGTGTGTGTGTGTGTGTGTGTGTGTGTGTGTGTGTGTGTGTGTGTGTGTGGTGGCTAGATTAGCATTCAAGGGAAGAGGGGATAGCAAAATGGTCACATGCAAAGTATTTACACTCATTCTGGATTGAATTTGGCACGATTAACACACAAACACACACTTTCTTTCTCTCTAGGGGGAAGAGGAGGCGTCTGGCAGCCGCTCTTCTCACCTTCAATCTCTGTCACTCATCTCCTTAATGATGCCCTGCTGAAACTAACACACACACACACACACCAACCACAGACCCTCTCCCATGCAGGACATCATTGGAGTTGCATTGGGCCACCTGCCTCCTCCATGTGTGCAAATTACTGCTCGGACATCTGCAGGCAGCCAGCAGCACGAGCAGGAACAAAAGACCAGGCTGATATGAGTCACACAAACACACACACACACTAACAACTTGCTGATGGATGATTGTTAAGTCATCCCTCACGGCAGCTGTCCTGCACAAAGAGAGACGCCTGCGCCACAGCACAAACGCTGACAAACACGTACACACCTACTGCAGCTCACAGCTGCTGAATATATAACAGTGAAGATGTTTTTTACTATCCTGCTATGAGATGAGGTAAAGTACACGTGCTGCTTTATTTTTTTTACAGTTCTATTCATACTGTATGTGCCTGACAATGTTTTGTTTACACATCCAATCAATGATGTATACACTGCATGTGTAAGACACTAAAATATACTCAGCTTAATGACAAAATACTTCCTGACGTTCATTTACACACATTCATTTTCATATCAGCATATTGCTCTACTGAGGGAGCAATATCTCTGAGGCACTCATCACTCTGTCTGATGGTATAAATGGAAACATATAATGGTGATGGTGTCCTTCTCTTTACAGGCCAATCAGCACTACTGCTCTCCTAAAATACATGTGTACTTCATGTTTACATCTTGTAGACATGGCTGGACCACAATTAGCGTGCTGAAAGCTTCATAATGCTCGACATCGGCCGACAAATACACTGGTACGATATATGTGCTTGCAGCTTATTGTTCCTCCCCATTTTTCCAGCCTTTGCTGAATCAGTTCCCAATTAGGGGAGGTTATTTAAGAGAATGGGAGTCTCGGATCTGTTTGACTCTGATGAAGATGCACTTGGCATCGAGACGTTAGTATTTTAATAAAGTCGATTGCATTAAATCCGTGTGCTCCAATGTGCTTTTGACCTTGTCTCTCCTGTTACGATATATCTGCAATAAGCGGTCTAGCTCGACAAATCATATTACCCACAAATATAACTGGCTATTAGATATACAGGACACTTATCTGTGTGAAAGGAACTGATTGATAATTGATAACTGAATAAACACATAGCTAGCGTCTGAAATTCACTAAAATACGCTAAAACATTATGTGAGATTTTTTAGTGTGTCCAAAAACCTTAGTACGAAACCAATAGTACGTGAATTGCATACTATTTACGGTGAAATATTACAGTATGCAAACACTGGACAATACTACGCCGGCATAAATATCCCACAATGCAATGCGGTACTAACGACAACGTTCAGACATTGACAGACGGCTCTGTAACGTTAATAATGATTCAATTTTAAGTCTAAGTATAAGATTTCACTTTGCTAGGCGTAAAATATATTTAAAAATAGTTCAGACTTTGATTCTCACAAATCATCGTTTGGTCACATGAGATTGGCACGGGGTTACCATGGTTACATGTCTCCAACCGGCAAGGAGGCTCTCAGGAAGTGACGACGTAAATTACTGCTCAGTGCGTCCGAAAAGATACATACTGCTGTTTATTCACACAAAAGTACGTTGAGCGATAGTACACATACTGAGTATGTACAGTAGTGCATAGTATGTGATTTCAGATGCAGCAATACAGTATTAGAGCTCTGTCAAAGGCTAATTATTAACCTACTGTTAGGAACACAGCATCAGTTCACAACTAGAGCCACTCTGTATATACAGTAAGGATGAGGCCAACTCTTTGTGCGTGTGTGTGTGTTTTCTAATTTCCTGACCACGAGGCTTTTGTGGTTGGCCGACTCTCTTAGCTGGACATTCAGCAATTGATCTCACTCAATAGCTATCTGCTGATGCTGAGGTTTGGAAAATTGACGGTCCTGAGTGTGTGTATGTGTGCGCGCGTGCGTAAAGCTAATAGCCATCTACGGGCCAGGCAGGGGGCATCAAGGGTTGCTAGCTGACTTGGCATTGGCATTAGTTTTATTAATGAATCTAATAAAGTCTAATAGTCTAATAAAGAAGACGTTATTGAAACATTTTTACTAGGGCTGTCAATCAATTAAAATAGTTAATTGTGATTAATCGCAAATCAATCGCACATCTGTTCAAAATGTACCTTAAAGGGAGATTTGTCAAGTATTTAATACTCTTATCAACATGGGAGTGGGCAAATATGCTTGCTTTATGGGTCAAGGGACCCCTTTGAAAATGCCAGTTTTTCCTCGCCAAGATTTAGCGTAAGTCTGGAGCGTTATTTAACCTCCTCCCCGACAAGCTAATATAACATGGTTAAATATGTTAAACATGGTAAAAATATGCTCAAATTATAACATGGGAAACTCAAGCCCAACAGGCAACAACAGTTGACTATGACTTGCCCGAAACTGCATGTGATTATCATAAAGTGGGCATGTCTGAAGAGGGGAGACTCGTGGGTACCCATAAAACCCATTTTCATTCACATATCTTGAGGTCAGAGGTCAGAGGTCACCCCTTTGAAAAGGGCCATGACAGTTTTTCCTCGCCAAAATTTAGCGTAAGTTTGGAGCATTATTTAGCCTCCTTTGTGACAAGCTAGTATGACATGGTTGGTACCAATGGATTCCTTAGGTTTTTCTAGTTTCATATGATGCCGGGATCTTCACTCTAGCTTTAAAACTGAGCCCGCTACAACCTAAAAATCACAAGTTGTGTTTATGCGTTAAATAAATTTGTGCAACATCAGTCCCATGGAACTGATGTTGCACAAGGACATTTCAGGTTGACATTAAAAAGTTGCATCCAACATTTTCAGAGCCTCATACTTCTGTTAGAAGACTAGAAACTGATAAGTTCAAATAATGACAAAGAATTGGTGAAAATTAATACAATTTTAATTATTTCAATTTCCAGCCTATAACCTGCACAAAGTCAGACAGTCGATGAAAAGACAAGGTTTTGGCGAAGGAGCGCTGGTACATATTTAGAACGAAAGAGCACAGCGAGTGCTAGATTTAGCTTACTTTTTAGTTACGCTTTGACTTTTGAGGCTTTTTATTTACCTGAAAAGAGAAATCAGTCACTCCTTCAAATATTTACTAGTGCATTCAAATCTATTTTTGCACAGAGCGTGAAAGAACAGAGGAGCTTCAGAGTAATATTGGATGCCGAGTAGAAAGGCTTTGAGCGTGTGCTTGTTTTAACTGCATCCTGTGACAACCTCACAAGACAGATGAGGCATTGAATCTGCTTGTGTTTTTCTCTTTGTTATCAAGGTCAAAGTGGAGCACGCCTGCAGATATATTTCCTGAGTTTCTAAGACAACATCACCTATTTTCAAATGACTCTCATCAGACCTTTTATTTTGCTATGTTCCCTCCATCTCCCTCCTCTCATTATTCTTCCTTAAAGCACCCTGACAATCACTGTAGCCGACTAACTGCCCTGACCCAGATTCATTGTTGCCTTCAACCCTTCAGAAACACTTCCACAAATCTGTCCAAGGACTGTCTCTTTGTCTTCTGTCGTATTGGTCTTGCTGTTGGACATCTTGAAGGTGAGTTTTTTATAGTCTGTCAGGACGTATGTGAACATAAAGGGTTAAGGTCACCCAATAGCTGGCTCCTCTGTGCTCCTCAGGACTTCAAAGGCTCCGTCTTCGGGTAACCATGGTAACCTTCGGAGCGGCGCTGTTGTTTGGGTGTGTGTATTCTGATTGCCTGCTGTCACGTTTGATGTGACGCACAGCGAGGGAGACTATTACAGGACTACGAAAAGGGGATGTGGAAGAAAAGTCACAGAGCTGCGCAACCTTGCAGGGGATAAATGTCCCCAACTGGCAACCAGGGAGGAGACTACAAAGGAGGATGCAGGGAAAAAAGTTTCCCTACCTGGCAACCTGTTGCTTCAACCATTAAAACAGCTGGAAGGTTCCCTAATACATCAACACTTGAACCAGAGAAGAGCAAGAATACCACCCTAACCTGGCAGCAAGAATCCTTCCTGAAGCCAACTTGACAAAGTCAGTAGAGCGTGGAGTAAAAACTCAACAAGCAAATTAGCAGTTCATCAGAATGATAAGTTGAAATAGATACTTCAAGATGTTGGGAAATGTGCTTATTTTCTTTTTTTGCTTTCCAAGTATAGCACTTGAATGCAGAAAACAAATCGGACTAAAGACTCAGAACACAACCAAAACAACTGGATATATTTAAAGCACTGGTTAATATCAATCCATCACATCAGTTCTTACCTTGCTCATGTGAAACTCCAGACGTCTCATGTACCGCTCAATGGTTTTGATTTGCTGCAGAAAGACAGACACAGCACAAGAGTTTACTAGTGCCTACATCTGGTTTAAATCTGTAAACATAATGATTTGTATGTCCATACTACAGGATATAACGAGGCACACTTTGCAAGCCTGTCAAAACGAGTGACATTTGTAATCATTAATGATCATTAAATGTATGTCACAAGTTGCCAAAATGTTTAACTAAACGGGATCTGTTGGTTTTATATGCAAATATCTCACAGTTAATCCCTCTCAAGGCTGTCTCTCCTGTCCCATCACACACTTTCTCTCTCTTTCATCCTTTTTCTTGCATTATTCCTCAATCCCTTCACTTCCACTCTCTCCTTCCTCCCTCCTTTCTTCTGCCTAAAGCAGTTTTTTTTATTCTTCCTTCGTCTCTTTTTTTTTCTTTTTTTACATCAAAGATTGCCCCCCCCAGCACACGCCAAACTTGGAGCGGTTGTTACAGCAGACCCTCCCCTCCGTCAACTCACCTTGTCAAGATCGTACAGCACTCCCTGGAGAGAAAAAATACACACAGAGACACAAAAACACACACACAATCGCAGTTAGTACAGAGGGACGGCACAACTGAGGCTGCTTAAGAAATGCAAAGTAGACTAAATTTCTCTGGCATAAAAAAAGATCCTGTTAAACAGCCTTTCCAGTGGCAGCCTTGACTCTCTATGTGTACAATATGTGTGTGTGTGTGACTGAGTGCATTGTAACAAATCAAAATATGTTTGCCAAGTGTGAATCTGTGATACTAAAGACAGTGTATTATTATTGTCTGTGATGCATTATCATTAAAATGAAAAATAAAACAGAGCTGAGATCTGAAATGATCCCAGCTGCCAAAACCTTTGTTCTTGCTGCTTTTTGTGAGATATAAGCAACAGTAGGTCTACATACCGTGATGGAAAAAAAATATGATTTTGGCCTTTAAAAGGAATTGAAATTTTAGGAAATATACTTGGTGCTATTTGCTTTCTTGCTGAGACTAAAATGCACTCTCATGCATGAGTAAATATTTAACTAGAGTCAGCAGGTGATTAGCTTAGCGATTAGCACTGTATCCCCGCAAACAGGGGGAAAACACTTGGCTCTCTTCAAAAGTACTAGAATTACCGCCTCGTGGTTGTCTGCCTCTGCCAACCATTCAATTTGCAGTTTACATCCATGTCTGTCCAAAATGTCATCACTTAATCATTTTATCCTGTTAGACATGTGTAAATGAATTTGTCATAATTAGCATAATGAATTCTGGAGTTATGGCCAAAAAACATGTTTTGTGTGGTCACAGTGACCATGACCTTGAAAGTCTAATCAGTTCATCTTTGAGTCCAAGTGGATGTTTTTGCCAAATCTGAAGAAATACCCTGCAGGCGTTCCTGAGATATCGCGTTCCAAATAATAATACGGAAAAACCGAAAACATAATAACACTCCAGCCACGGTCGGTGAGGTGGCATAAAATATCAGCCTACCAGCACCTCTAAAGCTTCATTTTTACACTTTAAATGTTTGTAAGACTTAAACAAAGATAATACTTAGTTACTTGGTGAGCTTTAAAGGTGCTTGTAGTCAGATTTTGTTTCCTTCGGAAGGTTTCCTGTCTTTATGCTAAGCTAAGCTAACTGCCTCCTTTAAAGTACAGACATGAGAGTCGTATCGATCATCTCATCTAACTTTTGACAAGAAAGCAAATAAGCGTATTTCCCAAAAATGTCAAACTATTCCTTTAACATGTGACTAAGATGTGATGTTTTGCTAGTATGTAAATTAATATATGGCAGCTTCTCACCAGGCGAGAGTTCCTCTTCATGTCCTTCATCAGAGACATGAGTTTGTCCAGCTCTGTTTGATGAACTTCAAGATACTCACTACGGGACAAAAAGAGAAAACACTTAGGGGTTAATACAAATTCAAAAAGATGAGACTTTATCAATCTCTGTGGCAGAAATTAATGTATGCATATAATGACAGCAATATAAACACATTGGTATATGAACATCTGTGCAGTTATGTAAACATATACAGCAGATGTAAACAGGATCAAACAGGCTATAAATGTACACATTAAAGAGATTATGGACTAAAACCGTTAACTCACAGATGTCTCACTAACTTATAAAGAAATTATCACTCTGGAACATTTGATTAGTTTATGTACTGAAGAGGAAGACATTTCCATTGCATGAGTGGAGTGTGTGTGTATTCAGTACAGTATAAGTGCACATCAGTGTTTGGGTTACTCACTCCAGGCCTTGTTTGAGTGCATTGTAAACTTCCTCCACTCTTTTGGGCTGCGGCTCTCTGGAGCTGCTGCCTCCTTTGTGTCCTGACAGGTGGGGCTTCTTTGGCTTGGACTGAGGCTTCTTCTGCACCGCCGAGTTCCCCATGAAAGAGTTACACCTACACACACACACACACACACACACACACACGCACACACATACAAATACACATTAGTGAGTGCAATAAACTAGAGGGTCCCCGGTGTGCAGGAATTTTCTTAATCTCCTGTGCAATGATGGAAAAAACATATTGTGTTTCACAATGTTTCAAAAGTTTCATAGCAAACGCAGGATACAGGAGGACTATATCTTTGACCAAACATCTACTAAGAACTAAAAAAGTGCAGATAGTTCAGAGCAGAGGTGTTCAAACTGTGAGTCATACCTCCCCAGGGGGGAGAGTTGAAGGGGGAACGCAGAGGGAAAGATATCATCTGAACACACGATGATATCAGTATTTTTAGATTCAGAGTGTCTAACACTATTGTTATCTCCTAATAAACATCAATAAATCTGCTTAGAAATCATAAAAAGCGATGCTTCTTACAACCTCAGAACTTGCCTGAGAATCATCTTGTTTTTACGTTTTTTTTCAGTCTCAGAATAATCCAGTAATAGTTTTCTGTACATTCGTAGGTACATTGCAAACAGGAACTGCTTATAGCTAATTCAGCATACTTTTAATGGTGCTAATTTGCCCAAATGTAAAAAAAATACAGGCCAAAAAAGGGTCTCAGAGATAACTAACTGTCTGCGTGGAAACATTATACTTCCTGTTTACATCCGTCAAAGCCCCGAAAATTATAAAAACTGTGGTTCCACAATTTAGATGATGATAATGCCCCAAATAGAAGTAAGACAAAGAATACTGTCATAACAGGACCGACTTTGAAAACTCCTGGTTCAGACTAACTCACGCAGACACAACATTACGTCTCATATTAAATATTCAGCATGGGATTTCCACAGTATTTCAGATAGCCAGGCCTGCAGCTGCCAATAATAATGTAGCGTTAGATGAGATTTCTGTATTATTACAGCATACTGAACATGCCCTAGGGCCGGCCTCAGCATGAATTCATCTCATCTGTCCGATGGGGGGGGCTCGTCGAGTCTGTTCACACTGAGATAACTCAGTCGCACAGGACTGACACATTAAGCCTACATGTCATTCAGCAAAAAAACTGTCAAACATGCAAAACTCACAGCGTAGCCTCAGAGGTGAACGTCTTCATCGATCACAGGGGGGTGCTAAATCACAAGTGTGTGTGCACATGCAAACATGTGCTTCCCAACCCCCCCCACTTTCTGTGTTTGACCTGTGTCAGGCTGCCATTTATCTTCTGCTGGAGTGAACTTACAAACACACACACTGAGGCACAATCACACTCCCGGCAATCAATGACATTCAGTGTTCTTCACTCTCGCTTCCCCACAGACCAACAACAGTATGACTGACTCAGGGGGGGAAGCCAACAAATGTGGATACATAGAGTTAAACAGTTCATTAGCTGACATCTATATATAAAAAAGCAGCGACACAGGCTCCTTTAAATGGTATCATTAGTGTACAAAAGGGCTGCAACTAACCATTATTTTCATAATAAACTTCTGATTATAATTTCAATTAATTATTTAATCATTTGGACTATAAAACAGTGGAAAATATCCATCACATCTCAGAACCAATGGTGACGTCACGTCATCATCATATGTCTTGTTTTGTCGGACCACCAGTCCAATACCCATAAATATTCAATTTAAATGTGAATATTTTCTGCTTTCTTTACTCCTCTATGACAGTAAACTGAATATCTTTGAGTTGTTTTTTTCATTTTATAGACAAAACAACTAATCGATTAATCGAGAAAATAATCGAGAGATTAATTTAAAATGAAAATAATCGTAAGTTGCAGCTCTAAAAATCAGCATATATTTGGCATTTTTGCTTGATAAATCACTAAAAACAATTAATAGAGAATTAATGGAGAACTCCAAAAACGATTTCAGCACCATGTATGAGCCTAGTTTCTATGCTCAAATAAAGAAAACCTCACAAGCCCTTCTCTCCTCACATCAACCCATTTTAGGTCACTCTCATCTTACCCGCTTATGCACATTTCAGCTTTTAAAACCATTACAGATTTAGCTGACAAATGACATTTCCCCTGGACTTAATGAAACGATCCCAGAGTCATCTCGGGGACGCGGCGACAACCAATTCCAGCGCTCGACAAGTTGGAACGTGCCATGTCTTGCCGCGTGCCAGGCAACGCAGCACAAGTCGAGCTAAGCTGCCACGAATGTAGGGCACCGCTGAATGAGAGCGCTGCGTAGCCTTGGGGGTCACGCAAGCTGTAGTGTATAAGGGTCTCTTGGCAGGGACACACACACAGAAACACACATATGCATAGATGCTAACACAATTCCATACTGACTTATAATTGTGACACAAACTGCAAAGTCTGCATGCATGCGTAAATGCACACAAATCGTGGGTACACACATGGAAAGGCCTCGCTGGATGACACCAACACACTCCGGTGGCCTCAGAAGCCACATCTCTGCAGCTTTCCAACTCGCTCATTATCAGAAAGGGTAACTTGTCAGTCGCCCACACACCCGAGTCATTCCAACCAATTACCCCGCTCACCGTCTGAGCAGAGGGAAAAGACGGGAACGGAGTCTTCAAATAGGTTCTCTCAGCAGGACCAGGGGCTGCTGAAGAGGACCAGGCGTAGACAGCCCCAAAGATCGTAAGAGATATTTCTGTGTGAGTGTGCAAGGGCTTATTGTCCCGTGATGATTGAGTGAGAGCCTTCACGGGTGAGTCAAAGAGGAAGGAACGCAGATAAGATCTCTCAAGAACTTCAGCGATCTCTAACTTCTCTTCACCAACTATGAATGAAACAATCACCAGGAACCTGAGTTAACTGTGGGGTTATGCAACAGAGTGCTGATCATCCCTCAAGAATTCAGTTCCTTTACGGGATCTCGAGACTTGCTGTGGCTCGCTGAGCGCCACGGAGGTTGGCACCAGATTATTGATCTCCTTCTTTGTATGTGAGGGATGTTTGATTCTGGTTATAGATGTGTTTTTTTCTGAATGGGACATTTTAAAAACAAACACAAAAGTGGCAAGCAAAAAAAGGTTTTGAAGGACTTTGTGTAGATGCCAACCTCATCTGTTCTGCAGGAGGATGCAGGCCAGAGACTCAACAGATACATGTTTTCATTACAAAGACAAATAATGAGCAAAATATTAAGAATAGTTTCCAAGAAATGAGTTGCTGCCACTTTCTTAAAATGTTTAAATGTTTTCTCTAGGCTTCATCATTTTTCATGTGTTGTCTTTTCCATCAACATGTCTCCTTAGAAAATCACAGATTTTACGTCGATTCAACGGTTGTTATGTATGTACTGTACATTTTATGTAAGTGAAGGCATGCCAGTGAAATGACTGTGGTTACTGCTCTTAAATCAGAAGACTTCACCTCGTGTCAACTTATGTAACAATTATGTAAGATTTACCTTAAAAAAAAAAGAGGACTTTGTCTCACTGTCCTTAGTAGGGTGATGAGGTGTCCCGCTTTATGAGGGACTGCACAGCATTTTTATCCTAGTTGTCCCACATCCCACATACTGAGACGATGTCCCACATATTTCATTGGCTCTAGTTTTCAAGTCAAACCACTGCAGGACAGAAACTTTTCTTAAAATCTGGCTTTTATCCAATGGCTGTGAAGAAAGCAGGGAAGGCTGTCATCACGGGGCTGTTTGCTGTCAATCAAACTGCACACACGTGGGTCAAGTGCAGGTTAAACTGTCACTCTCTTTGCTACGCTACGCCCAACGGGGAGCATTGCAAGTCACCAGAAAGTAACAAACTATGATGGAAACTACCACAAAGAAAAGGAAATGCAGCTAAAACAAAGACTGGGAAACTACTTATAAGTGGGTGAAGCTGGTGGAAGGCGAGTCTCAGAGTTTTTGCAAGTTATTTTTCAATTTCACACGGGGGTGGGGGGGGGGGGGGGTTATATGACATGAAGCGACACAGTTCATGTGAGTCTCACAAGAAATGTAAGGGGCAGAATAGAGACGTTTATTTTTTTAAGTTAGATAGACATTTTATCAAACTTTAAGACTACCTCTCAGCATTGGCAACATTGTCCCACACAAACATACTCTTGGTCCCACATTTGGTTTGTTTGGATCTGGTCACCCTAGTTCTCACCCCTACTGTATGTAAGTTACATGAAAATAACAGCTGATGTCAATATTTACCACAATGTATACAAAGCAGCAAATAATCTAGAATATTTCTGATGTAATGAATCCTGAGAAAAACTACGTGACAACTGTATCACTGAATAATAAAAGGACGAAGGTGCTGCTAAGAGGATAAACTGAACTAATTTTCAACAAACTGAGAAGAGGTGACCTAGAAGCTGTTTAAAAATATGTGTAAGTTAACATCAATCAGACCCTAATGGAGGTTATTTGCTGTTGAAACATGAAGGTCAGAATACTTGTCACGAGGAGAACAACCTCGCCTGTAAAAACTGTTAAATAATGTCTTCTGTGGAAGAGCTTTATAAAGTCTGAGAAACTAACCCTAATGATGTCATCAGGGTTATCCTGGATTGGGTTTCAGGGTTCACATGCTAACAGAAAGCCTGGGTTACAAAATGGGGGTGTGGAATTTGAAAGACATAGACAGGGAGTGTCTGATGACAATGTTGCATTATGGGAAATGTAGGATCTTCTGATTTTAATCTGTCTCTCGCAACTTCCCGAATTTTACACTACGCTAAATCAGTGCGATACCCCTTTAAGAACACTATAATGATAAAACAACTCTTTAATTCCTGACCTACTGTTAACTATTCATTGGATGACCCTCCCTAATTGTTGAATAGTAAAATAGTGATCATTAACGTATTTTCTCAAGAGCTTCACCTCCAAAATCAATTTTCTGAGGATATGATTTAATCTTGGCGTGGAAAATCAATTTGCCACCCTGATCTTTCAGATAGGAGTAACATCACCTGACCACCGATTTAAAGACCTACCGAGAGCGTCGCTCCTGTAGCGTGCTGAAGCCGGCGAAGGACTGACTCCGGATTATGCCGTTGGGCCCTCCGGGGGAGTGGGTGCCGGCCGCCATGATCTCCGGGACGCGGGACGACACTCCTGGAGAAAAGACAGACACACAAATCCATTAGCTACAAATCCAGTGACAATATGTGGACACCGAGTGACGGATTCAGGATCAGGGGCGGTAATGCATCATGGGTACAACAAAAAACCCTCCCGCGAACTCAATTAACACCCAAACCATGTCGACAGAAAGGTTAATTAGAGTGCAGGCAGCATTGTGCAACGCGGGACAAAGTAGGCAGTGTTGGGGAAGCTTTCCATGTGCGATGTGGACGAGCAGCATTCAGGTCCTGCGCTAACACGTCTCAACTACTCCGGCCTACCTTTCACCACTCAACTGCAAACAAACCTCAACTGTTACACGTTTTCCTTCCTCAGGCAGGTGTCACAAAACACAACTCTTGTCACTTTGTGCATATTTTCTACCTGAACTAAGAGGTCGACCTCTAAAAAGGCATTTCATCAGACTTGACAGCTGTTTAAAAACCACAGCAGAAGTCACTACATACTTAAAGGGTTGCACCACAGACCCGCTGTAGCTTTAAAGGCCACGTTCGCCTTCTAGGAATCTAATTTGTGTGTTTCCAGGAAAAACACAACCCAGGCCGTCCTATGGCTGAGTTATCTAATCAGCTTCTCCTATAGTTAAGACATCCTTTATCACTGCGTCTATTAGCAGCAGCAGCCTGTCAGATTTCAACCTTTTTTTTTTAAGATGATGTGGAGTGCAACGCGGCTCACGTGGGCACTTGGGGAACGAGCTCAAAATAGACAGAGAACGTCCACGTATAGCTGTCAGATAATGATGTAGCAGAGATGAAGTGCCCGGAGGGAAGAATCCACAGAGATAACTGAATCACAGTTTCAGCCAGCATGTTGAGATTTTGTCCAGATCACGATGCCAGCGGCAGAAGGATGGTATTTAAACTTAAAAGGGCAGTTCAGTGAGTAACTGTTTAATGACAGACAAAGCTGGGATACACAACAACTCTGCTGCAGTTTGAGGGCCCGATACTGTCCTTATTTTGTGATACTGTATTGATTCTCAAAAACACTGTAGCGATCTTTTATTAATAGTTTACATGCAAAGATTAACTCAGTCAACACTTGATTTAATTTGCAAAGAGATGCACCATCTCAGTGTATGTGCCCTCTCATAGTAGTGCTATGATGTTGGATGTTACAGGGACTGTGATGAATACAAATGCAGATCCCACTGTTCTGATTGCATAAAAAAGTAAACTTTTTTTACTCAGATTTTATCCATGGTTTTATGCATTTATGCATGGTGTGTTCTTTGACAGCTTTCCCAAAATTTGATTTTAAAAATCACAATATATCGCCTTGCTTACAGTAACAACCAACAAGGTCACCCAGACGTGCTATTACCATCTGAGAAATATTGCCAGGAGACGACCAATGCTGAGTTTTAATGACATTCAAACTATCATTCATGCTTTTATTTCTTCACGGTTGGATTATTGCAATGGTCATTTAACGGGTATAAATCAGAAATCAATAAATAGACTCTCAAGTGTGCAGCAAAAGTCAAGAAAAGAGAACACATCACTCCAATTTTAATGATTTTACACTGGCTGCCCATTGGTTTTAGGATTGATTTTAAGATTTTACTTATTAGCCCTTTGTGGCCTGGCCCCAGAATATATGTCGGAGCTGTTGTCGTCTTACCAACCAGTGCACAGCCCGAGATCCTCAGGCAAGAACCTGCTGACTGTTCCCACATCACGCTTAAAAACTAAAGGGGACCGAGCGGTTGCTGTTCGGGCTCCTCGGCTGTGGAACGAGGAGCTCCGGTTTGCGACATCAGTATCTTGTTTTAAATCACGCTTAAAGACTTATCTATATCGAAAGGCTTTCCTACAATATTTTAAAGGATTTTCTTAACTATTGATTTGCACTGTACTTTGTTCTTGATGTTAAGAATAGGGTGCCGTGTAGTCATTCGTTGTTCTAAGTTTATCCCTCTTTCTCATCGATGGATTGTGATTATTGTTTTGTTTTATGCGTTTGTTGTAAAGCACTTTGTAATGTGAGTTAAGTGCTATATAAATAAACTTTATTATTATATTATTATTAGTATCACAATATATCGCAATATATTGAATCGTAACCCCTGCATCATGATATGTATCATCTTGCCAGAGTCTTGCCAATACACAGCCCTGTTATTAAGCAGGTCAGGTATCGGCCAGACATGACGTATCAACATTAAATATAGTTTTTTCATCAGTGCCATTATTAAATTCAGTGTTTCCACTATCAGTTACATTCATTGAGTCACGGCAAGCTGACAACAGTGCCACAGCGATCTCTGGCCTCATGTTACCGTTAATAAAAAGACTTTAATGCAGTTTCATGCAGTGAAATACACACCGAATCCAAAAATACATCAGTCAAATTCAGAGATGGGAATCCAGAATCAAGAGAGCGCGACTGACCCGACGTGCTGATCTCAATGTTAGTAGTGTGATTATGACTGTAGCGAGGAAGTGTCCTTTACTATTAATCAGTATCACTTCACAACTGAGCTAAAAGGAAAAGTATGGTGAACACACACAAATGGCTGGAGGAAAGAGAGACAGATTTGTCAAATCGAATTAAACTGCACTGACATGCAGAGGAATCAGCCTCGGTATTCAGCTCTCCTGTGTGCCCGCTGCTCTTCCTCACACAAACAAGATAAACCGTACCGCAGCGTTACAAGTTAAACAACTTTGATATACGAAGTGATTGCATTTTGGTCGTTTTTTGCACGTGACCCGTTTCTTTTTCCACTGATGCATCCGTCTTTCTGTCTCCAGAGGACAGACTACCTCATTTCTCATTTCGTCATACAAATATCAAGCATGTACACACACACACACACACACACACACAACACCGTCATCCACAGACACCTCAGTGCTACAAGCGATTGAGTAACCCGATACCCCTCCTTCAGTCATTATGACAGACAGAGAGCAACACAAAGACCCGGCACGGGGCCCGAGGAAAGACTAGAGCCTTGTTTTGCGGCGGGGGGACAAAAGGCCGGTGAGACTGATACTGTTCAGCTATTAATAGCAGCTAGCTCACTTTAACACTGAGGACCACTGATGGCTGTGACTCAGTAAATAAATCATCAGGATGAAGGTCTGTTTGATTGGAGAGATGGAGCCAAAAACACCTTGTTTGCTTCTACGGACTGGTTTACATATAAATAAAATATTGTTTGGATTTAATTTTGACTTGTAGGCTAACACAGCTAGTCCCATGCAATATGGTTAAAACTAATAACAAAATAGTATTAAAGCTTAGGCAATATAGCGATATTATATCGATATCGTGATATGAGACTAAATATTGTCTTAGATTGTGGATGTCATAATATCGTAATATGCATGTGTTGTCTTTTCCTGGTTTTAAAGGCTGCGTTACATTACAAGTGATGTCATTTTCTGAACTTACCAGACTGTTCTAGCTGTTCTATTATCTGCCGTTACCCACTTAGTCATTAAATCCACATTACTGATGATTTATTTATCAGAAATCTCATCGTGTAACTATTTCGTCAACCCTACAATATCATCGCAATATCGATATCGAGGTATTTGGTCAAAAAATATTGCGATATTTGATTTTCTCCATATCGTCCCCAGCCCTATTAAAGCTGCAAAAATCAATATTCTTTATAGTAATTTTGTAAGTTTTCAGTCAAAACAAAGCTCAGAATCGTTCATTTGGACGACAGAAATTTGCCGGATAATATTTGTAGCATATCATCATATGATTATACTGAAGTACAATAATCAGTGACATTGCATTATCGCCTTCCCCTAACCACCGCTGGTAGCAGCTGAAAGACCAAACAGGAGAGCAGCAATTTGCCCGAATGCTCTTAAGCATTTTTTGGTCCATTTTGTTCTCTGGATGCTCAACGGCACCGTTTTCTACCTCGCCATGTTCGTCTCTCTGACTTTCTGACTCACTCTCCTAAAAGAAGAGCAGTGGGTGGCAAATGGTACATTTTGTTACCTAATGCTCTCTGGGTAATCACAGAACTGGGTGGACGCTGCTCCCTGCACTTTCCTGAAGATTTCCCGTAGATTTAGACGAAGGACGAGAGAATGTGGGCACTTGAAAACTAAAAGCTGTACATGATGATACCAGCTGTTTAGTTTCAAGTCCCTTCAGTACCCCGATATTCCCAAATGGTACGAGCAGGTAGTTCTGCCCGTCATGAGGAGCCGAGGGAATGAGAGTACTACGACTTACTGTCAGCAGAGAATAGTTCATAGAGAATGTGAAATAACACACAAATCAAACAGCTTTAGAGCTACACAGTGTGTTCACTAAAATCTAATGCTGACTGTGAGGCGGAGACTGTATGAAATGAACTCAGTGTTTGTCCCACATTCATTTATCAGGGACTCGCCCACCCACTGCACGATAAATGTGACACTTCATAAAAAGATAATCATCTCCTCTCCCTCAGTAACAAAGCCAGTACCTGCTTTTTAACATCAAGCAGCTTCAATTTCAAGCTTCTTAAATGTGAGGATTTGCTGCTTTTCTTTGTCATATATGATAGTAAACGGAATATATTTGGGTCGCAGACCGATAGTCGGGCAAAACAAGACATTAAGACGTCATATTGGGTTCCGGGAAATATTCTATTATTGGTTTAAGAGGAACATATTTGCCCTTTACTCAAAGTTATAGAAACTATAGCCTGTTTTTACTCTCTTGATGTGTTTTTGCAGTAGACATTTTGCCATGAGTGGTATGTTTAACGTTTAGACTCACGTCCAGGCTTCTGGATTCTCCCAAAACCTTTCCCAGCCTCAGCAAACCCCCTTCAAAACAAACTCCAAATTTAAATCAATGGTCCCCATGTATAAAGACACACACACACACACACACACACACACACAAAGAGTTGAGTTCAGCCACTGAATCATAAAAACCTTTCCTCAGCACCTCTTAGTGTCAGCGCTCATCTCGTCTAAAGAGCCTTTCAGAACGAGAACAACAATGCCAACTCTCGCAGTGCGTTCTGGTTCGGTGCCAGCTGTTAGCCCGTGTTGAATACAGCCGCCATTCAGTCTATTCACTGGTTTTTCTTCTCTGGCGCTCACACGCTAACAGCCTTAAATGCCCTCGACGAGGTGTGAGAGTGTGTTTCTTCTTTGTGGAATATGTGAACAGTAGATTGATCAGTATGCTGAGCTGCGGCCTGGCAAGATGATACACACGGGGGGGGGGCTGATGGGACTAATGTATTAATGCACATGGACGGAGAGCTAACAGCAAATTAAGATTACATCAGGTGCTCTCTCATGACAGTCAGTGCTCTGAGTGCCGGGGGCGAGGAGCAGCCTGGATAAGTGCATGAGGGATGACAGAGCGTCTAGGCTGACACGGGAGCCTCTCAACAGACCACTGAGACCTGCAGGGCGAGGGTCATGTGACTGATGGGGGTTAGCCGAGCTAACACTACTGCTAGCGAGCTAATTTTTTAAATGGATACACTTCAGGAGGAATTTATCACGTGTGACGTCTTTTTATCGCTCTGGCATTGTGCCATTTGCTCTTTATTTAGCGGTTATTCCTCCTGCAGACATTGTGAAAAGAGCTGGAGGTATTTGAGGGAAAATTCTGTGATAACAAAAATTGGAAAATAACATTGAAGGGATCCTCAAATGTAGTTTTCCAAATCTGACTGACTACAACTCCTGTTTGCATGAATATTCATGAAGGATGTATTGTAGGGCTGACCCCAATGCTTAGAAACTTCGAAGCATCGACCGTTGCCATGGTAATCAACCTCCAAATCAGTATTTGAATGCTTTTTTGTTTTGTTTTTTTATATATATGTAAGTATGTAATAATAAAATACAAATCCCCAAATAACAACATTATTCATTATCGCTGTTTGTTGTGTGTAGAGGCGCTTGTGTGTACATTCCTGCGGCAGCGGCACTGAAATGGGGGAGATGGAGACAGACAGCAGAACATGTCAGCCTGCTGCGCGGCGAAGCTTCGAATACCTTCAAATATTTCTCAACGAAGCTTCGAAGCCCAAAAAAAAAATGGTATTTGGGACAGCCCTTATGTAATGTCATATTTCGGAGGGAAGTTGGCCCGCTACAAGGCTTTAGTCATGCCTTTAGTCAATGTTCGAATCACAAAAGCAAAAAACGTGAATGTTGCACAGCATTTAGTATGACATCATTATATAGACTGACTTTCTCTCAGCACCCCCAACTCTGACTTCCAGCATCCCTGACCAGTTATGTTACGCGCTTCTTCTCAGTTTACTTTCTGTGACGGTGCAAATAGACAAGCTAGCAACGCTCCCGACGCCTTCTGCTGTCTCCGTCATTCTCGTGACCCACACCATGCAGGTCGTAGCGGTCTCCTGGGAAGACACTGGGCACACAGTTTGGAGGGGTTGTATACAGTTGACTCAGACATCTGAATTGTTTTTCTAAACATTTCTCCCACCGAGGTCACCTCCTGTTTTCTCCTCAATGACAGTTTGACTCACTTTCTTCTTCCTTTGTTTCTTCTGTTCTACCCACTTTCATCGTCACTCTTTCATACAGATGTATATTGATTGTAAAACATGTCGGAGACATTTCTTCTTTGCATGATGCATACTGATGAGGTAAATTCATACGGATTTCTTCTATGTATCTATCAGGTTTATCAGTTCTTATTTAATGAAGTTTGCAGCAATCACAAAAGAAGAGACGGAGATGAGGAGCAGCGGGTGAGTTAGAGAAGAATTTTTAGTAGCGCTGTCAAAGTTAATGTGATAATGACATGTTAACGCAAATTCGTTTTAACGCCACTAATTTCTTTCACACATTAACGCAACTTGCAATTTTAGTTTTTAGCGGGCTCAGTTTTAAAGCTAGAGTGAAGATACTGGTATCATATGAAACTAGAAAACTTAATGAATCCATTGGTAAATGTCAACTATATCATATTAGCTTGTCGTAAAGGAGGTTAAATAACGCTCCAAACTTACGCTAAATTTTGGCGAGGAAAAACTGGCTTGGCAATTTTCAAAGGGGTCCCTTGACCTCTGACCTCACCATATGTGAAAGAAAATGGGTACTAAGGGTACCCACGAGTCTCCCCTTTGCAGACATGCCCACTTTATGATAATCACATGCAGTTTTGGGGCAAGTCATAGTCAAGTCAGCACACTGACACAATGGCAGCTGTTGTTGCCTGTTGCCAGTTTGCCATGTTATTGAGCATATTTTTTATCCAAAATGCAGTACCTGTGAAGGTTTCTGGACAATATTTGTCATTGTTTTGTGTTGTTAATTGATTTCCAATAATAAATATATACATACATTTGCATAAAGCAGCATATTTGCCCACTCCGATGTTGATAAGAATATTAAATACTTGAAATATTTTACTCGATTGACAGCCCTAGTTTTTAGTTTTTCAAAATAGGCTGCAACTCAATATCAGGAATATGTCTAATATTTTGCATATTTAGTGTACGTAAACAAAGTGCGGCATCTCTAAAGTCTTCACACTAACAATCGCATCAATCATTCTGAGCTTCTCGTTTGCACAAAAAACACACACTCACATTTTGCTCATTGTGCCCACCTCACTCTCCTCTTTTATACAGGAGTCTCACCCAGACTCACAAACAGCTGCACACACACTTAACTCTTGAATAATCCTCTGAGAGTGTGTGTGTGTGCCCATTTCACGAGTGTGTATTTAAGTGTAAAAGAAACAGCGTCAGCCCGCAGAGCATGTTAAGAACAGGAGCCTAATTCTTAATGCCTGTATAAATTAGCCTCACCATGGCAACAGCAGACAAAATGGGATGAAGTGCGTTACGTAAAACAACGGTTATGAGCCAACTGCCAAGAAGTAGGACACACGCCCTCGTGTTACGGGGCCGAGGCTTTTAAAGCACCAATCCTTAATTTGGAAAAGGCGTATTTTTTATATTCTGATCTTTTACAGATGCTGCTTCATCAAAAGCGTCCTTAAACGGCCTTCCATTCCTTTCTAATTGTGTTTCTTTGTATTTATTGTGGCAGGAAACGCAGATAAAAATAGGAAGACATTAAAGAATAAGGCAGCCAGGAGATGAGGAGAGATTTGACAGGAGAAAAGTGTATAAAAAGATGCAGCTGTCTGGTTACAAGATACAAACAAGCAGACCTCTGTTGAAACAGAACAAATCCCGGAGATCGTAGTGATGGTATACGGTTTGTTTACATGACTGGAAATGGACTGACGTGTTCCAACACGCCCCGCAGGTTGAAAGCGCGTGCCTGAAAGCTGCTCAGTTATCCCTTGATGGGTCCATGTCAGTGTGTGAACTGGTTCAGATTGCTGGTGCGGCTCCAAACTGGGCTAAAACTGGCTGCAGGCTGCCGTACCTGAGCCAAAACATACTACATTGTTTCTTTTTGTCTTTTTCTTTTCCTGTAATCCTGTTCAAAACTGAAAACAAGAGTGACGAAACCTGACAGAGCTCGGTTTTGTTTTACATGAGCACATCGGCTTGTTATAGACCTCTCAAGTGTCTCAAAGTCCAAAAACTTCACTACTTCGTCTACTCAGCATGCTCATATTAAACTACAAAACCAGCGCATGTAAATCGCATGTAAATGTAGAAGTTAAGATTTAAGACTTCCAGCAAGACATCCTGAAATTTCAACTCTTTACAGATTACAGACTGTCTACATAATTTCATGCATGCGCAAAGTTCATAAGCTTAATTTTGAGATGAAAGGCAGCATATTTAAATCCGACTTTCATCACGTGTCCCATTAAACTGTTGACCATCTTGGAAAGAACATGTTTTAAATCCAAAAGTTCCCTGCAGGTAAAGCGTGCGACATTGACAAATCTGCCTGCAGAACACACACAGGCGCTCTATCCCTGCACAGTCATTATGTTTATGGAAGGTGACATCAGAGTGGTGCGCATGCAAATGTGATTCTACACAGCAGAGAGATCATGATATTGCTTCTTAACTGACTTCAGGATTTGGCCATTTATAGCTACTTTTACGAGGCAGAATGACTCCAGGCCTCATTATCAGTGCTGAGGAAAAGAGCCAGTTTCTCCTTAGGAAGGAGCGCTTATTCATCTTCACTAAAAGGCTTCTCATAAAAGGTGCTAAAAGGACAGGAAAGGAAAAGGAAAAGGGAGGAAACTGTTTTAGGACGACAGCGCTGAGGAGAAATATGCTAAGATCACCTTGTGAGGTGGCGATGAAACACCTTTAATAATAAAGATGGTTCACAGAACAGTCAGCTGAGTTCACCGCCGGCGAAACACTATAAATGAGTAGGGATCAAACCTGGAGAAAGTTTTACGTACAGAATGCTCATTATGTGAGATGCAAGAAAATAAAACTGCCACTATCTAATATTTTTTATATTAACAATGGATTAAATGACAATACATGAAATGTGTTGCTTGTAGTGACAAACCCACAGATAATTATCACCCAACCCAAGCATATTTAAGCTTATATTTTTACCGTTTTCACTCTCATCTGCGTTGTTTTTGGCCACAGTTGTTCATTGATAAAGCTCTACAAGTCCACTGTACATAGGGCTGGGCGATATGGCCAGAATCTTCGTTATAGAGATATGAAATGACCTAGAGTATATCGTGATAGAAGATTTTGGCCATACCGCCCAGCCCTACTTTAAGGGTTTATGTTCATTTTTGATTGAAACACAAAAACAAGAAAAGTATATATTATGTGAAGTTCGTACATGTGAATAAGTGAAATTATACCCCAAAAACAACCTCCTCAAGTAGGGCTGACCCGAATGCTTCGAAGCTTCGACCGTTGCCACGGTAATCGACCTCCAAATCAGTATCCGAATGATTTGTTTTTGTTTGTTTTTCTATATACGTATAAGGAATAATCCCAAAACGTTATTAATTATTCATATTCAACATTAATTGACGCACTAACGTGCACTGTCCCGGGCACTGAAACGGGAGAGATGGAGACAGACAGACAAACATGTCAGCCTGCTGCGGCACACCGCGAAGCTTCGAATACCTTCGAATATTTCTCACCGAAGCTTTGAAGCCCAAAAAATGGTATCCTCAAGTCACCTGACTTCACAAGTGTAAACTAGACTCCTTCTGGTTACCAGCATTCAAAACATGCATTTCCTCACACACACACAGAGAGGATGATGATGTTGTAACTAAACAACAGTCAGGAATGCAACAAAGCTTTGAAACAGAGAATAGAGACCCTGTTATGGCTGCGGTCACCTGTTGATGGATGGTAAATAACATTTTTACACTCTGACTAAAGACTTTGAGTCACCAGCTTGTGGTTCCAGCAATCCCATCACACAGACTAAACGCACAAAAGAAGAAATGGGCAGTACAGAAATTTCAACAGTTCCTGTGTGAATCAGGTATGCAGTGATGACACCTCAGGTACAAAAATAATCAATAGGGTTGGTCAACAGTCATCTCTAAAGATGCGAACAATGCCTCTTTGTAACAGTCATTTTGAAGGGCCACAACGGTGGAAAATTCCTGAAGGAGCGCAAACATTTGACAAAAACAATGAACTCACACGACAGTAAAGACAAACCGATGGCCCATTTCAAAAGTCAACTTATACGACTCCAAACAAATGGAAAATTAGAGGGGCACTCAGAGAGCACAGACCTCCGCCAAGGCCGTTTCTATAAGTGAAAAGTAATGCGTGTATCCGCCCCTATGAGTGGGATCTGCAACAAAATTTAACAGGTTCTTCCTTGACCCACGCTACACCTTTCCACCAAGTTTCATGAAAATCAGGCTGGTAGCTTTTCCGAAATCCTGCTGACAAAAAGACCAAACTGAAAATGTAACCTCCATGGCGGAGGTAATAAGAACGCCTAACCAAATTTTGGCAAGAGATTTGATTTCTATCAAGAAATTGGAACCATTTACTAATGAAGACGGTTACACACTGCTACATTCAAAAATGTGAAGATTTATCAAGAAGAAGTTTGTTAAGCCATAAACAGATGAGGGAATAGTTGACATATTGGCTTTCTTGCCAGAACTTAGATTGATACTGTAAGATCAATGTCTCTCATGTCTGTACGGTTAGCTTAGCTTAGCATACAGACTGGAAACAGCTAGCCTGGCTCTGTCAAAAGGTAACAAAATCCACCTACCAGCACTTCTAAACCTCACTAATTAGCATGTTTTATCATATTTGTTTTATCCCTGTTTCCAGTAATCATGGGAATTATTCGATTATTATTCAAATAATCGGAGGGAGCACACGCACACACACACACACACACACACCCCTGCGCTGACAGAAAAGAACCGAACTGAACGTGCCACACACGTTTTACTGGTAGTAACGTTACTACCAGGCAGCGCCTGCACTGCAGCGTTTAATACAAGAAAAATATATATGATTTAAGATGGGACGAATAGTCGCATAAACTATTCGATTTTTTTTTAATTAACGACTATTCAAAAATCGAAAAAATTATAACCCATCCCTATTCAGAATATGACAATATTCTGAATTTGATGTGGCTCATGTAAACAGCATATTCTGTTTGGATCTTCTGAATTAGGCCTCATTGCGAATGATATTATTATTTGACGTGATAAAAGACGTTAGGGCATCGACCCCTGTTAAACACACCCGAGAACGGCATCGACGTGGGATTCATCGGCCCCGGTGATGAGGATGCCCTGACTCCTCAAATGGACCAGATGAGGATGATGGTAAGAATAAGGAAAAGGACAACTAGGTAGCCAGCTGACTTGATTAGCTAAATTGGTTGTTTGTAGGTCAGCACGACGTACGTCATGGGGACATTGAGTGTGCACGGCTGCATGTAAACTAGAATATTAGTGGAATATTCATGTTCATTAGCCATGTAAACAGCTTAGTAGGAATAGTGTCTTTTTCGGGATAAGGGCAAAAAACTGAATATTTGGTGCATGTAAACGGAATCATTCTTCTTATCCAAATCTTAACCAGAACGGAAATAAAATTACAGTTTGAGAGAATTTGTTTTCGTTCATATATACTTCACCCTGTGTATTAGGACCTTCCTTATCTAGTCAAAACTAATCAAGCTGCCTGAAAGCCTGACCCAAATAATCCAAATCTTCTGATCTCAGACATCCTCCCATGGCGAATGATTTAACAAAAAAACAACCAAAGCTTATTCAGGTCAACATTAATGTAAACTACAATCAGCTGATAGTCAATTCAGTCATCTGATGTGGTTTATTACCAGACAGATTGGGGACTGGATCTGTTGCAGAGGGGACGTGACTGTTGTGTGACTGCCAAAGTGTGGGAATCGAACAGTGCAGTGTGTGTGTGTGTGTGTGTGTGTGTGTGTGTGTGTGTGTGTGTGTGTGTGTGTGTGTGTGTGTGTGTGTGTGTGTTGTGTGAGAAAGGAGGCCAGCGCCGGCTCCATCACATGAAAGTCGAGACAGTTCAGAGATGTTGCCAACAAGCTGCAGAAATACACACGCGAACATTAAATCTGAGATCTAATTTTCAGATTTAGAGGGCAGATATTTTAGACAGTGTTGGAATTATGTGTCACCTCTATCGGTACACGTCATTAGTATTCTTCATATCCTTCTTTTAAGCCACCATGTTTAACAAGAACCAAAGCTTGTTCCTGTCCACCTCTTTGACATTTCCCCAGTGTTCAAAGGCACCTTCTGCTCGTTACACCCCAGTGTGTGTGTGTACATTCACATTTCCCCACTTTATCGTTATGTTGCCATTATAGTCACTCAATTCTAATTATAGGTCATCAGTGTCCTCGTGGAGCAGCGAGTGCATGCAGGGGAAATTAAGGCCAGGATATGAAGTGGCATTTAAATGTACAGATGACCAGATTAACTGAGGCGTGTCTGGAATGAAGTTACATTCAAGCAGCTGCTGCTGCCGAAACCTCGGCAGCATGTAATCACTTGTGAGAACTGTAAACCATACCAGTAAATGCACAACCCAGATTAATGGACTCAGAGATTATTTTTATGACATTTTTAATACATTATTAGACAGCACAGTAGAAAGCAGCAGCTGAGAGACGGGAGCTTAAGACACAAGCACACAACGTGTCTATTGCTGACTTGAGTGTCGACACAACAAAGACATTAAATGCTGCAGCCAAATGAAGTAGTCCCATGACAACATCATCACCAGCAACTCTGATAACGCTGCACATCCACCGCCACCATGTCGCAAGGATGATCCACTCAGTATCAATGCTGCTTTGCAGGGATTATAAACAAACAATAACTTCAGTTTGCATTTGAAAGCCTGACTAATTTGTTCTAGGGCTGTGAATCGATTAAAATAGTTAATTGCGATTAATCGCATGATTGTCCATAGTTAATCGCAAAATAATCACACATTTTTTATCTGTTCAAAATGTACCTTAAAGGAAGATTTGTCAAGTATTTAATACTCTTATCAACATTGGAATGGGCAAATGTGCTTGCTTTATACAAATGTATGTATTTATTTATTATTGGAAATCAATTAAAA
Source organism: Sebastolobus alascanus (assembly GCA_916701645.2). Lineage (NCBI taxonomy): Eukaryota > Metazoa > Chordata > Actinopteri > Perciformes > Sebastidae > Sebastolobus > Sebastolobus alascanus. The sequence goes on along the minus strand of CAKAOJ020000025.1, from coordinate 2,858,045 downwards.
ACACAAAACTATGACAATATTGTCCAGAAACCCTCACAGGTACTGCATTTAGCATAAAAAATATGCTCAACAACAGCTGTCCATGTTTCAGTGTGCTGACTTGACTATGACTTGCCCCAAAACTGCATGTGATTATCATTAAGTGGACATGTCTGTAAAGGGGAGACTCGTGGGTACCCATAGAACCCATTTTCATTCACATATCTTGAGGTCAGAGGTCAAGGGACCCCTTTGAAAATGGCCATGCCAGTTTTTCCTCAACAAAAATTTAGCGCAAGTTTGGAGAGTTATTTAGCCTCCTTCGCAACAAGCTAGTATGACATGGTTGATACCAATGGATTCCTTAGGTTTTTTAGTTTCATATGATGCCATTTATATGATACTTCACTCTGGCTTTAAAACTGAGCCTGCTACAACCTAAAAATCACAAGTTTCCTTAATGTGTTAAAGAAATTTGTAGCGTTAAAACAAATTTGCGTTAACGCGTTATCATCGTCCAGACAGTGACACCGTAACACTACATGCAGCATCTGAGTACAGTATTTTTGGCTGCAGGGATGTCCAGGAGACGTAGACCCCACTTCTCGAAGCCTTCGCTGCTGAGCTTGTATGACCATGAATGGCTGGAGGTGGAGCCCAACTAAACTTATTGAAAGTCTCACAGACTAAGTGTCATATTTGTGATGGTTAGTTCATCAAGCCGTCTACTTCTCATTTAAGAGCAACTTAAAGGAGAACTCCATCGATTGTACACACCATAGTATATTTAAGGTTCTTAGGGAGTACTAATGCATATGTAATGTACTGTATTTCATAGGGTAGGGAGGAGGTCAGGGTGGATAGGTGGGTAAAAAAAAACCACCAGATATTCACCCAGGAGTTATTTTAACTCAAACCACGATCTTTTCCTAAACCTAACGAAGTAGTTTTGTTGCCAAAACCTATACAAGTTATTTCCTGTGAAGATAGAAGTTTATTTTGAAAAAACTGGAGCAGGAAATTGACAAGTGCATCACGTGTTGCTGGACATTTGTAGGAAAACGCACAAACGATGAGGAAAAACGTCCTTTTTTTTTTTTAAACTGTCCATCGTGAGTCAAACATCTTCTAGCTGCTCTGGGAATATTAATATCACATTGTCTATGTAGAAAATTACACCAAAAAACTAGAAAACAAGCTCTGGTATGCGTCAGACTGACATATTAGCATCCCCCTGCATTTAGGCCAGCATGAGAACCAGTTTGCTGCTCTTCTTTGATATGTCCATTATGTTACTCTGATTGAACGTGACCACCTATGCTGCAGCGCTGGAATGCAGTTAACATAACAGGATTTCGACGGTTATTTCAGCTCCATTTGTTATTTTTAGCAGGCAAAGAAAGACGACATTCTTTCAACTGATAGCTGCTACTGTGATAATACAAGCTCACAGTGCTGTACAGCTATGTGAGCATTAGCCGACCATGGGAAAACAGCCAGCTATTGTCACAACTCTAAAGGGAAGGTGGCAGGACTGTGAGGTGAGCTGCTGGGCAGCTGTCCATGGCAGACATGGAGGATATTAAAAGGGCACAAAATGTGTGTGAAAACTGCACTGTCTACCATCTTTGAATTGAGGAAAAAGCAATTTATGCTACGATTGTATACGATTTTTCAATGACAGCAGCCAAGCAAACGTACTACGGCCTATACCATGATCCACGTGCTGCACGTCTTTTTTTTCTAATGCTTTTCTGATTATATCCATTTCACAGTAGAGCCATAAATGCACACTCTCCCTCACCAGCAACACATTAAACACTGTGGGTGTGATTTACAAACAGAAGTCACGGAGGATTTCTGTCCCACTCATTCCTCCCGCAGCCTTGACTAAGCCATTACCATAATGTTAACAACAGAATAACAATTTACCGAGCGGCTGGGCAAAAAGAAAAAACACACAGCTGAAGCTAGAAAGGAAAAAATGACAGAAAGAGAGACTTCCACATCTTCCTGAAATGAGCTCTCCCTGGCAGAGAAATACACCGGAGGGGATAATTGTTCCTCTTCTCCCTAAACTGTGGTTTCACAGTTAAATATTTCAAGTAACTGTGGAGATTATCACGCTGGTTGGGGTAAAGACGCAGCAGGGAGCCCGGGCACTGAAGTGCATTTCGAAGCTTTGCTACCATGGCCACTTGTGGAGCATTAGACTGCAAATTAAACACATTAATACATCGAAGTTGCACACAGAGACAGTACGGAGCACAGTAAAAGTTCAAATAATTGGTGCTGATAATTATTTTTGATGATGGAAGTTGGCGTATTTCTATAGAGAGTTGTGATGTGAAAAGAGGAAATGAAACGGCAAAAACAAAAGACACAAACAGCGACCGTAGAGACGAGTTGGAGGAAAACAACAACAGAAACGAGGATCATTCAGACACTGAGTGGACGATGCTGCAGATAAGCAGTAAAACGGACACTGACACATGACATCCATTGCGCCGTTTAAAAAACAGATCATCATGTGAACTCATTCACCTGCCTGCTCACTAACCCCAGCATCCCTACACACACAGCTGTTCACACACTTCACATACACTGGTAGCCCACATCTGGTCCCACTGAGCTCTCCTATATGGATTACTGCCGTTCTTTATTCTATTTTTTTATGGCACGTCAGCTTTTATCTGCAGCGTAAAACCGAGAGTGAGCAGGGAAGATGAGAGGCAGAGAGGGGAGGACATGCAGAAAAGGTCAAGAGACACTCAAAAACACACCGTGCTCCCAGTGTGATGTAAGCAAAAGTGACCAGGGACGTGCAGCTGAATCACTTATCATTTCAGATCCTAATAAATAACACAAAAGGATAAACCTCTCACCTACGCTATAATTAGGGCTCAGGTGAATCATGTTCAACATAATCTAAGTCTTTGGTAGCCAAACAAATAATTTCTTGGTCCAAAAGTCTTATTTTTCGTAGTGCTAGCAGTGCAGTGCTAATAATGTAAAAGTCTAGAAGAAAGTGGAGATTCTTGGACCTGACTCCCTTTAAGTTTAAATGCCGTTTTTATGAGTACAACTGAATTTTAAATTCGACCTTTTCCTTTACAACACAGTTAAAGAAAGACATAAAAAATTCCATCTTCCAGTCTGATGTGACATTTAGTGATCCCAAGCCTTCAGGCAGTACCACATCTAGGGGCTGAAATTAATTATTATTTTCATTATCGATTAGAAGGTCCCAGAGCCAAAGGTGTTGTCCAGCAATTGTTTTTTTAGTCGCTAGTAGTGCTAGTAACATGACATAAACAGAATTTAATGTAGTTATGTAGTAATGTAGGCTATTTACTAACACGTAGGGCAAAAGCACAGGACACAACCTTGTATACATCCATGGTCTGTGGTCTATTGGACATCGATTTTGGACGTCCTTGACATGAAAAAGTTTGAGATTGCTCCCAAAATCATTTATGTCCATCGCTCACTTTATGCTCCTCTGAGATGCGGCCGAGCAAAAAGTTGTATAAATAAATAGGTAAATAAATAAAATTTAAACTTAATATTTATAATAGTATGAATATTTATAATATTTTTATTGTTCAAAGCAGGAAATTTTGGTAGAGACATTCAAATTATGACGATAGAATAGAAATATTATTGTTTTACTTTTGTACGGCACTTTGTAGGCGGACGTTTAACTGGCGTCATTACGGTAGTCCACTCGATTGCAATGGAAGGTATAATCGACTTTCACTTCTTAGCAATATACGTTTTTTGGTATGGGTCTATCTCCAAAAACGCTCGATCTTACTATTCCCATAATGCAACTTCATTTGTCATTGGAACCTTGTAGTCTCCATAATCCGATCAACATTTGTAGTTCTGAGCCCCTTGAAAACGAGAAATCAATTAACACTTAGGGTAGACTAATTTTCTGACTTATAAATTCATCACTGATCCTATCCACTGCATTTCCAGTTACAACAGTGGCACTTTTTGGTTATGACGGTACCCAAAACATAATCGTCACACCGGGCAGCTGCGACCTTTAAGGACATTGTTGCAGGAGGAGAAGCACAGTTCAAAACGAGAGCGTCATCCTGGCAACGACTCCCCTCACGACAAAGGAGCGGTGTCATACCTTCCCTCCTCCTTACGTCATCACACGGCTGTGTGTCACAGCCACCCCGAGGCAGCTGGGTAATGGGAACACGCACTTCCCTGACTCCGAAAACTCAACTTTGTGACAGAAGAAACCAAAAGGTGCAAAAAGTCTCCTCTCACACAGACATGCAAAGGTGCTTATCACAGCGCTGAAACAGCGCTCTGTATTCTGGGTAAGATGAAGAGTCCAAAAACAACATCAGCACAAACAGCGAGGAAGAACAGCGAGCGGCAACAGAGATAACAACCAAACAAGCAGAGGACAGAGGAGACAGGAAGCTGGGAAGAAAAGTGATTGTTGCGGAGAGAGATCCATCACGATGTTGACAGCACATGTACAACTTATTATGAGAAACTATGAAGAAAACTGTCAGGACAGCTGACACCCGATGTGTCACACACACCAACACTGTATCTGCATGTTGTTCTCGTGCTGGCAAACAAAGAAACAGACATATAACCATCGTGACACACAGACGTGAACCAATAGTGTCTCTTCCAGCTGCTGGACGCTGCAGAGGGAGCCCACCAAATACCAAAACAGACAGATTATCAGCTTAAGACACTAAAACGCTTATGGCAATCATAACGCTGCTACAGCTCCCAGCTGCTCCCGCCAGAGGTGTGTGTGTGTGTGTGTGTGTGTGTGTGTGTGTGTGTGTGTGTGTGTGTGTGTTTGTGTGTGTGTGTGTGTGTGTGTGTGTGTGTGTGTGTGCCAGCATGTCAAATATAATGTGTCGTACATAACGTCTAGCGTAGAGCTTGTGCCATGTGGGGCATATGTGTCCCCTCGTAGCATGGTCACACAGTTGGAGGAGAGGATTAAAGGGGAACACCTCCACACACACACACACACACACACACAAACCAAGAATGCAGTGCTGATCTGCTCAGAGACAACAGGGGAGCGCGGTGAGGACGGGTTCAAACCCCCTTCCATAAATTCTCTGTCTGTATCCAGGAGGAGAGGAGAAGAAGAGGGGGTGGACAGATGGGAAGGGGATGTAAGAAACAGAGGAGGGTGGAGGGAGGGAGGGAGGGAGGGAAAGTGATGGAAAATATAAAATAATAAAAGATGGGTGGACCAGCAACCACTCACACTGACGGATGCTCGTTAGTCCATTAGCAGCACATAAATGTTCCGGTTATCATTTCTCATACATCACTGTCTCTTACTCTCATTGTCAGCAGAGAGGAACATGTACACACTTACACTTTGCACAAACATGCATTTGTGTATATGAGTGTGTTGTCTGGATATACTGACTTTCATGTGATATACATATACTAACTGCCAGAGGGCTATAAGTAGGTCTGTCCTCGACCAAAGAAATTCTTAGCCAACTAACACTTTGTCGACCAATCGATTAGTTGATTTAGAGTTTCTCCACAAAGAATCACACAAAAGCACCACTTTAAATCTTGTGTTTACCAGAGATGTGCTCTAAAGTTTCTTAAAAATAAGTCATTCAGCATGAAAAAAGCATAAAAAACGACTAATCGGCTAAAGAAATCTTAGTTGACTGAGACGAAAACGACCGATTATTCGACTAATCGACTGAGAGGGGGCAGCCCTAGCTGTAAGTACTCTTTCCTCTCTCATCCACAGGAACTGTGTGAGCCAGAGATTGTGGTTAAGCAGCAGCAGCACGGCCCTCAATAACTCTTCTATAGGTTCATGCTGCTGTAGCTACGCTCACTGACAGACGGCTGAGAGTGCTGGTTGTATAAGAAGCCGAGGTTCCTGTGAGGACAGCTGAGCAGATGCAAGATTTTGTATTCTTTCAGTTTTTCATCTCTCATAGAAAAACAAGATACAAGTCTACAGCCACAGCAGCTCTGTGAGGGTCGTGTCTAGAAGGTAACCTTGCGATATGGTTAAGGTTAGGCATTGATCTTGAATAGTTAAGGTTAGGCATTGATCTTGAAGGTTAGGATAGGTCGCTGGGCAAGAGTTTTTGCAAGTTTTTTCAGATTTCAGATCAGATTTTGCAATCTGCGGGTTACCTTCTAGACACGACCCTCTGTGAGGCTGTAGGCTTTGAGCTGAAAGCTAAGGTCGGCATGGTAACATGCTAACAATGACAATGCTAACATGGCATGTCGATGTTTAGCAGGTATATTGTTTACAATGTTTAGCTTAAACTTAGTTTAACTTCAGTGTCAGAATGCTAACGTTTGCTTATTAGCACTAAACACAAAGAACAGCTGAGGCTGATGGGAACGTCATTAGTTTTGCAGGTTTTGGCGATTAATGAACAGTCAAAGGGGGGGTCATCAAAGTCACCAGATTCTTTCTCTGGGGGCCATGAATGTCTGTACATCCAAAGGGGTTCGTCATCTCTTCTCTTCTTCCTCCGTTCCCGTCTCGCCTCCCCTCCCCAGAGATACCTCCTCCCACCTCCACTGTCCCAGTCAACCCTCCACTCCCTGCCTCTGCCCCTCCCTCCACATACCACTTAACCCCAGTGCAACAACCACAACCCACCTATTTGACACCAGAAATTCCCAACACACATAAAACGCCTCCCACCCCCTCTGCGGAGGCTGTGATTGTAGAGCGGGACACGTCGAGACAGGCGAGCAAGGCCAGACCCCCATCTTGAGACCAGATAACCTCTGACTCAGAGCAGACGGGACGACCTCTCTATCAGACTCTGGTGTCACTAAACCACTATCTAAACGGAGGGTTGTCACGGTTGAAACCCTGCACGTGATGAATCACTTTGCCCCAAACAGACTCGGCTCCGAAAAAGAGAAGCGCGAAAAGTTGAGAACTAACTCGGTTTCTAAAATAATACCAGTTTGTGTGCACTGTGATAGACATATCAAAACAACTGTCTTCTATATCTGTGAACAGAGTGACCCATTTTCCCCCAAAGGGAACGTTAAAGTTTCATCAGAGAACCAGAACAAAATCGACTTCTTGCCAGTTCTATCAAAGCAGCTTCCCACACGCAGACTAGGGGTCGAGTTAAATTTGGATGTCTGGATCACGGAAACTCAGCAGGAGATTTGACTTCATTATTTAAGCCGTTTTTTTATCATTAAACTCTCGCTGTGCATCCGAGTGAAATCATTTCTCTCCCCATCCCAAAGGAGAACTTTAACATTCAGCAGCCTACACGCCTCCTGAAATAACTATCAGCTGTGAAAACTTTAAGGAGGCACTCCTCCTGTAAGAATGCAAGGCCTACGTTTCCCCCCAAAAACCACACATATGCTCACAGATGGAAAGACATATGTATGTGCATGCAACACATGCTGCTCACAGCCACCCACACACACACACACACAGAGAGAGAAGCAGGCAATATTCCCAACAAGTGCTAGTGGGTGTTCTTGAGGAAAGGAAGAGGTCAAGTGTGTTTGAGACGTCAATAGACTTTAAAGTCTTCATCATGGCTGCTAGCACAACACACCTCCAGGTCATACTTTTGGTTTGCTATTTACATAGCCTTCATAATCTGATTCTATTGAATTAGCTGTGTGAGACGGCTACTTTACAGCAGGGGTGTCCAAACTTTTTCCCTTGGAGGGCCGAAACTGGAACTCAATGGTGGGCCACGGGCCAAAAGCAAACACCTATTGTATTGTATTGTTAGGATGCAAAATCTTGCTATGATCCTAAGTTTCCCACGAATTGAATATTATGTAAGCTTTAACATAGTTAACCCCTTTAAACCCACCTGCTGAATGTAATTGGGCTCATTTCCAGTGATACCCAATTTATGCATTCCCAAGACTGTTTAGGGACCCCAGCATGTAGAAATATTCAAATAAACTATTTTTTTTAGAACAGGCGAAAATAACATATTTATACTGCATTCAAAAAACTGAATGTTTTTGCCTAAAACTGCATGTGATTATCATAAAGTGGGCATGTCTGTAAAGGGGAGACTCGTGGGTACCAATAGAACCCATTTTCATTCACATATCTTGAGGTCAGAGGTCAAGGGACTCCTTTGAAAATGGTCATATCAGTTCTTCCTCGTCAAAATTTAGCCTAAATTTGGAGCGTTATTTAGCCTCCATTTCCGACAAGCTAACATGACATGGTTGGTACCAATTGACTCTTTGGGTTTTCTAGTTTCATATGAGATACCAGTGCCTACCTCTAAAACCGAGCCTGCTACAGCCTACAAAAGACGGTAAAGTCAGTTGGGATCGGCGAGCCTTTTAAAAAAAAAACATCTGGCGGGCAAAATCAAACCTGATGACGGGCCAACTTTGGGTAGCCCTGCTCTAGAGCGATGGCGCTAAAGAAACAGTCAGAGGATCACCAAAGACATTAAGATTCATCGTCTGGAAACCATGAACATTTGTATAAAATTTCAAATCAATCCATCCAATAGTTGTTCAGTCCGGTGGACAATTTCTGTATTGATTATCATCTGCTATATGATGTTTTGAAATCAGTTCACGTGCTCCTTAACGGAAAAGTCTAACTAACTGGAACTTAAATGATTCGTCAATTAATCGGGTAGTTAAAATAAGTGGGCAACAACTGTGATATTTGATGATTTTCCAAGCAAAAGATGCCAAACTTTCTCAGGTTGCAGCGTCAAAAATGTGAAGATCTTCTACTTTTCTTTGTCTTTTCTGATAAAAACAGATCTTTGGGGTTTGGACAAAACAAGACATTTGATGATGTCACCTTATTTTCTGACATTTTATGGACAATTAATCGATAAAGTAATTGGCAGATTCATCGATAATGAAAATAATCTAAGGTTACTCGTTCAGGTGATGCTGACATTCCTTAAAATCACATTCAGTTCACGTCAACATTTGCAGTGTTGCGTTTAAGCACAGTTTGAGGGTAAAACCCAACAAGGCGTCTGAATTTCCTCCAAACCACACAGTCATAATTCCTTTAATGAGACTTTGGAGAGAAAGAGGAGGAAATGAGTGCATGTGTGTGTGCTTGTCCCTGCATGAGTGGAGACAGAGAAAGTGAAAGACGGAGAGAGAGAGAGAGAGAGACAGAGAGAGAGAGAGTGAAAAGGAGGAGGGAGAATAAAGAAGGCCAAGACTGAGGGAGCAGATGCGGCGAATGAAAAGCCGGCTGGGGTAAAGTAGAGGGAAGGTGAGCGGAGTCTGGGAACAGACGCTGGTCTTTGCATCTCTGCAGCCCGTCTCGGCTTGGCACAAACACGCTACCCCCTCGTCTCCAGCCCCTTTCAAACAGCTTAGCCACGGCCCAAACCGGCTGGCAGGGAAGCAAAGCACTTCCACTTAACCATATCAAAGTCAGCCTGGCGCTGAACTGAAAGAGCATTTAGCCCTGAAATAAATGACTTTTTTTTCCTCAGAAACAGCATGAGCAGCCGAGGGGGGGGGGGAAAGCCTCGCTGCAAGCTGCATGCTTATTTGGGCGGAAGATTTTCTTGTTGTTTTTATTTCCTATTGGAACTGGCTGAGAATTGAGGACTTGTGATAGCTTGACAAATTGTTGCTTTTGATCAAACTTGGAGGACATGCAGCTTGAAAGATAACGTCAGCTCAGTTGGCAGGCTACTAAAAAGGAGGGGAATTTAAAATATCTAAGAATTTACACTTGTCTCTAGGCAGGTAGTGTGGTTTTAAAGCCCAGAAAGCGAGAAAAAAATAGTTGCAGACCATCTGGCAGGTGGAAAGCTCCTAACAACTGGAGATATCTCCTGTCAGAACAGTCAAGGCTGCTGCTCACTTTGCAAAACAGACAGTTTGCTGCTCTGCTTCAGCTGGCAGATCCACTGTGGGTGGTATCAGTGTACAATACAGGACAAAAGACTGATGCCCTTTGACCTCCAGTCCATTCTCAACAAACCTGGAGGGGCATTTTTAAAATCACTGACCTGATTCCCTCACGTTTCACACGCACGCCCGGAGTGAGTGTGTCATTTTGCACTCACATGCGTGGATACACACACATAAACACACCGACAGAAGCTTCACAACAACATTTACCACCAATTTAAACTTGTTTCACGTGTCTCCAGGAAACAGAACGCGACTCCAGGGCCAGACATTACTCACAACACATCATCTGTCAAAATGAGATCCCCATTATCACAACACATAGCCCATGTTAGAGGGTTGGAAATGCTCCAAATCGCTGTAATCCACAGTTTTGCGATTTTGGAGTTCAATTTCTTCAATTATATGCGACAAACATGGAACATTAAAACACTTTCAACCTATATTTTCAGAAAAGCATCCACAAAACAAGATATATTAACACTACTGGCTGATCCTTTGCACTATCCAGAGATTTAGGTCAAGAAAACATGAACAAATCGGTGGTTTATTTGGGTTTATCCTCCAATGAGTTGCATCTATGGTGGTAGCAGCATCTCTGTGATCCACTAACCTACTGCCCCCGGAGGACAAGCTTTCCCCCCCCCCCCCCCACACAGTTGAGAGAAAGAAAGGAGTTGTTTTGTGAATGAACAATCCCGTGTTATTGACCGTTTTGGAAGTTGCACCGGTCGATGCTTCAACTCACCTCTGCAAAACTTCACGAGTGGCTCCTCAGTGGCGTCTGTGCGCGTCTACCTGCGCCTCTCCATCCATGTGTAAATAAAAAAGAAAAAGTGCGCTCTCGTTTTCAAAGCAGATTTGTTTTGCAGCTGCTGTTCGCGGTGCAGGTTAAAGAGAGAATCTCCCACAAGAAAGAACCGGCCGCCCGGATGAGCGACGGATGGTCGACGTTTGTTCCCCGGTGAGACTCGACGCAGCCAGCGGCCGTCCAGAGCAAACACTGAGAGCCCCGCTACCACATTCCAGTTTGTGTTTGCTGCGCTCCGCCTGAACAACGGCGAGCCAATCAGAGGCGGGGGATGTCACAGGGAGGCGGGGTCAGGATTTTTTAATGCCCCAACGCTCCCTTGTGTGTGTGTGTGTGTGTGTGTGTGTGTGTGTGTGTGTGTGTGTGTGTGTGTGTGTGTGTGTGTGTGAGTGTGTGTGTGCGTGTGGTGGGGTTGCACCATGCGCGTGGTTATATATGTGCGCGCGCATTGGAAGCATGAATAAAGTCTCTTTCTCTTTGTCTGTCTGTCTCTATAATATCAAATCAGAGGAGCTTATTGGTATGAATTTTGGCGTAGTAATACTGCCAAATATAGATTAGGCTACATATTACCATATTAAAGATAAACAAGAAAATAAAAAGTAAATTAAACCAGAATCAGAATCAGAATCAGAATCAGAATCAGAATCAGAATCAGAAACTCTTTTATTGCCAGGCAGTGCTGGACTGGCCATCTGGCATACCGGGCGTTTTCCCGGTGGGCCGACGTCCTTTTGGGGCCGACGTATGTCCTTTTTTTTTTTTTTGGCCTATAAAACAAGTAAATCGACCCATTTCTTTTCCTTAATTGACACTGGGCTGGCCCATTCGCTCTGTGCCGGGCGGCCACAGTGAGGAGGGATTCTTATGTTCCGTGATGTCATGGTCGACGTCACAGAGGATGTCAGCAGTCCTGCAAGTTATTGGGCGGGGCTTATTCTCTGCGTCGTTAGTGACGTTTCAGGACTCAAACCAAAGTTTACTTATAGAAGCCGTTTCTGTTCTTGCTCTGACCTCCCTCTGCCCCTCCGGTCGCTCATAGACCAGGTCGGGGGGGATATGAATACCCTGAATCTGACAGACTGTCAGACGCTAGAGACGGGGTTAGGCTACACCTCGCCACTTATGTGGGAGAGTGCCAGGCATGGACGCATGCAAGGAGCTAGTGCGTCGCTGGTACTAGTGCTCCACTGGCTAGTCGTAAGTAGGGAGGCGGCTAGGCTAGCTAGGCTTTTTTTTTTTTTTTTTTCTCTCTGTCTCAAAAGAAATAAGCTGACACACAGAATATCAGAATATTCTACTATGTGTCACAGCTTCATAACTGTCACCAGTGGTGAATGTGACTAAGTACATTTACTCAAGTATTAATCAACTCTGAGATGTCAGCAGGATTATTACTTTATGCATCATGTAAACGGCCAGATTACGCACAGTATTTGGGCTCGTCCGGATGCTCTCCATGTACTTTTTACGCAGCGCAAAAACGCGCTGCAATAGCAGGAAAAACTCTGATTTTAGAAAAACAAACAAACTTGAACATCAACATAGGCTACTGTATGTCGAAGCAGCCACAGCAACTACACAGTCAACAACACGGAGCAAATGCAGGAGATCTGCGAGGAGAGGAAGAGTGAGTGAGGCAGTGAATGGATGACCCATGACCAGTGCTGGACTGGCCATCTGGCATACCGGGCGTTTTCCCGGTGGGCCGACGTCCTTTTGGGGCCGACGTATGTCCTTTTTTTTTTTTTTGGCCTATAAAACAAGTAAATCGACCCATTTCTTTTCCTTAATTGACACTGGGCTGGCCCATTCGCTCTGTGCCGGGCGGCCACAGTGAGGAGGAGAGGGAGAGAGATGAGGGAGTTAGTGTAGAGTTTGCAGTAAGCAGTTATGGGCTAGCAGCCTGGCTCATATGTCATGAGAGATGAGCAGTGCTCGAAGTGGGCCGTTACGTAGCGGTACGCAGGATGTTAATCATTTTACTCCTTGGCGTACCGTGACTTTTTCATGCGTACCGGAGCTTCTCACAAAGCTGTCGGTACTCTCCTCTGCCCTCTCCATATCAGGTTCTCTGGGAGATTCATAACGGAGATACATAACGGCGCAGCGCCTGCGTATTTGCGCCGCGTGGGTTCCTATAGGGAGCGGAAGCGCCGCGCTATTAATCTCCGCTGGAGCTGAAGCCTGGCTGTTTACATCAGAAGCGCATTTCTCTGCGCTGGTCAACATGTGATTCTGATCCTCTGCTGTTTACTATCCATCTCTCTCTGTCTGTCTGCTTATGTGTGTCTGCCAGGGGCGGGGCCAAAGAGGGGGCCGGGGCCGGCACAGGCCACCCCTGGAATCTAAATGCCCCCCCCCCATCAGAGTCTGAATGTGATAGGTCCAATAAGACTCAACAAACATTAATGATGATCTGATGTATTACTGATATACTGTATGAGACCCAGCTGAAGTTCTCAACATTTTTAATAAGGAATTCAGCATCACTGTTTCTGGCACTGTAAAGCAATATAATCCTAAAAAGGGACAGCAGTGGCAAAAAAATGAATTATAATTTATGAATATTAGTTTATGCTAGATATTCACACGCAAAGTTTATGCCAGAGGGGCAAATTATTCAGTTTTCTTTCCTGAGATTTAAAGGTAAAATTAGAAGTTCAACATAAAATGCTGTTGCGGTGTACTTATTATTTTGTTATTTTCATTGTTTTAAAGTCACCAGAATTCAGGAAACAAAGTCTCTGAAACTCAAATTTTTCTGGGGGAGGACCCCCAGACCCCACGCTTTGGTTTTGAAATCCTCCTTATTTTAATGTTTGAGGTCTCAAGGTTGGCAAGTATACAAAACAACCACATTTGAAGGTATTTCCTCGAATAGAGCCTTCAACAAAACATGGTACACACAGCACAAACGGGCGGTGATGGGGCCGGTCTGGGCTAAAATGCCAGGGCCGATTTTTTGTCCCAGTCCAGCCCTGTTGCCAGGTGTATCAGGTAGGAATTTGCTTTGGTTCGTTGGTGCAAATAAGCAGTAAATAACAGTAGAATAATTAAAGTGTTAGAATAAAATAAGAATAAAAAATTGAAATCTACCAATATACAATATGAAGATCTTAGACGTACAAGCTTCCATGTACAGTCTGCTGTGTGCAGGGGGGGTCGATAAGGTACATACACAACGCACAGAGGGTGATGGGCGAGGGATGTCAATTGGCCACTATGAATTTCAAATATTCCTACTTTTTCTTTTTCATTCATACATTATTTTATAAGTTTTGAAATTTTGTTTTTGTTTTATCTTACATTCTAGCACTGTCCCGAATACCATTTTTTGGGCTTCGTAGCTTCGTTGAGATATATTCGAAGGTATTCGAAGCTTTGCGGAGCTGTCTCCATCTCCCCTGTTTCAGTCCCCAGGACAATGTCGCTACCGCACTGCTGTACACACACCTCTCTACGCACAACAAACAGCGATATCCGTCTGAGAATAACTCATAATAATGAATGTTGAATATGAATAATGAATAATGTTGTGAGATTATTCCTCATTTCATGGGTTATTTGGGGATTTATATATTATTATTATATATAAAAAATATATTTGAAAAAAAACCTGAAGCATTCCAATAGTGATTTAGAGGTTGAATACCATGGCAACGGTCGAAGCATACATTCATATGATAACGGTCTTATTGATATCATTTTTATGTAAATGAACATTTAAAAAACAAAAAACATCCAGAAGCAGAATTTGCTTCTTTGCATTCTAAATGTAGTTCAACTTTGGTGAACTTTAAGGCGAATCACTCGCCTGCATTCACACAAGTGTGACTGTGCCCTTATAGATGGATTCGTTTCAATGGAATTGCATTGCTAGGCAACAGCTTGAGTCCACATTTACTTCCTGTCAGTTTTTGTAATTTGCATACAGTGCAACAGGAAATAAACTGCGACACATTTGTAATGTTTACGTTTATAAATGGTCTCTAACCGCGTAATGTGTAACTAACTGTCAATTAAAGAGTGTAAACTGCATTTCAGTGAACTCAAACCCCCTAATCCCCATATTCTGAGTCAAAATATGAAGGACATGACCTCTCTACAGCTCTACACACACACATGTTGTAGTCTGTGTTGTGTTGCTAGAGGCATTAGCTGGTCCGTCTCTGCTCTCTCTCTCTTAGCACACCAGTCCGGCCTGCAGGGCGAATCCACGCCTGAGCACCAGATTTAACCAGCTGTCACCTTATGAACTGTCTCGAGCATTTCTCTTTTCCCCTGTACTCTGGACAGCAGCAGGGAGAGAGAAAGAGAGAGCTGATACCTTTTCAGCCTGAGTGGCTTTAAATTTAGACCTTTCATGTTCACTTGGACGTTAAATCAAACTTCTACAGGGGTACAGTACGACCTGTCACTTTCTGCAGTGTTTCACCAGTGCATGGAAGAAGTTTTATTTGTCCTCGTAAAATGTATTGAAAGGTTGGGAAAATGACGGTGTGATTATCTGCGATTACGCAGCTTCACAACAGGGGCTTTTTCAAAATTACCTTTCCAATCCGTTCGCCTCAAGTGGGTTTACAGCGATTGCTTTCCCCCCGGACAAATTGAATTACACAGAGGGGAACCATGAAAAACACAAACACCTCCTCCTCGTCTTTAGGAGCTACAAACAGCGTGAAGCACACAGGTGCTGCTGTTTGAGGGCCGAGGGAAAACACATTTCCGTGGGACAGTTTGGCTTTATGTACAGTGACTCGTCTTGAGGGGCTCCTGCCAGCATAACTGCCCTCCATAAGTGGATATGCTGTTCCGCTGAGTCCATACAAATCCAATTCAGCCCGCCCTTCCAAGAAGCAAAGGGAGCAGAAAAAGGCTTGTCCCTTTTAATCCATCAGTTCGGTATTAGTAAAGGAAGGGATTTCATAATGACTTCGTTGGTATGATTAATCTTAAAGGGAAGGTTCAGGGATTTTTCACCTCTTGTTCTTCTTCTTAATGTGAGTACAGATTTGGCAAGAAAATTAACTTTGTGGTTTCAATTTTGAGGGAAATCATCTTTGTTGACAAAGTGGCCAAAGGAGGATGATAACCTTAAAAACTAGCAATGAGAAAGCTTTCCTCATCAGGGGTGTTGGTTTAGTATCAAGAAGAAAAGCTGACTTAACCCTTTCTCTCCTCGTGGAGCACTGGTCATCCACAATTCTTCTCCACCGATCGGTTTTGTGTTGCTTTCTCCAGTTCCATCGTGGTGTTCTTTATTTCCTTTGCCTCCATGTCTATTGACGTCCTCCCTCGATGTCTCTTCCCTTGTGGGTTCCAGGTTAAAGCCTGTCTGGTTACATTGGTTTTGTGGTTACGTGGGGCGTGCCCAATCCATCCAAAGTCCGACCCCTCATCCTCGCCGTGGGAGATGGAAACAGGCAAAGTACAAGGTTGCCAAACAGGGCGATGTAAGGTGGCCAGTTTTCTGCCCGGGACGTTACAGTTGCCATGAAGGCCTGTTATGAAATAACAGGGAAACGCGCTGGCTAACGCGGCTCTGGTGAAGATGGGTAGGTCAATCCCCCGCTGAGTGGATTATGATTACAGAAACAACCACAATGACCCATAAGAAAAAAAAGAAAAGCTTGCAAAGAAAACCAAAGCTATATGGCTTCAATGCTGGGAATTTAGCTGTTGTGAGGTACTGTATATGTGCTGGAAGAATGGAAAGAGTCAAGAAGAAGCTCCATACTTAGGTTACAGGATGACTCCATCCGCTGACAGGGCTGTAAAGTCAGAAAAGCTTTAAGCCAAATTTTCGAAACAACAAGGCCTCCCTCTTCCTCTTAGTTTTTTAAAGGAATAGTTCAACCTTTTATGAAACCCGCTTATTCAATTTTTTGCTGAGAGTTTGATCAGAAGATTGAGACCGGACTATTTCCTGGAAGGGTACAATCTCTTCCTTGAGTCTCCACTGGTTGCCTGGCAACCTCACATGGATGACAAGACTCCAGGAAGTCACAAATCACATAATCCTGCGCATTTCCCCCCGTAAAAACCACAATATGTCGTATTTACACTTGAATTTTGTACGGATTAAACAAACAATATATATCGTGTTATAGTGGGCTTTAGAGGTGTTGGAACAGAGCCAGGCTAGCTATTTCTCCCTGTTATACTAAGCGAAGCTAACCAGCTGCTATATATTGCTCTATATTTAACAGAAAGACGTGAAAGTGGTATCGATCTCCACATCCAACTCTCAGTAAGAAAAACGTCTATTAAAAATTCCTCTAAACCAACAAAATAGCAGTCTACTTTTGAGGGCCTATTCTTTCCTCATAGTCCCTTAAAGCTAAAGAGCAGCAGCTCCATATGTTC
Source organism: Sebastolobus alascanus (assembly GCA_916701645.2). Lineage (NCBI taxonomy): Eukaryota > Metazoa > Chordata > Actinopteri > Perciformes > Sebastidae > Sebastolobus > Sebastolobus alascanus. Next base: position 2,840,974 of record CAKAOJ020000025.1, on the reverse strand, counting down.
TGCATGTTCTTCCACATGCTCACTGCCAAATGTCTAATGTCACACACCTCAACCAAACTGCCCTCATACCAGTCCTTTTTTGTCCCAGTTTCTTTTTCTAACGATGACTCTGATTGGTCCACTGTTAAAAGATCTTTGGGGACTCGTACTTCAAACATTACTCTCTAAAATAATGTAAAACCACTCAGTCTGCATCCTACTTTCCTCTGTACATTTTACTATGGGTAGAACACATTCAGGGAACTCTGTTGGGTTTCTATAAGCTGCTCAGCTAGCGCTAACACACACACACACAAACACACACACACACACGCACACACACACACACACACACACACACACACACCCCTCTCTCTTCCTCCTAGACTCTCAGCTGCTGAACAGCTCACCCTGTAATTATGGCTGTAATCAACAGCCCTTGACTAGCAGCTATATTTACTGAAGAACCAGCGCGCACACACTCATGCACACAAAGAGAAGACCATACACACTTGCACACTGATACATAACCAGCTATTTATAGCAGTTGCCAATCAAAATCACAGCAACAGGTAATTTAGCATCGGGCTAATCTGCATCATCGGCTCTAATCCTCTCAAGAATTTTCTCAGGAAGCAGAAATTTCACTCTGGCTCACGAACAAAGCATTTTTATTAACTCAAGATCATAACTTTCATGTCAGCAACTTTAATTGTCCAGCTTTCCTTTTGTTGTACGGTCCAAAGATATAGTTAAAATCACACAAAATTAAAATATTTATATTGTAATATAACAACAATATGTGTTGGAAATTCGATATTGTTATTGTTACATAAACTTTTCCCGATAAAATGATTCATAATGAACTTAAAACATACCTTTTCAAGCTGAAATACACTTATTTTGGTCTCAACACTTTATCAAAATGTTGTTCACTTTTGCAGAATATTCATGACCCTCAGTAAAACCCACTTCTGTTTACTTCTCTCTCACTATATTAACCATAACTGCAGATCATCGGGTGTATACATATATATAAATGTGCCCAGGTATGTGTGCCCATTCATAAACCCATTCATACACAGAATATATGAATGAAACCAACCCCCACTGACCTCCCAGCAGAGAAGTTCCTTTCCTTCCGTACCGACCACAACTGCTGCTGGTCACCACCATCGATCTCCTGCTCCACATGTAGCGCCGCATTGAATCAAACTCTGTGACTCGCTCTACCACCAGTTCTTCTCCGTGTTATTCACTTAAGCATTTATGTCCGTCATCTATAATCTTACTACTTCTCCTTGTCTGTTTCTCCAAACATTTCCTTCGTCTTTGCCCGACAACGTCCGACCACTAAACCAGGATGAGTCAGAAAGGCCACATGACTGGAGGGCAGGAAGGTCAAGGCAAAGGGATGTACAGGCACAGCTGACGGCGTGTGTGTCAGAGTGAGAGTGTGTGGCAATAAAATGTCAGAGGAAAATGCTGCCTCCTCTCCGGTTACTAGCGCCGTTTAGGTTGACTTATTGTTGGACTTCCCTAGTTGTAAATGTCGAACTTGAATCAAAGTAAAATTCTGACATTGTCAACTAAACAGTAAACTGTATGTGCGACTGCAGCTCTGAATACACAGGTGTGTCTACTGTACTGCTTCCTAAATTATATATGAAAAGCTTCCATACGTCTGTACAAAGTTGCATATTAAACTGTGTGTCTCTACAGAGGTGAACCAATAACAGGCGGTATGCTGCCCTGAGGCACGGCTCCATGATGTGGCTCCTTTGGTCTGTAATGACAGGTTTCTTGGTTCAGGTAGAGCCTCTGCCCTAAGGGGCTCGGAGACACGTCATAGGTGTGCATACTGCAGGTGGGTGCCAACAATATTAACTCACCAGTGACCTCACAAAGCAAAGACATGTGATATACTGTAGGATGCAATATTGATAATTCCTTCCTTCTTAACTAATTTTTTATTAGTTTCCGAATACTTATATACATATACTTAATATATTTTAAAGTTGCACTATTTTTTTTTTATATCAGCAATGGATCAAATGATTATGTGAAAAGGGGTCGCTCATAGTGACAAATTATAAGACAACTCTTTTTTTACTCAGGAGTTGGTGGGGACCAAAACAGAGCTAAAAGTAGAGTGGCTATTGGACTTCATCATCATGACATTCATTCATCAGGTGGTCAGAAACACAACAACAAATGAACGCTAATGTTGTGCCATATCTACTAGATGTGTAAATAACAGTTTACGAATAATTAGTCAGCCATAACAAGTTTAAACGTGATTTCCTCGGCTCCCAAGTAGCCAAAAAAATCAATTAATGCAGATTTAAATTCAAGGGTCATTTTTACAAATACGTGGCTGTACTTGTGTTATTCATGATTTGGCATCACTGTATCTTAAAGGTGCAGTGTGTAGGATTTGGTGGCATCGGTGGTGTATGGGTGAGGTTGCAGAGTGCAACCAACTGAAACTTCTGCCGTGTGCCAAGCTTGTAGGAGAGCTATGGTGGCCGACGCGAAAATGTGAAAATCTAGAGCCAGTGTTTAGTTTGTCCATTCTAGGCTACTGTAGAAACATGGCGGCCCGTTCCGTATGCGGATATAAACGTCTCATTCTAAGGTAACGAAAACACAACGATTGAATTTTCAGGTGATTATACACTAAAGAAAACATTATAATATTATATTTAATTTCTGCCAATAGATCCCCCTAAATGCTACACACTGTTCCTTTAATTATATTGAAATAATGAGCTGGACTTTTTTTAATAACCATCTTACTTTTGGGTGCATGTCAACTGAACAAAAGTGATGCTGGTTCAGAGCACAATTCTTACACAGGCAACCATCAATTATGAAATTTCATTATTTACAAAGAAACCGCAATACACTTGTGACCAGCAGCTGCCCAATCAGAAGCACAACTTGATCTCCAAACCTCCAGCAGGTTAGCCCTCTGTGAAGAGTCATGGGTGGTCTTTCACGTTTCATGTTTTAAACAGGATTACCTCATTGTGAGAGAGGTTCCAAGCCACTAAGTGTAAACGCTGCACGCCCAGTGTTGCCCGCAGCACAGATTGTCATAGTAACCACATGGGAACTGTAAAGGAAAGGTAAGCAGTACAGTGAAACTGCCATCTTAGATATAAGCCACATGTAAACATCTGCGACCAAAAAACTGAGACGAGTTTACACTTATGGCTGAGACAAAGAAAGAAAGATTTCTACTCTTGCATCATCTGGCTTACTGAACGTTGCACCATTAAAAATTCACCTTATGAGTCCCAAAATTCTCTTTCTCTCCTGTCAGTGAACACTGCAGAAAATAATAGTAGTTTGAGTCTTTTGGCGAAAGTAGGTCAGTGGAGCCAACTGTCAGAAGCAGGAAGAGAGAGATGCGGAGCGGTAATATTCCAGCTCCAGTAGGTCCCCTCAGGTCATAGCTATTGCCAACACTGAGCGGTCACTGACGTACATACTGTCGTGTTCTTCAGTGTGTTGTATCGCTGTGTACAGAGACGACATCTGTGGCCAGACAGTGGAGGTGTGTGTGTGGGTGGACAGTCAGTATGTGCATGTTGAATATGGAAGACAAAGCGTGTGTGTGTGTGTGTGTGTGTGTGTGTGTGTGTGCGGGGTTGCAGAGGAGTGGGTCAGTGCATGTGTGAGTGTGTGTTTTATAATAGGGTAAGTAGATCAAGTCAGTTTTAGATCATTCTCCAACCTCCAGCAGTAACCTCTTTGGCTCTAACGCCGCCTCTCCTGTCCTATATGTCCACTGCAGCTCAGATATGCACTTCCACATTGATCAAATTATTCCCTGGTCAGACTGCGACACTGCAGGACTGAAACCACTGCTCTGCTGCAGGGGGAGTGCATTAAGTTAGCTATGATCATGGCATCCATCTGAATTGTAGCTAATATATTCTTCATATGATAAAAGTAGAGTCATGTTCAGAAATATATGAGTTTGCACCTGAAAATATGTGCTTGGATAGAAAGGTATTAAATTCTCATTGTAAACAAGTCCACATTTGATCTTGAGGATATTATTAAAGGTGCTCTATATGATATTCAGAGCAGTAATATAGCATCAAACAACTATTACAACTATTGTAAAGATATAGAGGAGTAATGTCTACCTGAGCAGAGAATGAAGTCACTGTCTGTGTGTGTGTTGTAATCAGAGCTTCTCTGTGCTTTTTGACGCTGGCCGCGCATGCTTTTAGTGCATGTAAGCGTGCCCCACTGGCTAGCTCACAGACGCCGCTCTGCACTGCTCTCATACGGCCGTTACAGCTGATGCCGTCGCGGAATTGTAGCACCCACCCTCCGGTTCCCCCTCAGATAAACACTGTTAGCTCTGTCAACACTTTCGCCGTTGTTTCCATTGTTAACGATGTTAGCACCGTTAGCTAAGAGCCACCAGCTCAGCCGTCGCCATGTTGAGAGCCATGCAGAGGCAATAGAAATGCTCCCAATCTCGCATTTAGCACCTTTAAGGAGAGTAAAGATCAAACAAAAATAAAAATCCATGTGGCATTTATGACGGATGTTTCCTTTAAACTCTCTGAAGTCAAGCAAGTCAGTTTGCTGACCTAAAACACAATAAACAATACTTTATCACTTAGCAAATCATTCTTCAGTTTTAGGAAATAGCCATGACTCAATTTCCCCAGAAATGTTTTAGTTTCTGTTTTAGTGGGTTTTAAAGTTGACACGCTTTGACAAGGCAAGCCTTACAGTGCAGTAAAGTGAGCCACTAGATATTTAGATGCTCGTCAATATTGTAACCATGAGGTAAAAACTGCTCGTCTACAATTTTTCTTGTATGATTCTCATCTGGATTGAGTTGCACCAGCGGTGTGTAAATCCATCATTAATTTCTTAGAAGTTTTTAGCAACTACCAGCTTGTAACTACAAACTAGTGATTTGACTAAATAACTGCCAAAAACAACAGTTTTAGGGGGACAAACAATAACTTAGCTTTAAATCCTTTGTAAATTTAGGTATGACTCTGTTTTATGTAAACATGGAGAAATATGTGTTTCAGAGTTTAATTAAATTTAGAATGAGGAGGAAATAAATCTAGATAATCTAACATGTGGTCTGGTCATTTAGTCTAGTATTATTGGCATAAAATGTAATTTGAAGTGTATTGTGTATTTTTGTGAAAAGGAATTTAAAATCTTCCCAGTTTACAATATTATTATACAGCAGCTAAGCAGATATTTTCACGATGCTACCGAAAACAGTGAAAAATGCAAGTTGAATGTTTCCTATACCTTCTAATTCTTTGTCAAACAGCTTTTCCAATTGTTTCTGGTGTCTCTCTATATGAATAATAAGCTGTCAGATGGTTCTCCATGCAGATAAATCACCTCCCTCCCCTGTGCTCATTGTGATCCTGAGCCTCGGTGGGCACCATGTGGGCTCAGAGGATACAGTTTCCTGGGGTTTGCCTCACAAGACAAGTACAGACAAGAGACTGAGAGAGAAATGGATTTGTGAAATCTGACCTGGCGTCTAGTCTTGCAGCCTGCTCTGTATATCATGCTAATGTCTTGTGTGAGAGTGTGTATGTGTGTGGTTGGGGTGCATCCTCTGTTTCACCCTCTGGGCAAGAGTTGAAAGCTTGTACTGTAGAAGTAAGATAGATTTCATGTCATCAGCATGATAATATAATGACATCTCATCAAAGCTCATGTTTGAAGTTGTGATTTAATTATAACATACTCATGACTCCATGAAATTAAATACAGATGTGATTATGTGGCTGTAATGTAGGCTATAAACTCTGACTTTAATATAGACCTACATCCAATTTAATCTGTTTCTTTAGAGCGTTTCATCATAAGATACACTGAAGTGTCAGTTAGATGTTTGTCGGTTAAGGCTAACTGCGAATGTTAGCTGGTGAATTGGTTAAACTCCGAGCTAATGTTAAAATAACTGAAAATTTAAAGTTCCCTGTAATGTAAAAGCAGTTCAAATATATACGAGGTTGGTCACCAAACAGCATATGGCAGATACAGTAATTTAGAAAGATATTTTATTTCAAGAAACTAGCTTGGCAAATGTTAATTCTAATCAGTGAGCAACCTCCGGGTCTGAAAAGTGAAGCCAATGCAAAAGTGAACTTGCATTCTTTCTAATAGCCAGCAGGGGGCGTAAACTAGCATAGCTGGATGCTACATGGGTTATTCCTTATTTTTACTAACTTTTACATGTATAACGTTAATAAAATGAGGCGTATTCGGCTAACTCTGCTTAAAGACATAAAACTTACATAATTAATGTTGAATTTACAGGGAAAGAGGCAGACGGTAGATGGCAAACCAGATATACTTTTAGTGGACGAGCAGCAGGATGGTAAAATTAGGTGAAGTTTTTGTCGTATTTACAACCGGATGTTACGTAGGTTGCTCACACAAGGAGAAAGTTTTTTAAGTTTGCAATAGAATATTAAGAGAAAGCTGCATTTTATAGCTACATGCATTACTAGAATAATTACATAAAATAAAAAAACACTAAATAATTTTATTTAATATATTTCATTCCATTCTTTGTAAACAATACAACATCACCATAGCAACATTTGTTTTGCCGTCCTGACATTCGGCCTGATTCCATGTGAATGTATCGTAAAGCTATTAATGTTTGTCCATATAGCTATTAGCCAGAGGTTGACAAAAGTATAGGCCCTATGTGGCTCAGTTTCTTTGTTTTAGTGTCTCTTGTTTCTTAGATTACCAGAGGAATGCTGCCCTTCTACTGCCACCACTTGTTCCAAGAAAAGTTCCTAAACAGAGGAAATGAGACCTAAATTGTTTTTTTGTGGAATGCGCCTCCTTTAAAATAAGCCTGCATGTCGTGTCATGCCTTTCCATACTCTGGTTTACTTGGTCCCTCCTTAAATCTCAGGTGTTGTATAGCAGAGAACATTAAAGAAGCGCCCTTTTGCAAAGTGTGGAGCGAAGGCTTAGAGAGCGCAGGTGAAAACACTACATCAGAGCTGTTACATACACCCCTCCCCTCTGGATTTATTTAATTGCACATCTAAACTACATCTCGGTAGTTAAGTAAATCTCTAAATCTGTGGAGGGACTTTTTAGCTGAATGGAAAATCTCCCATAAAATCTGAGTGATTGACAAGTCATTGTGCCAGAAGAAGGTTTCAAATCCCAAACTGAAAAAACAAACAAACAATAGCTGTTGAGCCCAGCAATTAGTGGTTTTGTCATGTAATTGGTAGCCAGGGGAGGAGTGGAAATGCATCCTATTGCACAAGAAACAAGAACAACACTAAAACATTCCTGTGTCAGAGCGGATAAACTCTTCACTAAGTCACAACTGTGTTGAATGACAGGGAGTTTGTTCAGTTCAACACTCCAAAGCAGCAACATACAACACATTTAAAAGTCAAGTCTGACGTGTCAAAGGAAGAGTTATGTCCTAAGTGGCTCTTGAGCGTAAATATAATTCAGGCTGCCTTCCAGCAGCTCCTCACTTGTGACTGAGGGCAGCTCTGTCATGCTTTCTGACCTGACCCAGTTAGTCAAACACGGGTTTATTTAGACACCAAACACCAACGCTTCATTACAACCATCGATCTCATACTCAACTATATTTTTACTGCCATTAAAGCCCTACTACTGCGGCTTTCCTCCGGGACACACTACTCTCTTGTACTTTGCTTTTGCACGCTGTTTGCCACTCCGCTGCCAACCACATGAGTGGAGTAGCAGAGCAAAATCAGGCCCTTTGAATTACTCATAAGGAGGAAGAAGGAGTTAAAGAGGCCATTGTGTTTATTTTAGTCTCAATGAAGCTGCTGTGCACTTTTACTGATATCTTTTTTTTTTCATTTCGTGTAGCCATTTTGTTTTTCTGAGAAATGGGTGCTGTGCATGAGTGTGGTAAAGTGCGATAACAAGGGAAGAAAGCAGAGTTGTGTTAATGTGTGTGTGTGAAAAACCGCTTAATGGTTCTGGCTGTAGTTTCTGTAAGATCTGAATGGAATCGTTGTTTGTGTGGATGCAGAGGTGATTTTGCAGGGGCTTGTGGGTAATCATCAGGGGCGACCTGAGACCTTATCATCCTAACGTCATACAGCGTGGAACCTTTTGAGTTGCGTGTTATTTACAGCTGCTTTTTTTCAACGGAAAATCTTTGTTTTATTTTGTATTCTGGGTGAACCCCCCCCTTTAATCCAGACACAAACCACCCTACCTACTATTAACTGACTACCTCAATGTACTCAGACCCCTGTGGTGAAATGTGTATTTATGCGGGAACCACAATCTCTAAATACAGAGGGTACTATCCGGTCAATGTGCCTCAGATTTCATGTCTTGACCAACCTGTCCACTTTGAGTCCCTCTTCGTGTTTCTGCAAAGTAACTGCTTTTTGCTTTGAATAAAAAGAGGGAGCACTGACTCAAGCTAAAACACATTGTTCCCACCGAGCAAAGCTTATTGCTAATCCATACGACCTGAACTGGACTCACTGAGAATGTGAGTGAGGAGGAGAGGCAGGAAAAGGGAGGGAGAAAGTGCGCTTGTGGCTGTGTATCTGCTCTGTTAAGGCATCCCTGCTGACGGGCTAAAAGTAGAGATCCTTTAGTCATAATTCAGTTCGTCACAGCACAGCCGCAAAAGAACGACAAGCTAGAGTAACTATGCCATATACACCCTATTGTCTCTGGGAGTGCAGAGATGACAGCAAAAACATCTTATACACTCCCTTTTTATTACAGGAACTCTGCGGTCAGTGCCACATTTAGGTTATGCTTGTAGTTGTAGTGATAAGTGTGATGTCTGTTACTTGCTTTATGGCCTCTTCATCTTTCACTTAATATTTTATTTCATGCATTTTGCAGCTATTTCTACACTGCCAAGAACATTATCACATGACATAAGATCAGTGGTCCTCAAACCTTTAAGCCACATGTGTGGCTTTATAGGAATGACAATGTTGGCCGGCGGTCTTCCACTGTTGTCCAAACTGAAATATCTCAGCAACTGTTGGATGGATTGCCATGAAATATTGTACACACACAATACTGACTTTTCATCTAACAGCACCAACTGGGATTTCACACACAAGATTTCACTTATTCAGTGAAATATCTCAACATATATAATTCTGACTTGAACATAATTCGACATTCATTGTTGCAGATGACTTTGGTGATCCTCCATGAGGTTGACTTTTTTGGTTTTGAGTGAAATATTTCAACAAATATTGGCTGGACAGACATTCATGTTCCCCTCAGGGTGAACTGTATTGACTTTGATGATCCCTTTTCTTCTAGCGCCATCATCAGGTCAACATTTCAATTTGTCCAATACAGTACTTTGGTTTATGACCATAGACTGTATATAAGAATTGGACGTAGTCACCGTGACGTCACCCATTGGTTTGTGGACTGCCGTTTTGAAGCCTCGAGTTCGGCATTTTGGCCGTCGCCATCTTGGTTATTTGCAATCAGAAGTGATATGAGAGGGTGGAGCTAAATACAACCAAACGCTGAATAAGACATTTTCAGGGGACCAAAAAGGTTATAATTAACTTTCATGGACTGAAAACACACTGTGAAAGGGTTAAAGTTGTAAGATGAAAACACGGACAACGCCGTGGTAGCGACCTGTCAATCACAAGGTAGCCACGCCCTAAAGCATACCCTGCTTTATGGTCTATTTGACTCTAAATGGGACCATAATTTACTAAATAAACATCATGCTGTATTGAAGAAGACTTGAAACTAGCGATTGAGACCATAAACTCATGTTTACAATGTTCACTGAGGTAATAAATCAAGTGAGAAGTAGGGTCATTTTCTCACAGACTTCTATACAATCAGACTTCGTTTTGCAACCAGAGGAGTTTTTGATCACAAGATCATATTAGCAAGCAGAGCTGTGTCTAAGTCGCAAGCTGTAGACTCTTAAGGGCAACATCGGCAGCAGAAAGCCACAAAATGATCATACTATTATGTATTTTATGCTTCTCTAATCATCTGGCGACCCCTTTAGATTCATCTTGTGACCCCTTGTGGGGTTCAGACCCTCAGGTTGGGAACCACACCGCATAAAACTGTTGCAAAATCAAACAACCCCACACTTCAAGCTGAGTTCATTCAACACTGAATTCTAATTTTGTGGGTAGAAGATCTCAAAGATTTGCTAACCCACTACTAATGATGAGACTAATGATTTACAAAGAAAATAGACCAGCGGTGGTAAATTTGTATTCAGCACCAATAAGAATGAAACACTTGAATATTCAACACAGAACACACAGTGTAATTTCCATCACTAACCCAAAGAGCTAATTAGAACAGAAAATATTAAGTGATCCAACCTTCAGCTGTGTCTGTGAATAAACACACTGATGCCTGCTGGCCAACCTCTACATGAATCGGAGCGCTGTGATTGGCTGGTTCGCTGCAGAGAGTCATCTGGCTGCGTACCTCCTGGCAGTGTTGTTCAAAGGGAACGTCACATTACCATCGGTGTATCTCAGTCAGAAGTGGGTCAGTGGAGGCATTAACATACATTACACACCAAATGATGCAATATGTGGGAATATCCTCCTGCTCACTGTCCGCTCATCTTCAGTGGAGCTGCTGCAGAGCACTTTGAGCCTGTATGGAGCTTAAATATGTCTTATAAATACACTAGTGTTAATGTGTACAATGCAAGCAGTTGGTGTGCAATTAAACACTAATATAAGCAGTTTAAAAGATAATACTGTACACTCTAAGAAAAGTCCGTAAAAATACGTGCAAATGTACTGTGTTAATATGAAGGAATATTCAGTATCCATTTTTCACATCGATTTAACCTGTTTAAAGCAAACAAAAGTCAATGAATGCACTTTTATGAATTTATGTTTACAAGAGGGGGAAAAAAATACCTGAAGAAGAACAAATAAACATGTTCAATTGTATATATTGTGGTGGATTTATTTGATCATGTTGCTGTAGCCTAATAGCTGTTCAAATAGTTATTTTATCACATTAGAATATTACATTGTTCTGGTGATTATTGTATTTTAGAATTGTTTTAGAGTGGAAGAAAATAATGTAAATTTACCAGAAAAATGTGGGCTACTATAGAAATTTACATTTCAGCTTTGATGAAACTGTCCATAGAAATGCACTGCGTATTTAATTATAGACTTTTCAGTGGAAAGGCTACTTGGGATATGACGTCATTTTACAGGAATTTCTGACGTGGGATTGACGGAAGTGTCCGTGAATGGTACGGAGGACATCCTGTACATCAACAGAAATTTTTTGTTTTAGGGTTGAAGGAAATGTCCATAAACTTAACGGAAAATGTACAGGTAATTTTCTGCCAGGACATTTTCTGTTTTTCTACGGATATTTTTTCTTAGAGTGGCAGAGGACTTGTGGAGCTCTGGGCATGTTTGTGTGTTGAGAAATTGGCTTAAAATTAGTGTAATCGACCATTTTGCAACTGGTCTGTTTGTGTGTGTGTGTGTGTGTGTGTGTGTGTGTGTGTGTGTGTGCGTGCGTGCGTGCGTGCGTGCGTGCGTGCGTGCGTGCGTGTGTGTTTCAAAGGGGAGGAGGGAGATTAGAGTTAGTTCAGCCAGCAGCCTGTTAGCTTAGCTTAGCATAAAGACTGGAAACAGGGGGAAACAGCTAGCCTGGCTCTGTCAAAAGGTAACAAAATCTGTCCACCAGCATCTTAAGATCAGTAATTACCACATTATATCTTGTTCGTTTACTCCGTACAAAAGTGTAAAAATAATAGTTCGCAGTTTTACAGGGGGGTTATGTGCTGGACCATTTCTTGGCTCTGAGCAGTTGCCAAACAACCTGCCGACAAATCTGCAATCGAACTGTTTTTGGTCCAGTTGCATTGTGGGTAATGTAGGCGCCAGGTGGAATAAAATGAGAATATCTCTGGTTCTGCTGCATCAATTCTTTTAAACTGTCCATCGTGAGTCCAGTAATGTTACAATGCTAAATTGGTGGGCTACTCTTTTAAACACAAAAGGTATTATACTGTATGATTCACAGAGTGACATTATAAGTGCTGAGCCAATCTACGAAGCATCATTATCCATAATGCTTTAGCCACACTCCTGGCCAGAGACAGTAGTCAATTATTATCCAACCTGACAGCATTTTTCCCTTTTTTTTCTACCTCTGAATGATCATCAGTCAGGTCCCGCTGAACGTAGGTTATGATTACGGCGGGTTTTTAAATAAATAAGAGGAAAACATTCACAAAGTACATGTTGAAAAGATTTTCTTGTGGTGCATAATGCTCGCTTTAAAACATCTGCCTGTTACACAAGAACGCCCACACTGCAGAAGGCAAGCTGCTCGCGGCTTTCTGAAAAGGGTAAAAGTTGAAAAATCAATAAACAAACTCTGAACAGCTCCTGCAAAGACGGAAAGCATGAAGTTCTCATTGGTCAAGGATTCATTACACTGACTAATTATTACAATCATTGCAACTACTGGTTATGACTTTTGTGGCACGCTGAAGCTTTTCTTCCTCTTATTGGTGGTAACCTTTTAGCGTCAGTGTGTATCAGAGCCTACTCAACCATGCAGCAAACAACCCCACCTACACAGCTGAAGAGATCCCTCTGGGCCACACTTCAACCAGCACTTTTGCCCTCTTCTTAACCCCGATCACAACCGCAAGTCACAAACCAACCAGTCTGACCTCCCTGTCGATCCTCGAGCAGCCGTTTCGGCGCTGCAGCACACCTGTAAACCCACGCCTGCTTTCACACTTTACAACTGACCCTTGGCAAGCCTTACCGTCCTCGAAGAAGCAATCCTCCGCTTCTTCGCGCATCATCTCATCCAGGTCATCCTCCGCAATGTCGGTCATAGCCATCACTATTCCTCTTCTTCTTCTCCTCCTTCTTCTTCTTCTTCTCCTCTCCCCCTTGTCTCCCTCGGCTGACTAATCGGAGCTTCAGAGAGAGTGACTGGGCTGTAAAATTGAATCAACGCCGGTTCGGCCTCTTCGCTTCAGGCGACAGTCCGATCACCGGCAGGCTCCTCACTCGAGCAGCAGAGGACTGGGACTGAGCTGAGATTCGGCTCTCTGCACGAGGATGTGTGTGTAAGTGCCAGGTGAAGTGTGTGTGTGTGTGTGTGTGGGAGAGAGAGAGGACTCCCAGCGACCTTCACTAAGTTTCTGCAACACTGCCGATTTCATAATATCCTGTGCAAAGCTGAAGTGAGAGTGTGCTATTCGGAGAGCACTTGTATGAGTAAGTGTGCGCATGTGTGTTGTATGGGGAGGGTCAGTGGTGTGTGTGCATGCATGTGTCCATATGCACAGTATGGTGCTCTACAATGAGTCAGCTTGACTGGTGATATAAACAGGAATAATTTGATTTTGTATTTTGAGTCGATGCAAAAAAGGTGTGAAAATGTGTGTGTGTGTGATTGTGTGTACGTGGCATGGCGTGAGATGTGGCTCTACTTGTCATTCCTTCACAGCTCACTAGGAATCATGGGACCACGCTGATTGCTCTCTCTATTTTTTCACTTGGCCCACATCGAGGGGGCCTCAGCAGAGCTGATAACGTCTGCTGCTGCCGGAAGTCTCCATGGTGCTGCTCAGGACGCAGCGAATAAACACACACACACACACACACACACCTGCTCTGAAGAAGACAGATTCAGGCACTGTGGGCGGCTTCATTTATACCTTACTGTATAATCATAGTTTTTTTACATTTGGGACATCAGCCTTGATGATGGCATTTGAGTCACAGAGCTACAGTCAGCACCAGTGTTTTCGAACAAAGATATGAGCCAAATTTTGGACAACACTGCAGGTTGTTTTACGTCACGTGCTGCTGTTTCCAGAATCCTCAAAGACTCTTCTATCCTGCTGGAATGACAAATATTCCACCTGCTGCACAATAGAGTCAATTTTGACAGGTTTACCAAGCTGCAAGTTCAGCCAAAACAAAGTTGGTATCCAGAGATGACATATTTCCTTGCTTGTCTTGTACGATGCATGTGCAAAGTGTTATTATCAGACTGATTTAGAATAATATGTTTGAATATTTGTTATTGAAAGTTAATTCTTGACCTGGTAAAAAATTATAAAAAAGAAAAATATAATAAAATTGTGATAAATCTTGTCAAATGACCGGCAAGGTTTTTAAAGATTGTCTTACATTTATCCTTCACAAAAATATAAAATTGCACAGTAATTATCAATGCACCAGTCTTAAAATGTAAAAACAATGAATACTTGAGAGGCAAACTATTGCTATGTTGCTCGATGAGCAGTGGGCTACCTCCGGGTCTGAAAAGTGAAGCCAATGCAGAAGTGCCTTAAAATGGCATTCTTTCTAACAGCCAGCAGGGGGCGACTCCTCTGGTTGCAAAAAGAAGTCAGATTGTATAGAAATCAATGAGAAAATGCTAACATTGCTAATTTGCACTAAAGACAAAGTACAACTGAGGCGGATGGGAATGTCATCAGTTTTACATTAATATCATAAACCAAAGTATTGGACAAATCAAAATTTTGACTGGGTGAATGAAAGAATTTTCATTCAACATATATTTCAGAACCAAAGTGATGGGCCGACTCACAGTGCCAACACTCGAGCCACGCCCAATAGCTTGGCTATAAATGCTGTTGTAACAATGCTGCATATATCTTGGACATATAACGACCTCAGCTTCAGCCACTGTAGCTCAGTCCTTGAGACATGTTTGGTACATCTGTGCACCCAAAGCAAACTGGGTGCAACTTTTGAACTAAACTTCTTGTCACGTGTGATGACAAACTTTCCAGCCAGGATGAAATAGTTTTCATCCAGCTTTTTGAAAGTTTTGCACCATTCCCAGGAGGCCCCTTACCAGAGCCTCTTAAGCATTTCATGTTCAGTCCCAAATTACTTGCAGCATGCAGTCTTGTCTCTTTTTGACCTTTAATTTATTCTAAGATGAAAAAAAGTCAAAAAAGCAGCCAGACACAGAATTTCTTCCTCTGTCTCACACCGTGCCTCCATCTGTCTTCGCTGTGCAGTTTCTCTGACTCACACCCCATTTACACAAACCAATTCTCAACCAAAATAGAAACTAGGCCTCAAGTCAAATCATTATCACTTTTCCTTCAGACTTCCTCTCCCCTGCCACCGCCTGCCTTTAAGGCCAAAACTCAAGGGACCGAACCTGGAGACAAACTCATTTTCACTGAGGCTAGTCCAGACAATTCAGATACCTCACATCTATCAGGAGGTGGGACGTGGGGGTTTGAACAGACATGAAGAACATGTGACTGAAAGTTGCTTTGTGTAACTTGTTAAGTTAACAGCGATGTTTACAAATTTATAGGATGAGAGGATTTCTTATTTGTCTGAGGTCATTGAGGAGGAGGATGTGAGAAATAGACTGGTGTTTGGTTATGTGTGTTAGAGAGATAGTGTGTGCACATGTGTTTGCATGTTATTCTGTAGTTTCGCAGTCTTTTAATACTGCCTTTAACTAGGAAGTTACATCACTGCTGAGCTGACAACGATGCATTCAGTCACCAGTATACTCCATTGCTAAAACCTACTGATTAAGTCGGTCATTCGGTCAGTGACAGTGGTGGTTCAGGTATAGTCAGTTCAGTTTAAAGACTCGTAGGTAAAGATTTGTTCATGTACATGTACTGAACATCTCTAGTTTAAGCTTATAAGTGGTGCAAGAGCCTCTTGGTATTACAGAAGAAGAATCATGCAAACTAATAAAAACAATCCTATAATCAATTCATCCTTTAAGTCTTTTATATCGCAAAAAAAGCCAAAGATACGCTGGTTCCAGGTTCTCCAGTGGAATGAATTGCTGTAATCTTCTGGTTTATAACACTGTAAACTGAATATCTACCTAAATTTGTAGATGATACTTTAAAATAGACCCAGGTCGTGGCTAATCGCGGTCAGAAACATCGGTGAAATACAATTAGCGGAGGTAATTTCCAAATAG
This sequence comes from Sebastolobus alascanus, assembly GCA_916701645.2. Taxonomy (NCBI): domain Eukaryota; kingdom Metazoa; phylum Chordata; class Actinopteri; order Perciformes; family Sebastidae; genus Sebastolobus; species Sebastolobus alascanus. The sequence continues at coordinate 2,824,981 of CAKAOJ020000025.1, read as the reverse complement.
GCGTATTAGCCGCTTGCTTTGACATAACCACTAGAGCAAAGTAGAGCATGGATTTAATTAGTGGAGGTATTTTGTTGGCGGTAACGTTATTAGAGTTATAAGTTAGTATCAAGTCTTACACCTGAGAAATACAGTTTTACTCACAGGTGGAATAACACACAGTTCGCAGCCATTCCGATTGCTTGGCTCCCGGTAGCCTCCCTGTATTGCTGCTTGCAGCGTTGTCATGGGCTCGTGGCCGTTCGGAGCGAGCTGACTACTTGGCCTCAAGGAAGTGCCGCTTGCAGCAGTGTTGCGAACCGCTCGTCACCGGAAGTGAAGAAGAATTGGGTTGTAAAAGTTTGGTAGTAACGTTCAGCATTCATGTAGCGTTAGCAAGCTACAGTATATCCAGGATCCAGCAGCAAAGGTGACTGCAGCGGACGACATGCTCGTTTCATTTGCAGAGCCCTGAAGCCCCGCCCTCGCTGCCGAACGGAGGATTTAACGTGTCGCGTGTCCGAATTGCACCAAATTCAAAAAAGCACTCCCTTGGGTCCCCTGCAATTCAACCGCCAAATGTGAAGTCGATCGGATGAACAATTCTCGAGATATGCGAATAACACACAGACAGAGATTATAGTTATATGATTTAAAAAGTTAGTTGTAGTTGCAGCCCTACTGCAAACACATATTCACAGACAAACATACACACAAACACACACTCACACACACATGCAAGGCAAGTCTTTTTGAGCAGGGTGGAACACAGCAGATTGAAAACACCCTGCTGACAGTATGGAAAAAAAACAATATTCATCAATTTCACTAATCCAAAATGAGAAGTGGCAGAGAACAACATATACTGTATGATGCATCTTAAAACCAGTGAAGGAACAACTTTAAAAGTGCAGACATTATTGAGGAAATCATGCAGGTACAAACTTCCTGATCAACGTGAAGGAGCAACTTTCTCAACAGCAACAGGAAATTACAAAAAGTTGTGAAATAAATTGCATAACAGAACAATCTGAAAGCAGGAAGATGCAGAAGAACCACATGAAGTAATTGCAAACACTGAGTTTAAATTAAAACGTCCTCTAACCAGTGTCACAGCAGACAGCAGGAACATTTTGACTTTGTGCTCTGATCCTAGAAATGGAGAATCACTGGTCATGCAGGCAAGTAAACAGAAATACAGAGCCCTGACACAAGCCCACTGTCTTATGCAGATCCGTCCCACTCCCATCTGTTCACTGCTATAATCATCATCACATGTCCTGGTGACTGTATCATGCTTTATGTGCAAAACAGCTCTGAGATTAAACCCGGAGTTATTCACAGCAACAAAACGGTGCATGCAGTTATGAAGTTCCAAATTCCAGCATTCACTTTTTTTCCCCCCTCTCCCTCAGTAGCAGCAGCTTCTGAGCTACTATACAGGCAGCAGCGCCACAAAACGGGGTCAAGTTTGGGCTGAATTTGCCCTGCTGCTGCATTTCAATGACTGGGTACATTGTTGTCACCAGCAGAGAAAACCCCCAGCTTCGGGAAATGCAAACGCATGCTGCTGGGATGCAAACACACAATGCCACAGACACACACACACACACACACACACACACACACACACACACACACGTCCATATAATAATTCTCAACAATGCCACCAAAACACTGCACAGACAAACAGACAAGAACACACAGACACAGTTGTTTCTCCGGCATTGCAAAGAGTAGCACAATCAGACCCGCGCAGTACAATGGTGTTGTTTGAATGGGGTCAAACAATGGAGCTCTTTGGCATCTGAATCGAGCCAGATGATGAGTATCCCAGGAGGATGAATAGGCGGCTTCAGCCTCCTACACACTCGCTCCTCTGGCCCTGATAATAATGCATCAGTGCGCCGCCTGTTACTGTGGACTGAAATATCCATTATTAGCATGGAAGCAGCAACTCATTAGCATCCAGGCTAATTCTATGGTGCTAGCTAATTTGCAAGTGTGCAGCCTCTTGCACAGATACTACAGTGGCCATAAAAATATATATAGAGAAAGTGATTAACATCAGACAACTGTATTCCTACATTAGACATATAGGAGTTTATTATTTACTGTCAACTTTTGGCTGGAAGACTTATAAAATGTCTCAACATAAAGCAAAGTACACAGAACATTCAATCAAGTCAACTTTTTGCAGATTTATAGAAAAAATGGCAACTAAGCTTAGAGATATTTTTTAAAAGCACAGTTTTACAACACAGATGCTTTTTCTTTAAAAAAAAATAATCCTTCCCTGATTTAACATCAAAAGCTATTATATATGAGTTTGTCAAATCATTTAGTTTAGAGAAGAGTTAGGCGTACTTGTTTGTGTCTAAACTGACTCATGCATGAAAATGATTAATGTCCACAGCAGGTTATTCATGCTATCTGTTGCACTCAGTAGCTACCATTGAGGTCATTGATTTCGTGCCCTGGATTTTTTTCATTTAAACTCTACAATTAACAGGCTGAATTAATTTTATTTTTTATATTTTTTGCGTCTGAATATTTAAATTTGGCTACATTTAGGCCAACATATAATAAACAAATAAAGACTTCAGCCTTCATTTTACCATCAGAATTTTATTTAGAGCAGTTTAAATGAAAATGAATCTAAATTATTTTGTTTTGTCACGTTGAGAAATGAAATGTATAAACAATATAATGGAGCAGTTTAGTTAGTTTAGTCTTTTTTTTTTAATTTTATTTTCATGACAAAGTGTGATTTCAAGCCAATGCATAGCCTAATACTTGCTGATATAATAACAATAACAAATTAAATCTATGTGTAAAGCACCTTTCTCTACAGGACTGCAGAATATGAATTTATAAAAAAACAACGAAACAGGCAATAAAAATCATTCAAGCGTGGATGAAGAGCGAAATATGCACCCGTCGCACAACAGGATATTGTTGCAACACAAAAAGCCAATTCATAAATCCTGTGGAAACTGGATTTCCGAGTACAGGGATCTTGAGTAACAGCGTGTTGTAACAGCATGCAGCCTGCCCAGAGATATCAAATACACGGAGAGGAGAGCAGGTGGGAAGTTTAAGGAGGAGACAGATGGCAAAACTACGGGAAAAAGTTCTAGATGTCAGCGTGACTTCCTCTGCCAAACCATAACAGGTATAAGGTGATGGAAACGGAGGGAGGACAGAAATATATATGTCCTTTTTGGAGGATGGAGCAGTAATTCCCACAGATTACTGTGAGTGAGAGACAGAGAGGATGATGGGTAAAAGACAAAAAGAAGAAAAAAGAGACAGGCGGGTAAAAAAAAAAACATCTCTTCTCCCATCGTTCCCTCCACCCAGGCCTCTGCCTCTCTTTCTCTCCCTCTGAGAAGGATGACAAAACGGGATGATTGTGAAGGGGCGCCTGGTTACCCTGGTTACAATAATGAGGGCATTGCGTGGTAAATCCAATTTGCCATGGAACTCTCTGACTCATTTGAGGTGCACGTGTGTGAGTTAGTGTTTGCGTGCGATGCGCTGTGGCTTCACGGGTCTGACGGAGGACGACCACAAAGTACCATACTGTAGCCCACATACTCATGCATGTAGACACACAAACTTAAAGACACAAACACACACATCATTCCTAGGTCTCTGCAAACGGTTCCAACTGGAAGAAACAACAACAACAACAAACTGGAGATCACAGAGTGGATCTTAATGCTACTTTCCTACAAGAAGTCCAGGTCATAATCACACCAAAAGACACAAGCAGGTAAAACCTAAATTATCCAAATCTTAGACCCGAGAATGGGTACAGTGAATACAAATGAGAGCTGCTACATAAAATAAAGTGCAATCACCGCTGATTGAAATACCACATGAATACCTGGAGTCAGAGGTGCAAACAAGAGAACATCAGATGTATGAACTTTCAAATGAGTCCTGAATTTAAAACAGTTTTAGCGCAAACTTCACAGTTTCTCAGCAGCATCGACTCTTGCATTATTCAGCAAACACCACCTGGACAAACAGGCTGCCTGTAATTGTTTGCTGCCTGGTTTAGTGTGAAGTAGGAATCATGGTGAGATGAAAGAAAACAGCCAAATATATTAATAAAAAGCAGGAACAACTGTAGGTATACCTACTGTAAGCATATCTCTTCATCTGTATATGGTTGTATGTCCTGACTCGGCGGTACATTATGTTAAAGAATAATCCCAGCAGACGCCTCCTTGTCAGTGTGAAGCCTACAACTCCTTTTGTGCTGTCACCAATATCCTATTTTCGTGCTCTCTCCCTGTCTCTCCCTGTCGCTATTGTATTTTGTCTTTCTCTGTTCCACAATTGGATCCTTTTCTCTCTCGCTATTTTACTCTATGCCTTTCTGTCTCCGTCCCAGAGTGCACAGAGGGCATCAGACAATGGCAACAATACAGCCGCTGCACGCCAGCTGTGCAGACTGGCACCACAGTGATGGGCCGTGCCCGTGCTGTGCCCCGCTGCTGCTGCCGGCTACACCTGAAGGGAAGAGATAACAGGCAGCTGAAGCACTCGACCAAATGAAGCAGCAGACCACGGCCTTATATCTGTTCATTTGTTTCTGAGCCTCAGTATCAACTTTACACGGATGTACTCGAGACAATCTGGAGGATGGCCTCATAAAAAACACTGTTGTAGCAGCAAAGTGCTTTTTAATATTTAGATCAGGGATGGATTTGTTTAAGGAAGTGTAATTGACTGTTCACTAAACCCCACCCATCAACCCAGTACTGAAACTGTGTGCATGGGTCCTGTGAAGCAGTAAAAGTGATGTTCTGCATTTCAAGACTTAGGAGGGTGGCTTCTTTTCTCCTTGCCTTTCCAAAAATAAAACCATAACTGCAAAAGTGTTCAGGAACCGATTTAACGATGTGTTTATGCTCTTAAGTAGGCTGTAAGCATCAGCATGTGTGGCCCGTTACTGCCGTAATAAACAAGCGTCATTTTCAGGGCCAAGGAGCACATCATTAACTTATTACAATAGGTTGTTACAGGTTACGTTAATAAAAGCCACATGCATGAACAGCCCATCCACTGTGTGGAAGCCGGTCCTACGCTATGTAAGGGATAATGTACAGCGAGCCGGTCACTGCTGTGAAATAAACCCCGACAGGGCGATGCCTCGGACTTGCATCGCAAGTGCTGAGTGTAGCAACAGTAAGAGCAACTCAGAGTATATGAAAGCACACTACAGCCATAAAAATCACCTTGTTATGACTGAGCAGATTTCTGACAGTTTATACTGTATCACCCCACAGCCCCGAGCAGTTCATTAAATATTGCATAATCTAGTACTATTTTTGACAGGGAGACATTTTCCTGTTGGGGAGATCCAGAAGCCAGATGAGGAGGGTTGCAGCAGGGTGGGGCCATAGTGTGGCAAGAACTCTGAAAACCACAGTTTCCTCTCCCACCACACCCAGCACATCACCGTGTCCTCCAGCAGACATTAGAGCCAACACCTGCTGGGCGGCTACAAGGGGAAGTCAACTTTCAAAACTAGATAACACAGGCAACTGATGCAATGTGCTCTAGATGGACAGTATTACCTGATGATATGACCTTAGCTGCAAAACGCGTGGCGTGATGCGGTGTAGGCATGTTGCAGATGTACACACTTCCAAACATCTGGATTCAAGAGAGCAGGCAGAGGTGGGATGCATTGATAGATTTAAACAAATTCTTCCATGTGAACAGGAAGGGAGGATATCACAACACGGCTTCTGAGAAGTAGGGCGTGGACGTGGAAGGAAGGTTGGGCAATAGTGTGTAAAATAACATTAAGAGCCTATTGCAGCTGTATTTCTCTGAGAGTACAACAGAGTGCACACGTGCCACAGTAGCCATTAATGGTGTCATGGTTAGGAAGTGGGTGGAGGATTTATTCAGAGTCGGAGGATGACAGAGCTGGTCACTGAGAGTGTTACACATGTAGCCTTTCTGCCCCGATGGTTAGAGGAGCAGGGGCAGCGGGAGCTGGGCTGGAAACTGTAGTGACAGCTCATCATCACGCATGAGGGCATCTATAAAAACCAACTAAAGAAGCTGTCTGTGTGTATGGGAGTGTGTTTTATCAGTGGTTGGCTTTGCATCAAGTCACTCCAGGATGATGACATCTGCCGTGACTACACATCTGTCCTTCACCCTGGAGTATGAGAATGTACTAGTTACGCCAACCTTACATGACCTACATACATCTACATTTTTGTCAAATAGCAAGTTGTTCCTGAGACTAGGTTTTTGTATTTCATTTCATTCTAAGGTAAAAAACACAAAGTTTCTTATTATCAGGGGATTGTACACTAAAGAAAATACTTATATATACTTAAAAAATACTTAAAAAACTCAAAAATACTTATACTTAATACATACTTATTAATATAATATTCCATTTCTGCCAATAGATCCCCCTAAATACTACACACAGGACCTTTAAATGACTAAAAGTCAGACTCAAATTAAGATATTTTGATTAAATAATAAGTAAAAATGAGTAATCTGACCAAGCATACAATATCAGCTTTCAGTATTTGACAATTTTTGAGACTCTATGCTAAAGACAGTGTGTTGGTACTCAGAAAGTACCAAGGTTTGACACCCAGCCCTACTGGTCGCAGCAAATATATTTAAATTTTGTTAAAATAAATAGAATTTAGCTGAGAGAGAGACAGACGGAGACTCTCCCACAGCATTGGAGGGTCGAATCAAGTCCGTCTTTCCGGTTCATCAGCATTTGATTGTTTCTTCTCATCGGTGAAGCCAGCATGGGTTTAACTAAGGCCGGCATCTTGCACGCAAGAGCACACACACAATTATGTTCGTCTGGCATCCTTCTGAGGGGAATGGACACTCAATAAAGCCACATCCTGGCCACCATGAAAACCCAGGAGTTCTACTGAGAAGCACAAAGAAGAAACTGGCAACCCGGTCCAAACCCAGTGACATGGGAACCATGAGCTCATGAGCTAGTGTTGCCATATACTCAGAGGATGCCAACTCTTCCAGCCTTGGCCTTGAGACGATGAAACTTTTGATCAGTCAGCCTGAGAGAACTTCTCGTTTGTGTCTCTATGAATTGAGTGAAACGATGAGATGGTGGGAGGGAAAGTTTTGGTTCTCTCTTGTGTTTGGCGTCCGATAGCAACACAAAGACCTGACAGAAACTAAGTGATGATCTGGCAAGTACACAATAAATCATGGGACAAGAATGTGGACACACATTGAAAAGAAGAGGAGACCGAGCCAACAGATATCGAGAAAAGAAAGAGATCATTTTACGTAATAAAAATGAACTAATTTGTCCTGCTATGCTTCAGATCAACTTCATGTATTTGTTTCTTTTATAGATGTCCAGATATATTGTCCTGCTGCAGAGGGATATTAAAAGAAACGTCTCCATGCTCATTGTTTTCATAACAGCATGTTCTTTTCAGCATTTTACTGCTTGCATTGACCATGTTGCGTTTTTCCATCATGACGTGCTCTCTTTCAATCATTGTACCTTGTGAGTCATCACGAACAGCCAGAAGACAAGGTCAACCTGAACTTTTCTTTAATTACCTCTGGATTGTGACACAACAACGAAAACAACAAGCGACTTTGTCGATTCTATTTGCTCTTTCCATCATACAGAGACGCCGGAGGTCAGGCTTGGCTGCAGTGCAGCCCTCCGGAGGCTCGCTGCTATTCAGTGTCTTGCTCGATGGTGCTTCAGCAGCGTGGGTGTTGTGTGGCTGTTAGAAGAGTCGAGTTTGAACTCTCCTGACATTAAGCGCATTTTCCACCTGTTTTATACTGATTTTCAATTTGCGCCTAAATGAGTGGAAACACTGAAGTTTCTAAAAAAAGTAAATATCAGAAACTGTTTTGATTCACTCTCACCACTCTCATTGTGTTGTTTTTCGCCTCAGCGGGCCGCTGTTTTCAAAGAAAAAGCTCTGATAAAACCAGTCAACACTAAATGTCAGACAGACCAAGTTAGCAACTAGCTGGTGAACATAGTGGAGCATTCAAGTGGCAGATATTTATCTTAGGAGTTGGTGGAGACTAAAATAGAGCTAATAAGAGACTGTATATTGATCTTAAATTCATCAGTTCATCCAAAACATAACTCCAAATTAATAATAGAGTTGCTCCCATAGACTGTATATAAGTAGTGGTCGTCGTCACTGTGACAACACCCATTGGTTTGTGGACTGTTGTTTTGAAGCCTCGAGTTCGGCATTTTGGCCGTCGCCATCTTGGTTATTTGGCTGTTGCCATCTTGTTTTTTTGCAACTAGAAGTGACACAAGAGGGTGGAGCTAAGTACAACCGAATACTGAGTAAGACCTTTTCAGGCGACAAGAATGTTACAATTAACTTTCATCCACTGAAAACACACTGTGAAAGGGTTAAAGTTGTAAGAGGAAAACAAGGACAACTCCCAGAACGGACAACGCCGTGGTAGCGACCTGTCAATCACAAGGTAGCCACGCCCTATAGCATACCCTGATTTATGGTCTATTTGAGTCTAAATGGGACCATAATTTACTAAATGAACATCATGCTGTATTGAAGAAGACTTGAAACGAGCGATTGAGACCATAAACTCATGTTTACAACGTTTACTGAGGTAATAAATCAAGTGAGAAGTAGGCTCATTTTCTCATAGACTTCTATACAATCAGACTTCTTTTTGCAACCAGAGGAATCGCCCCCTGCTGGCTGTTAGAAAGAATGCAAGTTTAAGGCACTTCAGCATTGGCTTCACTTCTAAGACCCGGAGTTGCCCACTCTTGCTCCATGTCTGCTAGATGTGTAAGTAATTGTTAACATGTTAGCCATATCAACTTAAAAGGTGATGATTATGTCAGTGTTGTGTTTACAGCTTGTTTCCGTAGTCCCCAAGAGTAAAAAAAAACATTTAATGCAGCTTTAAAGAGTCGGTTCACAATTAGTGGTATCTTATTTTGTTATTTGGATGATCAGACAATTTTTTTTTTTTTTTTTTTTTTCACTAATATATTTTTCATAGATGGAGTATAGTATAATGACAACATGTATGAGTTTATAAGCATCATGATCAGTGAAAACGTACGACACGTGCCCTTCTTCTTTGGCAAACGCAGGCAGTGTTTAATTTTGTTCTCTCCTCCCTCCGTCTCTCACTCTCCCCTTGTCTTTCTCTTTTTCCATTAGTCTTTCTCTGTTTTCACAAGCAGCCCACGCAGCAGCCCTGCTTGTTGACTTTATTGTGTGAAATTACAGAGAAAGGGCCGACATGATTCCACGCTCACATGTGCCCTGTGAATTGAATTCTCTTCAGAGCGAGAGAGGGACGGAGAAACAATGCCGATAAGCAGGACAGAAAGAGAGAAGAGAGAAAAGGAGTGTGTGAGAGAAATAAAGGAAAGGAGGGAAAAAGAGGAGAAGAAAGCACAAGTGAGCAGCGAGAGAGAATCATTTCCAGCTACAGCTGACAACTGAGCCGAGGCAATATGTAATCTCCTCTGATGTAGTTTTGCCTCCCAACGCCGCCTCCTGCATCAGCGGCAGCAGAGGCTCCAGTAGTGAGGAGGCGCGTTGCTATGGAGTGGGAAGATTTTCAGAGTGTGAGCACCATTACAAATCTGGTTGGAGAGAGGAGAGGAGAGGAGAGGAGAGGAGAGGAGAGGAGAGGAGAGGAGAGGAGAGGAGAGGAGAGGAGAGGAGAGGAGAGGAGAGGAGAGGAGAGGAGAGGAGAGGAGAGGAGAGGAGAGGAGAGGAGAGGAGAGGAGAGGAGAGGCAGGGGGATAATGAAGATCTGGAGAGGAGGGAGAGAGAGATGGAGGGCGCAGGGCACGGGGACGATAAGTGAGAAGAGAGGCTGAAGGAGGGATGAGAAAGAAAGTAATAAAGCAAATGCAACGAGGGCAGAGGTGAAGGGCAGAGAGGTGCAGAGAAGAGACAACTGAATAAAGGAGAAGAAAAATGTGCAGGCAGGTCACAGACACAGAATAAAACAATCTGGTAAAGTGTTTTAACCCCCTCCATTGTGGCCTCAGCTCCATTTAAAGTAAAAAAAGTGATGGCCTGACAGATAATTAACGGGACACAGTTTTCACTGCGCGTGTGGTTCTGCGCCAGAAGAAAGCAGCGAGTATTTCTCCTTTTCAGCCTTTTCATTATTCATAAAAATCAGTCGGATGATCCTTTGAGTGGCTCTGCACTTTGCCCTCAGCGTGGCGCCAGAAACGGGAAGAATAATAAATTGAAATCTTCAGAGGAGGAAGAGACGTTTTCATCACATTACTCACACTATACGACATTGTTGTGTGCAATCTTTTGTGTTGCTCCACTTCCCTCTAAGCTAAGTAGAGGAACATACAGTACTGTGTGTATGCGTTGAACTGAAATGAAGACAGTATTCAGCATTCAGTCATATCACCAAACTGTGTGTGGAGGCCCCCTACTGGTGGCTACTGGGAACATAAAGGTTTTAGTCAGGATGGAAACAGACACAACAATGGTGACTTTTTCTTAATTGTTAGAGAGAGGAATGTTATAAATAAATATCATGAACAAATATGTTCTTGGTGTGGTAGCCAAGTGGTAAGGTGTTGGTCAAAGATCATGGGTTCAATCCCCATCAGTGCCTTTAAAATGCTTCAAATTTCTTTCTGTTTAGGAAGTCTCATGTGTGAACCAAACAGTACACAAGTTAAAGAAAACAAATGTACATTAAAAACAAATGTAGAAAAAGTACTGATGTACTTGATATAACTTAAATACCTAAAACAAATACACAATCTGATTGGGTTCATGATTTACAGTCTTTTCCACCATGTCACCATATAAGCATTCAAAAGTACTGTAGCTGCAAGTGAACACAGACAATGGATGTAAATGTAACGGAAAACATATCCACAAAGCTATAAATGTCTCTCTCACAACAACCAAGCAAAACAACAGCCCTGTAGGAGCCAAATTCCTCATTTCATAATTTGGTGAATTGTATCTTTGTTGCCCCATCAGATATTCAGTTTATTAAATCCTGTGTTCTTTGGTAAATATATGGGTTTATCATTATATTAAATATAGAAATCCAATATGGAGCTTTGCCTGTGGTTACTCCCCTTTTTTCCCCATGTGTCCCCTCTACCACTACTATATTAGGGCAGGGAGCCAGAGCTCTTATGGGCCCCAGGGAGACCGGTAACATACAGTTTTTGACCGCACTGAATTGTCAGTCTATCATTTTATTTATAGAACTTTTTTTGTTTGTTTTCAATTTATAAGCAAGCTATTGGGGCTGTTATAAGAAATGTACTTCATATTAAATGTTGTTTATCGTTTAAACACGCAGATCTTTGTAATCTTTGTTTAGACTACAGTCCTAAGCGTGTCTAACTGCATCACACCTGGAGCCTCAAGGCAAGTTTGGATTGCCTTTATAAGCCCCAACTGTCCCGTCTGTGATACATCACAGTGTTAGAAAATGAAAATACGTTTAAGATAGCTTTCATTCACAGTTAAGGACAAAGGCGGTCTCCCACGACAGAGTTACATTACATTACATTTATCTGGCAGATGCGTTTTGTCTGAAGCAACCTTTGGGGTTCACCGTCTTGTTTACGGACACTCGGAAATGCTGGGATGGGATTGAACCACCATCCCTACGATTAACACTCAAAACTCAAGCTACAGCCGATCTACGAAAAGAGGAAATATCACGCTCAACACTGCATTCATTAGGCAGATGCTTTTGTTCATGATTGACAACTTATATTTTCTTCCACACACAGACATCAGGAGCAAGTTGGAGTTCAGTGTCTTGCTCAAAGACACTTTGAGATACAGAGACACAAATCCAACAACCCTCCCACTAATGGCCGAGTCACTGCTGTGTTATATAACCACAGTTTCCAGTGAAACAAGATGATGTAAGATTAAGTAATTTTTGGGCGTTAGAATTTTACTTTTCCAACTCATCTCCTCACTGTTTCCACAACAACAGTGGGAGGTATGACCTGATATACTGAGTGACAGTATATATCAGACTACAGTGGGTAACAACCATAATACACTCAGTCCTGTAGGCAATAACAAAGGACGAGTGGGCTGTCAAAGTAGATATGAATAACTCACCGAAGTTAAGTTAGCGGTTGCCAAGGCTACTGCAACTTATAACACGTGTGAGATAAAATATATTTATTACTACACAAGTCGGTTAAATCATTTAAAATGTGTAACTTCAGTTTTTCATATGTTTGGAAGCATCAGCTGATGAATCAACGACGACACTTTTAACCAGAACTTCCAGAATAAATGGCCTGTGTGGAAAATAAAAACAGACTCATTCAGGTTTAATTAACATCTAAGTTAAGAGGTATCAACTTTAGTGATCCTGCAAGAAAGAAAGTGGGATGACTGCTATGAAAACCAAAATATGGATCAATAAAAACACTCCTGACTAGACGGCCTGAATATATCGACTTCCTGTTTTAGTCAAGTTACTATTTTAGCCTTTTTATCAATAGTTTGGTGGTAATACAACTTTGATGTAGTCGTCAAATCTATTGTGTAAGTGTTTCTTTGTTCAGAAGTGCTATAAAATATTAAATCCAACTATAACTACACACTCAAGGCCTCTAATCTGTAGTAAAACCTTATAACCTCTACTCTCTTATTAATAAATACTGAGATAATCAGCAGAGGGCAAAGCCACTCAAAGACTTCTGAGGAAAATCAATAACCTTCAACCTCAGTGCTTCTTCCTCTTTGAAGCGTCGGCTTAAAAAGGTTGGAGGGAGCATGTTTACTACCAGATAATCAATGAGATTATCACAACATTGTGCCAGTGTGAAATGATGCTGCGCCTCCATGTCTTCCTACATTTGTAACAGTGTCTCAGGACATTGTTGTTGTGGGATGTTTTAGGTGCAGGGAGCATGGTGGAGTGCCTCATGTCTGTAATGGTTACTACACAGATGTAACAGCAAGACATTGGCTTATAGTACACATCTGTATCTGAATGAAAACGGCATCAGTGAGGCTGAATATTTCCGTTTTTGCCCTCAGTGCTCAAAGCATTGACACCAGCCACTGAAAGCATTTTAAAGGTGCAGTGTGTAGGATCTGGTGGCATCTAGCGGTGAGGTTGCAGATTGCAACCACCTGAAACTTATCCTGTGTGCCAAGCCAACGCGTTCTCATCCCAACTCATCACATACTGACACTTTGTCAGACCCCTCGGCATCACTTTTCGGTCGAAGTAAACAACGTGCTCAATGTTGTGAATTAAACAATAACACTTGCTTACGTTCAGGCAACTAAACCACTATAATTAGGTTTAGTAAAGAACTACATGGTTGGGCTTAAAACTACTACATTTGTGCCTTGAAAATTCAACTGAATGTTGTGAACACAGGACACGAACAAACAGCTGATGGTAACGTGAAAGTGAAACTTAACGCACGGGACAGCCTTGAGTTTGTTGGACCCATCCACCTCCCCTCCCACCAGTCCGGTGTGTCTCTTTTCGCTCTTAAAGCTCCATCACCACACTCTCGCCGCACTTTCTATGTGCGTTTAATATTGATGCGGATGGATTTACGTTGTAGTTAATGGAAAGCCTGATGTGTCTCACACTGGCGCTAAAGGGTGCTTTGTGCGTTATCTAACGCCAACGGCTGTGACAAAGTGCCTGTATTTGACGCCCTGGGAATGAGAACGGGCTGGCCAAGCGTGTAGGAGAACTATGGTGGCCAACGCAAAAATGTGACAACGTCAATGGCTCTATAGAACTCTAAAGAAAACATACTTATTATATTCCATTTCTGCCAATAGAGCCCGCTACACACTGTTCCTTTAACACATCCTGATTGTACTTGTTGTTTTTGTCCATAGTCTATTACCACTAGTGAGAGTATAGATGGGAAAGCCTGAGGGCCAGAGGTGATTTCAGTAGTTTATTTTGAGGTATTTTACAGGTAACAGGGAGATAATCATCCAGAGCAGCAGAACATTTCAGTGCTCTTTGTTAATTTCCAATTTCAGCAATTTTTTGTACATAATTTCTAGTCAAATTACAATGTGTTTTAGTAAATTATTGTTTTCCTCCTTCCTGTGTGGCGGCAGTCTGCTTTTTCTCTTCATACATCCATGCATCAGAACCCACCTGTGAGAGTGTAATGGGTTTCAGCACCTCCATTAGACAACATTGATCAAATGCCATACGGACAAATTGGATTCTTACACAGGACGTGCTGTCTTAAAAGCATCAGCTTTTCCTTGTCATAACCACTGGGTCAATCAACGACTACCCCCTCCACACTGTCCCCCCCCGCCACCAGGCTGAAACAACCCAATGCTGAGCACACAATTATCACGTCTATCATGCATACACTCTCTAGACAAACAACCAAACGCAAAGCTTTTATGCTTTGTGAAGAGAGACATTTTACTGATCCCCCTGGGAGAAAATTAAATTCTAAAGTACGCAGAGAAAACACATTCATCTCTCTCACTGTCCTCATCTCAGCTTCGAAAACATCCTCATAAAATAGCGCTGACAGGATATGGGATGAGGACAAAACTGCACTTTGCTCAAGACGGGAGGTGTCGCGACTGAATCCTTTCAGTTCAGCAACATTCAGACAACAGCTGCCACTTAGTTTCAACTGATCCACACTCCTAATGCACCATGGTGGTATGCACTTAACACTACACACATGTTCTCCTTGTGCACATGTATCCATAGTTTATATTTGTCAGCAAAAATCTTTAAAAAATACAGAAAAAAATAGTTTTTTTCCGGGACATTACAGTTTGTAAGCAACACCAGATCCAAATATTACACCACTAGACCCACTTGGCTCGGCCACGAGTGCTGTAATCCATTCGCCAGACAATCTGATCCCACACAATCAACACAGATGCGATTTTAATTAAACATTCACTGATTACGTCCGATCAAATAGACTGCAGTGTCAGCTGAACACCATCTCTGTGGTTGCTGATGGGATTTTATTAAAAAAGTGAATATGTAAGAATAAGTCTTAATCATCCAGAAGTGCTTCAGTGATACTTGTATTACAACTGAGACACTTCCATCTTATTTGACCTTGTCTGCCACTAACCAGGTGTGATGGGTGGTTTGCAAAATGGACGTTGGTCTAGGAATGGGTCTAAATTTTATGATTAAAGGGACTATTTGTAACTTATCACGCGCATAAATCATAACGGGTCGGAATCCCATGCGCGCTCGCGTGTGGGTACGCGCTGCTCCTGCTGCCTGGTTGCACACCGCGCTCGTTCTCACCCGCTCGGCTCGCTCCAACTCCACGTGCACGCGCGCACACTGCAGAAGAGTTAGTTTAGCTCTGAGAATATCTAGTGAATGTGCAGTGGACGTTTTTGCAGAAATAAATGCTGCAGCTCCTCCAGACCAACAGAGGTTTCCCGTGTCTTGTGAAGTGACGGGGCTCCGCAGCGAGTTACGTTATCGTCCCGACCGGGTGTCGGTTTCTCCCCCCCCCCCCGGTCCCTCCGCGGTCGGCAGGCTGAGACAGGAAAAGCCAGCACTAGAATCAGCACTGATTCATGGAGAGACCTTAGTCTGGTCAGCTAACATTACTGCCAAGCAGGTGAAATATAGAGTGATATTGTGTGTTAGCTGACGTGTGTCGCCTCGCTGTTTAGACCAGTGCTCGTTCATGTCAATGTAGCGCAAGCACAAGCGCGAGCAACAGGACGCTGACTTTCGTTGACATTGCGGCCACAGGTGTCGCTGTGAACAAGCAATTTCTGATTCTTACATATAGCCCCTTTAAAGCAGCAGTGGGTAAAAATGGAGCAAATATGATTAAAAAAAGTAATTTTTTATAAAACGGTCACTATATCCTGATAGTAGTGCAGGAGATAGGTAATCTTAAAAAAAGAAATTATGTGCCTCCGGTGCTCCTAATGGCATCTGCAAGATTTCAAAGAACGGAGGAAAACAACCAATCAGAGCCGAGCTGGAGCCTGCTGTCTCTGAGCAGCTGTCAATCACTCGCAAACTCCGATCAAACGGTCAAACTAGGCAGCGCTGATCAAATATGAATCAATATTCTGTTACTGTAATGCCTATTTCTCGCCTAAAATGTTTTCAGAATCATCTAGTGTACTGTTTAGCTGTAAAATGAGAAAGTTTGTGATCTGGCAGCCATGTTGAGATACCAAGCACCACCCATCAGCCGGAGCAAACTCTCATTTTTTGAGAAAGTTTGCGAGTGATTGACAGCCACCTCCGTTGAATGAACAGCCAATAGGAACGCAGAAGTCTAGTTATCTCTCAGAACACTTGAATTACAATATGCTGAAAGGTAATTATGGATTTTTTGCCCAATTATGCAAAAAATATTCTGCCTGCTGCAGGTTAAATGCAGAAGCTAATAGAGGGGTTTTACGTCATGAAACATACATACAGCCTGGTGTATAATTTTACTCCGAAACTGAGACATTTCCCACACAACCAATCTTATCCGACACCTAGTCCACTGAGGGGGATGTAAATGGCGCCTGCTTGGTGGAAAAAGAGAGAGTACCACTTACTGAGTCACATTACTAATTTAAAACGCAAAAACCTAGAGGAGCAGTATATTTACATGCTTAAAATCATCAAGTTCCATCAGAAACAAGAGATAACGGGGTCTATCATCCACAGCATGAAGCACATATAGAGCAGCAGCAGCAACACACAGTCTGTATGAGTCACTAGCAACACTTCATTTGACAAGACGGATGACTTCACTGAGAGCTTCTCAGGTTCACGGCAGCACTTAGACAATTAAGGTAGACACGGAAGACAGACGTTTCAAAAGAAACACAAAGTATGATGACGGAGAAAAGCCAAACTAGTGCAAAATCAGGACTAGAATCGTCTCATTCAACCCACAGACACTTACGGTTGAACTCCCTGCGGCAGACATGAGGCCTCCAGGGTCGGTTTCGTATCCAGTTCAGGCGTCGAGGCATCTCCATGATGCCCAGCTGGTGCCAGCGTGTAACGGCCACTCACCCATCGAAGAGCAGCGCCCCGGTGCGTCTGCGCATCCCCGGGACAGATACTCCCTCCAGAGCATCAGTGGTGCCGAGTACCACCCTGAGCAGCGTGGACCTTTTAAAGCTAATAATTCACTTTTGTCTACAGAGCGGTTACAGTAGCTGTTGTGTGGTGCTTGGCTGCATTTCCCCTCCACTGCTTTATTTTTTATGCATGAGTCAGTGGAACCCAACTCCCTCCGCTCCTGGGGAGGGACGGAGGCAGGCCTCTCCCCAGGAGCGAGCGCCTATCGACGGGCAGCATCTGAAGCGGAGAGTGCACACCCTGCTGAAATGTGATGCCTCTGCTGCAGCGAGCCCCCGGGGGGGAGGCAAGGTGGATGGATGGACGGGAGGTGGGGCTTGGCCAGCCACCTGAGGAGGCTGGAAGGAAGACGGGCAGTCAAAGACACCGAGACATGGGGACAGTTTCTGTGTGTGTGTATACAGAAATACACAGAATCAAGTGTTCACAACATCAACATCAGTTCCTTCTCTTGCAGCTACGTTGGTCTTTAATTCACTGCTCCCCTGAATATTGACGTTTGTAGCAATCTATGAATCTGTGTAGCTATGAAACAGAAGACTGTTCGTTCATTAAGCATTATTTTGCTCCTCACAAACAAGGAGGTATAATATATAATCCATATGCTGATAATATATTACATTCAAGATCCCGGTCAGGAATCATACCGACTCCTCTTACTGCCAGTGGTTCCCAACCTTTTATCTTAAAGGGACCCATTTTATCATCATTGAGTAAACTGACAACCCTGGATTAAGTGACATATTTTATGGATATTTCATATTATATTCAATGCATAACAATAACGGTAGAGAACAACTGAAAAAAAGTAGAATTAACCCATAAAGTGAACACAATAACTGCAGGAAGTTTGTGTAAAATTAACTATTTTGATGAATTTTGAGCAGATTATTTCTTGTAAATATGGCATCAGAGATGAGTTTTCCTGTTATTTTAGGAACTTTTAATACAATTCTGTAATATGTATATATTTGTTTATTTTTAACAATCATACATACTTAAAGATGGGGTCTGCGATTTATCCAGTATACACTTTTTGTTATATTGGTTGAAATGGTCTTTACACCCCGACAGCAATCCGTTTCTTATGAGCACTGAAAAAAGACCGGAAAAGATCCGTCATCTGTAGCTGCTGTAATCCTGTAAAAACGTCTACCAGTCAGTAAAAATGGTCCCGGTTGTAAGGAACCAATCAGAAGCCTCCCTGCCTCCCTGCTCGTACTCTAGCCTCAGCGTGCACCAGCGTGAACTCAAAGCGCGTCTCCGCCGCACGTTCACTGGAGAGTGGAAGAGAAAACTCAGCTCTTAAAACACCGGACAACGAGAACGAACTCGTACCACTATTACCATATTATCGAAAAATACAACTTTGATTTAGTTGTTTATGTTCTGTTAGTTTACTTTATAAAATACTGCAGATTTAAACTATTTATTCTAACAGCTCAAAGTGAAGTCAGACAAACAGGATTATCAACGAGGGGAGACGGCGGATAGAAAACATTGCCGAACAAAATTTACGTTACTCAAACTGCTTTTTCAGTTACGGAAACAAACGAGTGGACTGATCTCCCTCCAGATATTAGAGTAATGTTAAAAAGGGTCGTGTTGTCTCAGCAGGTATCTCTCTCTTTCCCTCCCCTCTCTGCTGCTCTGTGGCCGGCTCTCCAGCGAGCTGCTGCCCCCCCCCCCCCCCTCCGTCAACAAGGAAATAAAAGCCCCTCGTCTACGAGACCGGTCTCTTGAGAGAGCTCCAGCTCATAGCGGTCTGTGTGAGTGAATGCCCGGGTGGAGAGGTGGCGATCCCGGCAGGAGCTAGCTAGCTGTGCCGGCAGGTGTGGAGCTTCTAAACTCCGACAACAGTTGAGAAAATGTTTGATTCGCCATCTAACATCGTAAAACTGTCAATATTCTAAATCTACACCGTTGATTTCTCGCCTCAACATTTTTCAGAAGTGAATTTAGTGATGAAATAGCTACGAAAAATGTGAAGTAGTTAAGATGCGGCGGTGCTCGTGCATGTGTGTGGGGGGCGTTGCCTTATAAGGAGTTTCGAGGGGAGGGGGGGGTTTAGACGGAGCTCCTGAGGCGATGCGACTTTCAAATTATGCTAGTTTTCCAAGATCGCAGACCCCAGCTTTAACAGGTTTGTATTTTTTAACAAATTCTGTTTTCTTCTCCCTGACGCTTAGCCATTGTTCTTTTAGTTCTTTGGTTGTTTTAACTGCGTACTTTTCTAATGCAGGACGAGGGTGTTTAGCAGAGATGAAACGCTCTGTGAATATAACTTGTGTTCAGGTCTTCACTGTGCCCTTATCCTGTTTATATCTTATATAATAATCCAAACTTTAAAAATAACAATTCAATTTAGTTTTCTTCACAGAAATTAATGAAATCCTGAGATATATGAGAGTTAACTATATATTTATGAAAAAGTTGTCTTACACCCCTTAAAATAAAGAAGGCCTCGTGACCTCCGTGAAGCTTTGGCGATCCCTAATGGGGATCGGGACCTCCAGGTTGGCAAAGAGTGATATACACTATACTATATTATTAACTATACATTGTGTAGTCCATGTTTTACAAGAATCAGCTCATCTATCACTGGAGAACTGCTACGTTACTATCAGAACAAGAGGTGTTGTACTGCTTTAACCTGCTGCTGCGTACCTGTATTACAGGGGTTTTTTTCATGGGTAACTGCATAATATAATGTAACATTAAAAAAAAGTGCTATCAAACAATTTTTCATCTCAAAATCTGCGGAATCTCAAAAATGTTTTAAGAGAGCTGGTTTGCTATATTTAAAAAAATATATATATAAACACTGTCTGAGAGCCTAAAGTTAAATATTGAAATTCATTTAACAGTCCAACAGCTAAAGATATGCATCATGTCTGTACAGAAAAAAAGGGAATATAGAAACAAATTCTGTTAATCCTGAAAATAACTTTGGTCCACAGCTTCAATGCAGGTAATAGCAACCTAATAAAATATCAAAAAGGTGCCTGCTGGAGCTAAATCAACAATAACGGATCACTAAACTGCAGATTGACAGGATTTCATGAAGTGTTACGAGACCATGACCTCTAGTGGCTGTGTGCTGCCCACTGCAAACAGGATATCCATGTTTCCAGTTTAGGTAGAGGACGGTGGATAAGAACAGTCAAAGTCACAGAAACACATTCTGTACTTGCCTTTATTGAAATAAAACAGCATCTTCTTGCCTCGGTCTGGACAAACAAGACTTCCTCCCCTCCACTCTAAGCATGTCTTGCCATTTGGTTTGTCCGTGTCCAAAATATAATAAATAAAAACAGTCAACGAAGCACTTAAGACACAGAAACACAACTTTGTCAAACACAACTCAACCAGAAAACACACATTCAGTATTTGGTACCCGATGAAACACATCAAATATACTGCAACATTCAAGTCCTGTGATTTCAGAGTATATAGGAAGTTCATAACATGACGATATATTGAAATACATTGAGAATATTCTGTATACTGCAGATATATGGTGGTTTTCTTCTTGACAACACACACAAAACTAACTAGTTTGGTTTAACCCTTTGAGACCCACGACCCCGACCAACTTTACTGTTTCAGAGGCTGTAACAGGTTCGGTTTTAGAGCTAGTAAGGTACTGATATCATATGAAACTAAAAAACCAAAGGATTCCAGTGGTACCAAGCATATCATACTAGCTTGTCGGGAAGGAGGCTAAATAACGCTCCAAAGTTTGGCTAAATTATGGCGAGGAAAAACTGGCATGGCCATTTTCAAACGGGTCCCTTGACCTCTGACCTCAAGATATGTGGCTGAAAATGGGTCACGAGTCTCTCCTTTACAGACATGCCCACTTTATGATAATCACATGCAGTTTTGGACAAAAGCAAATCAGTGTTTTGAATGCAGTATAAATGTGTTATTTTCACCTATTCTAAAATGGAGTATTTGAATTTAAATATCTGCATACTTTACTCCCTAAACAGTCTTGAATTACATATATTGGGTATCACTGTAAAGCTGAGACTCTTGTGGATCCAATGAGCCCAGTTGTATTAATGTGTGATGATGTTAGTCCCCATAGTAGCCATTTCATTGTACCGACACCATTTTTTGAAACTTGACCTCATATAAAATGACCTGTGGTGACCTCTAGGATAATCACAGCCTGATGAAACTTTATAACCACAAACTACAGACCTAGGGCATTCAGAGGATGGATGACTTCCCTAGGTAGATTAACAATAAGGGCGTTTCTGAGCAGTTTACACAACAGAAGTGTTCACCATTCAATCACCGAAAAATGCAATTCTTGCAGAAATCTCAAAATGTCAAAAGTTTTTGATACCAAATCACAGCATGGCTTTTCTATGGTGTTCCAAGTCTTGGTGAATTAATGTGGTATATTTGAGGGATTATTGATCTTTATTTTTAATTCTCGAGTGGTAAAAAAAATGGTTAAATTTAGCACCAGATCTGTGTAACAAATGCTATCAACCAAAAAATTGCGGCAACAACTTATGAGACATAAGTGAGCATAAGACTGGCCATCATATACTTCCATCATAATGATCTAAACCCTTATACACTTGACACGCAGTGCTGAGCTTCATCTCAACTTAATCTCCAGGGTCCCAGCTTTCAGATGATGTACACCACTTCTATGTGACATAAACTGCTGACCTGCTATCTCCCCCTAAAGACCACCTGTACCCCCCTAAAAAAAAAGACAAAAACGGGTCTATTGTGGGTCTCAGAGGGTTAAATGATGACACCGACCCCAGAGAGAGCAACATTAAACAGATATCTGTGTGCTTCTGTTGGCTGGTGTTGTGGAAGTGCTGGAGTCAAGACACCACACATGGTTCAATCTAAGGCCTGATGATTTTCAGCTGAGAGTTAACTGACTTTCACTACAACATCTGAAGCTGCTTGACCACCTGAATAACATTTGCGCAAAACCTACAGCAACGTGTCGTGATTGTGCTCACGACAGCGTACACAAGAGCTACGTTACAATATCAAAAATAGACAGGTCCTTTGGCAGACCGCACTCACAGAAGAAAGGCACATACAGGTCATCAGGACGACAGTACAAACACCACAGTTTGACTCGTTTCTACCTGCAGTTCTACACAGTACAGCTATAATTTTCTCACTAGAAAGCAGAGACACTTTGCTACGAGCCCACTGCGCCCTGTGAGCACAAAGATGGTCCAACTATCAGCCTGTTTAAGACATTTGGCTGTGCACGGTGAATGGTTGGTGATATATTCACAAGGCAACATTACACTAAATAACCCATTTGTGATACAAACTCTTAAGACAAGAGTGAGTGAGAAGAATAAGATCGTAAATACTGTATCAACAACAACGTGTGCACATCAGCAAGGTTCGTTTCTACGAAGATCCCCATTCTGAAGACAAACTTTACCCAGAGGAGTCTGGCAGTTTGCTTGATCCAGAAACAATCACATATGAGTTTAAATACTTTAACCCTCTTTTGAGATCCATAACGCTTCACATGAAAAGAGAGAACAAGGTTGACATGGTGAAAACAAAAACATGCAAATTGTAGATGGACTCCCGAAGGACAAAATCTTACAGCTTGTCCCTGGAAGTTAATATTAGCTACCACTAGGAGGCACCAGAAATCAAATATAGCCCTGAAGATGCAGTTTAAAGGATTTAGAGAGGAGAAGGAAACATGTCACAATCATTACTGAGGGGGAACAAAAGCAGGATGCGCACAGTGACGGATTTATGATCACATTCAACGGACACATCAACAGCAAGCTTGTTCAAACTGCAAGAAATAACAGCACTTTTGTAAATAATCTCTTGTTCCTTCTGAACTAGCGAATTATAGTCAAAGCATCTACATCTGTCCATTTGGTCCTTCAGTTCAGTAATAGATCGGAATAAAGCTTTTCTATAACCAACAACAAAAACAGAAAATGCAAATGCGATGTGCAAAACGGCGGCAGTTTTCAGAGGTCTGTCAAAAAAGTCCAATGTTTTTGGACATCTTCTGGGCTGCCACAACGATACAGTTGACGATTAAACGCTTACTAAAAAAAAACAGAACTGTAATACGTTTACGAGAACCACGCGCTGGTTTGCATCAACATCAGACAGGTAATTTGCCATTCAAATCCTTTACACACAAGCAGTGGGACGGTCTTGAGGTCTTCGACTTTCAGCATTTAAACCAGTGGTCAGGACCCACCTCATTTCGATAAATCTGAGGCGTTCCGTGTAATCAGACTTAAAAATGTTTATTTTTCTGACTTTTTCTAATTTGTGCTTTTCACTTGTGAATTACTGAGTCATTTTATGATCATAAGGCCCCTGAAAATGTTCAAATAAAAAGGAAAAAATGTACCGTTTGGTTGAATTTGCCACCATCCTGTGTCATTTTGTAACCTGTGATGAGGGAGCGTCATTTTAAACAAGGTTTGAACCATTCAGGCTCAGTGAGCTACAGTAACTTACTCTGTTAACATGAGAGACGTGATGCACAGCAGGTAAGGCGTTTTCAAATCCGAGTATTTTCTTTAACAACGTCCTGTGCGTAAATAAATCCCCTCAGGCATCTTTGCCGAGTCAATTCCTTCCGTACCAGGTTGTTAATTTCCATTTGTCGCAGTGTCACCCTAAGGCAAACGGTCAGCTTATGTGCGTGTGTGTAAGTTGCAGTGGTATGGGCACATGTGTGGAGGGAATTGCACAGTGTAATAGCATGTGAATGTGCTCAAGTCCCGCTGAGTTAATCTGTACAGTGCTGTTTGTTGGAGGGTTGACGTGTACAAAATGTTTATTCATCCCGAGTGAAATCCTGCTCCTTTATTCGTATGGCACGTGTGTGAGAGAAGAGGAGGTGTGTTGAGCTCACCTCTCCAGTTTCTTCATCCTTCCTTCAATCAATCGAGCTAATCTAAATCCTGATTGTCTGCAGCTCACAGCTTCCTTTGTGTTCACTCTTCCCTCCTCCATCCCTCCGTACAGCATTCCACACAAGGCCTTTGTTGCTCCATCATTCGATCTTCTGCGGGTCGATATTGTCCGGGTCGATATCAGACGAGGCCGCGCAACACATGCACAGCTTTTGGGTGTACAGAGAGAGCCGATCTGCATTGACAGGAAAAAGACAAATCAAGGGTTGCACTCCAGAGATCATCTTTGATCAAACAGCCATTACGAGTTTAAACATTTTAGCATAAAATGAATAGTAGGGGATATCTTCATCTGCAGGTTTTATACTTGCACTACAGTACCCTTTACAGTATGTGGGCTCTAAAGGACACTGAACTTTGAAACACTAATCTCAATCACTCTCCAGCTCTTAACAATAAGACAAACAAGAGTTTTTACATGTTCCAACGGTAGCTGGTCTACATGCAACTTACAGTAAGACCAGTAAGCTACTTTAAGAGTTTATCCATAATAATAACATCCACATTCATGCACAGGGGAAAGTTTACAGCTCACGTCCCAGGACTTTTAAAGTTATTAATCAGCCAGGCCAATATATCGGCCGCAATTAGTCGATTGCCGAGGTATCTGTTTATCTGTCGGTCGAGAAGAGAGAAAAAAAATCGCAGTACAGAAATGCCAAATTAAGTGAGATAATTTGGAAATGGTGTCACCCTTACAGTTTATCCACCAGAGAGCACTGACGACTTGATTTTTCAACTGTAAAATGTTGTACGCTCAGTATGCATCTTGGTCATAATTCTTTAAAAAAAAAAAACAGGGATCTGTATCAGGATTGTTTGTTTACGTGTTTATTACAATAACTTACTATCGCCCATATACTGTATATCGTAATCAGATTTTTTTTAAATCCAGTCCATCTCGTCACTCTGGCTCTAATTTCAATGTTAAATTACAAACGTCTTTATGACTTCTTGCGGAAATTGGAAAAAGGGCTTTTGTGTATTCTGCACCCTCGGCATGGAGTATGATGCAGAAGGACTTGAAACTCAGCGAATTGGTCTCGTTGAATGCTTTTAAATCCAAAATGAAAGAATTTGGAGCAGAGTCCTTAAGATGTCAATGTTTTTAAATTTACCCGGCTGTGTTTTTTCATGTTACTCTCCCTTTGTGTTTTCTGTCTGTAACTGTTTTTGTGCTGCTGCCTGTCTCGGCCAGGTCGCCCTTTAGAACCAGATTCTTTATCTCAATGGGTTTCACCTGGTTAAATAAAGGTTAAATAAAATAAAAATACATTTGTACTAAAGTAACACTGAAAGAGGCGTTGCACCTTTCAAAACACAATAACCCTCGGTAACGGCTTAGAAAAGTCAACCTCTGAACCTCCAGTCAGCTGCTCGGGGGGGATTAACCAGCCATGTTTTCTCCGACGTGTTGGTACGCATGCATATCTGTATGATGGTTGAATGATCATGAATTCTATGACATGCATCTAAAATTAAAAGTGAAGTGAGTCTTCAAGCAGCCAAAGACTATCAAAGGAGTATGAGGCTCTCCCAAAACAAACATGACCACTGCTATGCATACATGCAGCTAAAGCTTCTTACCGAGCATTTTGCTGAGGAAGGCTGGTCTGGAGCTGGGCGGCAGGTGGATGCAAATGTAGTAGACTGGTACGCCGGACAACGCCACTGCAATTCCCACCAGAGAGTTGATGGTGTCGCTGTAGAGCGGAACCACTACCAGGAATACGCTGCACAAGCAGTAGACAATCGGGAAGAACAAAGACAGCTGCGGGGAAGACAGAGAGGAAAGGCAGAGGAGGACAACAAAGGGCAAAGTAGAAAAGAGAGGGGAGAAGAAAAGCAGAATGATTAAAACTTGAATTACATTAACAAATATTATTAGCTTAAACCATATTCCTCTGATGATTTAATTGTGTCTCTAATCGCCTCTAATTGCAGTGCAGTCACTTTCACGAGAATCCAATAAAATGAGTGATTAGATTCAAAACGTCATGGGCTTTTAACATTGTTTTCATAACTCAGAGCCATTGCTGAGGGTGGCGAGGCCTGCAATGGAGGCACTGTTGAGGAGTAAACCAATGTAAATAAAGGTCTAAAATGCTGGTATGCACGTTACCTATCTGACCATATCTGTTTAGAGGACAGATAGCAGCTTTTTGTATCGTTTACTTTTTATGTTTATAGAAGTGTTGTTTTATAGAAGTCTGTGAGAAAATGATCCTACTTCTCACTTGATTTATTACCTCACTAAACATTGTAAACATGAGTTTATGGTCTCAATCGCTAGTTTCAAGTCTACATAGTTTTGTAATCTTTAAGAAACAGATGTTAAGCTTTAACACTCCAGATAGTGAATAAAGTTGTGTGTCTTTGGACGTTTACGCCAGATGTAATGAAACTTTTCTCGCAGACACATAATGCACAACTTAGTGAACATTTCTGATGATGTATTTTTTTTCGTTGTCACTGTGGTTACCTGTCTGAATTGAATTTCACGTCTCTACATGTTTCATACCACACTGATGTGTAGGGGAACTCATGTGTGCCCGGAAGGCAGAGTCATTATAATCCTTAAACATAGACGTCAGCACTCACGCTATATATATTTTTTTTTACCTTAATAGGCCGGTGCATATCAGGAGCTTTGAAGCGAAGGTAGATCTGGCTGGCTATTGACAGGCCGATGAACAACCAGTAGTTGAAACTGAAGTAGTTGATCAACTGGAAAACGTCAGGCACAGACAGGTATATCAGAGACATGCCACCCTGAAAAGAGAAGATCAAACGCACACACAAAAAAAACATTGAGTTTGGTAACAAGCATGCATCAGGGACATATAGAGGTGATCAAAACAACCAAATACACAGATCAACTTCAAAACCCACAAAAATATGTGATACCAACATTGAAAAGCAGGGCAGGAATTGGGGTGAAACGCTCTATGTGGATCATGCACAGCACATTAGGTAGTTGGCCTTCTCTGGAACCTACAAAAAACAACCTGCAGGAGAAACAAAATGGTGAAAACACATCATTATATGTTTGCTTACATTTTTAAATTCAGACCATTACAGGCAGAAATAGGATTTTGTAGAATAGCGAAGTGAATTTGCATTCAGATGTGCTTGTATGTACTAACCTGGAGGCAGCGATGATGGAGGAGTTGAGGCCTCCGTAGCAGGAAATGGCCACAGAAAGAGGGATCAGCCATCGAGCCCAGCCCAGCACCTCATCTGCAAACGTCTGAGGAGACATTCAACCAAGTTTCTTACTGCTCAAATGAATTTATTGGTAAGATCAGTGGCCCTGAACCAATACTGCACCAATAATTAAAAGATATTTTAACTTTAACTTGCTGATCTAAATACCTTAACACCCCCATGTGTAGTTCTGCTTTTCATCTCCTACACTTCTGAATGAAGGCAACAAATAAAGTCAACTTCAGTCCCAAAAAGACTTGAATGCAGCAGCCCAGTGTGATACTATAAATTATAGCAGCTGTAAGATAGAGGGCAGGTCTGCATGTGTGGATGGAATTACCGCTGCAACAAAGACATTTGGCAAAATGTTGTACTGCTGTACCAGTCTGGGACTCTCTGTGTCTTTGGCTGAGAAGAAGCTAAGGAAACTGTGAAGTGGATTTTGTTACTTACTAAGTATAACTTATCTCTAATCTCATACTTTGACAAATGCTATTCGGCTGACTGCACATGATAACAAGTCAGAGCTTGACTCGCCTGGTGGGTCACGAAGTGCCAGAAGCACAACTCAACGCATACAATCATACAATTTAATCAACAACTAAAGGTTGATACCCACTTCTGTTCAAATTAGAGTAATATCTCTGAAAACTCAAATAAGCCTTCTTGATATATTTGCTTCTTAAGTCAGGACTCTTAATAAGGATGTGCTTTAAAATGTCTGTGCCAAACAGGGTTTAAGTTCAAATATAATGAACTTTCAGTGCAGTGCTGAGGTGTGACGTAAGTAGTGCACAATGACACAAGGTTTAACATCATCGCTCGCTCCGAAATCTGAGAAATCCAGTCATGGAAACATAAGAAAAAAAAGATTTGCTGCATCTCTCGGCTTAAATCAGTTGCACCAAGATCAAAAAGTGGCTGACGGTCACTTTCTAGCAGCACCATCCGTTGGGAAGCGATACATGCCGGAGGAACAGGAGCGGTATACCACTCAGCATGCCACTGAACCACAGTAGCACACCATCAGCCACTTTTTGATCTTGGCGCCACTCGCTTAAATTCAAGAGAGCACACAGCCCATGGCATGTTGGAACATTAGTAAATCGTTACAATGAATACTCTAATAAACTGGGATTACTGCCTCGGGTTGTATGCCTCCGCCAACCAGTTAAGTTCCAGTTTACATCCATGTTTGTCAAAAATGTCATCACTTCATCATTTTATCCTGTTAAGACATTTGTGTAAAATGGTCATAATTAGCATATGAATTATCGAGTTAGGGCCAAAAATGTGTTTTATGAGGTCACCACCAAAATCTAATCAGTTTATCATCGAGTCCTAGTCAGGCGGCATTGTGGCAACCTCTGCGTCTGAGAAGTGAAGCAGAAGTGCCTTAAACTTACATTCTTTCTAACAGCCAGCGACTCCTCTGGTTGCAAAAAGAAGTCTGATTGTATAGAAGTCTATGAGAAAATGACCCTACTTCTCACTTGATTTATTACCTCAGTAAACATTGTAAACATGAGTTTATGGTCTCAATCTCTACTTTCAAGTTTACATAGTTTTGTAATCTTTAAGAAACAGATGTTAAGCTTCAACACTCCAGATAGTGAATAAAGTTGTGTGTCTGTGGCTGACGGGATGTCGGTCTGTGTGAAGATAAAATCATTAGCCCCATGGCATCAGGTCACCCTTTTGTTAGATCCCTTTCATAGATGTTTTAGATTACCCATTTATATGGCGGGCAACTGGTACAGGAATGTGTTTTATGGCATGTAGGTGTTTTTCTGTTTTTCTGTGCCCCTTAATAAGGCTGTATGGAACTCATTGCAGGGTGCTCACTCACAAGCAGTGACAGCATGCGTATATGCATTAAAGACCTTTAGGAGAATTGTTAGACAAATATTGTGTGTGTGCATTTTGTTGCCTCGCTCTCATCCCTCTAGACGGCAACTGATTTTAAGTTAATTATACCATTTTGGTTGCCTAAAAATGTCTTATTCAGCGGTTCAGTTGCACTTAGCTCCACCCTCTCGTCTCAATTCTGGTTGAAAAAAAAACAGCTGGCGACGACCAAAATGCCGAGCTTGAGGCTTCAAAAAACGGCAAGTCCACAAACTAATGGGTGACGACGCCCACTTCTTATACACAGTCTATGGTACAAGTGGACTTTTATGCCAGATGTAATGAAATTCCCTCAAGGTGTTCCTGAGATATTGCGTTCAGTAACCTGTGACCACCAAATTCTAATCAGTTCATCCTTGAGTCCAAGTGGACGTTTGTGCCAAATTTTGAAGAAATTCCCTCCAAGCGTTCCTGAGATATCAAGTTCACACGAGAATGGGACGTACAGACCACCCTAACATTAAAAAAAAGATTATCAAATACCAGTACAACTCTTCCTCCTCCGATGCACTAATCACATCATCAACTTCCCCATGTTCCTGTGTGGGGCGCTAACCTCTTTAGCTAAATGAGGTTCCTGCCATCATCTCGACTCCTACAGTCACAGATAACCAAAAGGGGAGAACCGAACCAGACACTAGAGCCAGTGGCTGCCAGCCAGACTGACAAGAGACGACGGCAGAAGACAGGAAGGAAAGATCAAAAACCTGCTGCCTCTGTGAAGCTGAGCAGATGCTGTCAATTTGGTCCTGTGATGTACTAATAGAGTTTACGGGTAGACATTAGTATGCACACGGTCAGACTGTCGGATGTGGTCACTGCTCATATGCAGCGTCTTTAGTGTACTAAAGTTACTCACCACAGCAACGGCGTCACTGCTGAGCACTTTGTCTGCATCCATGACGACGTAGTAAGCTACGTTGGTCAAGATGTAGATCACAGAGACGATGGGCATGGAAATACCGATGGACAAGGGCAAATTCCTGAAAAGGAGAGAAGTGGTTTTCATTAACTCAAAGCTCTAAGTTGTATCTTTAATATTTACTGAAGAGAGACAAGAAAAAATAATTTGCTACAACACACACACATAGTACTAAAAGCTTCAGATAGAGAATCTACAAACTATCACAGTTCATTTGTAGTTGTGGTGCATACCGTTCCTACTGGGTAAAATGAGGGCACGATGACTTGTGAAATTCAGTAAGTAAGATAACTTAGTTTTAAGTCAGATTAATGAAATACTAGATTCACAATGGGTAAAATTATGTGTTTAATTAAAAGCAATGCCATCAGGAATGAAAAAATCAATCGCGCTTGTTGTAAAATCTTTCTGAAACACCTCGTACCTCTCTGGGTTTTGGATCTCCTCTGTGATGAAGTTGAGTGTGTCCCAGCCAGAGTAGGAATAGAGTGCTGAATAGAAGGCCAGGGCCATGTCACCAGGGTTCAGTTTGGAGCCTTTAAATGAGTCCTCAAAGTTCTGGTCAAAACCTACAACAACAACAACAACACAGGGTTGTTACGTGAGTCCAGTACATTGCGAAGTGTTAACATTCTTTGCTTTCATCATCCAAGGCTAAATATTTCCTGAGTATTTAAATCAAGCTGAATCCTTAATTATTTTTCATTGTAATATTCAGATAACTAGTATGCCCCTACATTTTATATCCACTTTAAGAACATACATGCCTGAAGCAGTTTAGTAATAGAAAAGGACAAAAACATACATGCCAATCATAAATAACAAGTGCCAAAGACAATACCAAAACATTAAAAACAATAAAATGAGAATTTCAATACAGTTATTTGTATGCAAGATGCCTAAAATGTAGAGATGCACCGATCAATCGGCAACTGGTCAGAACCGGCCTTTGATCAGCTGGCCGGCCATGACCGGTGACCGGCCGATCAGTCTCACATGTACACTTTTTTATTTTGACAACAAGAAGGTCCTGTAACTTGGTGCAGTTTTGAAGAAAATGTAAGTTATTTAATAGTCAATTCAATTTCATTTTTCATGAAAGAAAAGTTACAAAAATATTTGTCTTTGCTGTCAATTGTAGTTCTTAGAAATAAAGAAAATCGGAATGGGCAGGTCAGACTTAAATTAAAAATAAAAAATAAAAATCGGAATCGGCCAAGAAAATTGCAAATTGGTGCATCGCTAATAAGATATACCAATAACGTTTTGAGTGAGCTGGTCCAATGTCCAAATTTTACCTATTGGTTAATCAATAAAAAAATGCTGAATATGTCCAAGTTGTATCTCAATTGGAGCAGATGTGCCGCATGTACAATATTTACATTCGCACTGTTTTGAAGAAGCTGATATTGGCTGATTTTAAATAACATTTTACAGCATTCTGTACAACTGATTGAATGAAAGGGATGTAATCTTAAATAGTGCAGTAGTGCTTCATTCCTTCAATTTCCAGCCAAGTAAAAGCAGTGGTGTTGGAATAATACAGTTTCTAGAAAATCCTACCTTGTCCAAGCTTAACCAGGCCAGTAATGATGATGACGATGAGAGCGAGGACCTTGGCTACGGTGGAGATGACCTGAAGAATAGCACCCCATTTCACTTTCATACAGTTCACAAAAGTCAGCAGACCTGATAGAGAGGAAGAGGAAGAAAACAACAATTAACAAACATATAGATAGTGGACAGAGGAGTAGATAAGCCGGGATTCACATTTAAAGTCCAGAACTTTGTTTGATTTATTTAATTTCTGCAACATGAAATCTAATTTCCATAATAAACTCGATGAAAAGAGGACTTGGATATACAAACATATACTGAATATTTGTGCGTAAGTGGGATGAGGGTACGAGTTATTTCATTCATCAACTAGAAAAATCTGTTTATATGTGGTAGTAGCAAAAAACTGTACTGATCCAAAGTGTTGTATCTGGGCCTTTAAGAAGTGGCAGAAGGATTTCCTCCTTCGAGCTAGCTACCTTATCATCCAGTTGATCTGTGACACCCTTACTGACTTTGAGGCCCTCTGTCACACAGATCCTTCCTCAGTGATCAGTTAGTGCAACAGCCTTGGCACATGTTCATAGATCATATCTAAACAGAACCAACCGGTTTTGTTAGGTTGAAAAGCTGTATTTACATTGCAGTAATTCTTCTTGAATGCCCTTTTTCTTGAAGCATCATAAAGCTGAGGAGTTACCATTCACTAAGCACAGTAGACTTAAGTCAGAGTTGAGAGGAAATCAACAAGTATTAAGTGTAGTTACACACATATCCCTCTAAGTGTATTGGAAACAAAGACTAAATTAAGCAGCTGTGTTTGGAAAAGTCCCCAAGGCTAACTACGTTAAAGTGTCTCATCTAATTAAATGCAGCACGCATGGTTTAGCCTGCACCTGTAGTGCTGCTAACAAGAACTACAGAGGGCAAATTAACACAGCGTGTCCTTAAAATACGTGTAGCTGTTTCCTTTCCCTTTCAGCTACTGTGAGAGCTCCTCCCAAACTCTTCCTCAAACATTCAACTGTTCGCATAAGAGCTTAAGCCTTCAGTAGGCAGAATATTTTTGGCATCATTGGGCAAAAATTCCATAATAACCTTTCAGCATATTGTCATTCAAGTGTTCTGAGAGATAACTAGACTTCTGCACCTCCTCATGGCTCTGTTTTCAGGCTTTAAAAAATCTAGCCCTTGACGGGAGACTTTGGCCAATGACAGGTCATTTCAGAGAGAGCGTTCCTATTGGCCGGAGGCAGCTATCAATCACTCGCAAACTCCAATCAAACGGTCAAACTAGGCAGCGCTGATCAAATATGAATCAATATTCTGTTACCGTAATGCCTATTTCTCGCCTCAATTGTTTTTCAGAAACATCTTGTAGTGTACTGTTTAGCTGTAAAATGAGAAAGTTTGCTCCGGCTGGAGGGCGGTGCTTGGTATTCCCTCAACTGATCTCAACATGGTTGCCGGGTCACAAACGTTCTCATTTTACAACTAAACACTAAACAGAAAAGCTCACATTAAATGAAACCGTCACGGTTACAGCAACAACAGTGCACAACTGCAGGGTCCAAAAGAAAAGGCAATTTAGCAATCCATGCCGAATACAGTCCAACACCTGAACAAATCTACTGTAACGGATTGTATTTGAACCTGTGGTTTAAAGCGCAGTTAAACAGTTGGATTGCATCAATTTGGTGCACTGAGCCTTTTGCAGTGATGCTGTTGGTTAAAATGACATTTGAAGATCAGTATTTTGTTAGGAATGAAGAGAGGCTGTCCTAATTCTGGTCAAAACTTCCAACCACAACAGCTCCACAGTGCCACTCCTCTCACTATGGATACACACACACGTCACCCGTATCCTATCCCCACTAATGTAAACACATACACAACAGGTTAAACAGAGCATGTAAGTGTGTTAGTTGTACAGGGAGAGCCTTACATATGATGGCAGCAGCGATGAGGCGGACGGCAACATAGGGGGCTGGACAGGTTGTGTAGAAGGGCTGGACCAGGTAGTTGGAGAAGGTCAGAGCTATCACTGCCTGACAAGCTGGCTCAACTATCAACAACGACGTCCACAGTCTACAGAATTAATAAGTCTTAATTATAAGGCATAAATAGAACATATCTTTTGTTATTAAAATAGCAATGGATAATATCAGACTTCATATAACTCTACCATTGGGGAAAATGGCTTTCCCAATTTTAAATTCAGTACTGCACAAGCTTGAATAATACTAATTATCTCTGAAGTTAGTTAACTGCCTCCCCTGATGTCATAGGACATAAGTGTAATGTGTGAGGCTGCTGTTTTAATCATTACTTAATGAAAGGATGAGATGCTGTTAGGATATGGCAGACCTAGAGGGGAAACTAACCAGCTGCAGGGGGAAATTGCATCTACCATACTTTACTATATGTGAGCTTTTGCATTATAAGTAAATGATATATATATATATATATATATATTTTTTAGGGCTGTCAATCGGATAATTGGAATTAATCGCATGGTTGTCCATAGTTAATCGTGATTAATCGCAAATTAATCACACATTTTTTATCTGTTCAAAATGTACCTTAAAGGGAGATTTGTCAAGTATTTAATACTCTTATCAACATGGGAGTGGACAAATATGCTTGCTTTATGCAAATATATGTATATATTTATTATTGGAAATCAATTAACAACACAAAACAATGACAAATATTGTCTAGATACCCTCACAGGTACTAAATAAAAATAATGCTCAAATCATAACATGGCAAACTCGAGCCCAACAGGCAACAACAGCTGTCAGTGTGTCAGTGTGCTGACTTGACTATGACTTGCCCAAAAACTGTATGTGATTATCATAAACTGGGCATGTCTGTAAAGGGGAGACTCGTGGGTACCCATAGAACCTATTTTCATTCACATTTCTTGAGGTCAGAGGTCAAGGAAACCCTTTGAAAATGGCCATGACAGTTTTTCCTCGCCAAAATCTAGCTTAAGCTTGGAGCGTTATTTAGCCTTCTTCGCGACAAGCTAGTATGAAATGGTTGGTACCAGTGGACTGTGACCTAAAAATCGCAAGTTGCGTTAATGCGTGAAATTAGTGGCGTTAAAACAAATTTGCGTTAACTTTGACAGCCCTAATATATATGCAAAATATTGTGGTTACACACTGCAAGTAAAACTGTTAGCATGAAAGTGACAATTGGACATGGAGTTCATTTACGAGAGATAATCACATCTGTACTTGCTAACAAAAACAGCTGGCATACATAAAGTACAAACAGTGCACTGAACCCTGTGCTTACTATGCCACATATACAAGCCATATGGAAAAAAGGTTTTGAGTCTATTGTGTTGTTTCCAGGACAGCGTGTTAAAAGCATGTCTGCCGACAGAAAGAGTAAAGCATCTACATACCGAATAAAAGCCACGAAACCTCCGAAGGCCTCCAAGATGTAGGCGTAGGAGGCTCCAGATTTACGGATGGTGGTACCCAGCTCAGCATAGCATAACGCTCCAAAGACAGAAAAAATCCCACCAATGGCCCACACTACCAGGGAAAGGCCAAATGAGCCAGTGTACATAAGAACCCCCTGCAGGACAACAAATGAGAGCAGAGGATATAGAGCATGTATAAAATACTATATATACACAAGAAAGTATCACATGACAAAAAAAAAGAAAAAAAATCACATGAAAGATTTACATTACACACATCAGAGTTATCTCGTGTGGTGGCACTTTAAAGACGAATTCACAAAGAGCGAGTCTGTCCTTTTAGAGATTAGAGTTTTAGTGCAATGAATAAGGTTCACATTTGCAAATGTGGATCTCCCAGTTGGCTGGCAAAAGAGAGAGAGAGAGAGAGGAGAAAGAAGTTCAGACACCAATACTTGTACAGGCAGGCGTGCGTCTAGTGCCGACAGATAAATCGCATTTTCATCGTCATTGTGATATGAACACGCGCGATAAACGCATCGCAAAAGACTGCCTGAAATGAATAAGAAAAGTCATCTTATTTAAGAATGGTTAACAAAACCTGGTATTAAACCGGGCCCCGGGGCCAACGAGCATAAACTTGATGTAAACATGTAGAAAAGCGATATTTTTATCTGCAGTCTCTCATCAACCACTGCAGTTTTACACAAGCACAGCACGCCAGCTCGGCTAAAAGCGAATTGTTACAAACAAGTGTAAGCTATTTTGTTGAGTTGCCTCTTAGTGAAGGAACAGTTGGGAGTAATACAGTGATGTCTGTGTTCTTCATTCTTTCTTAGCTTCACTCAGTATTATATGTCAGGAATATGATTTATTTTATTGACATTTTCGATCAGTTTCCAGTCAGATATTGATGAGTTTATATAGCGACTTTGCTGTTGCAAACATTACTGTTGCTGCTCTAGAAACAACATTCAGCCAAGTTATATATCAAATATTCAACTGTAATCCAGTTCTGAATTTAAAGACAACCAGGCTGACATAGGACATGTTTAGCTAATAAGCACACTTCAATATTTGTTTATTTATCGCGTCACAACGCTATGAATTGTGGATAATCTCTCAGGCAGTCTGCAGGAATTGCGGATTTACGGGAAGAGTTCATAACGGGCTCAAAATTTCTGCGAGAGAGCCCTCAAGGACTTGAAGATTTGACAGTAAGACAGCCATAAAACCTCACAGAATTTGTGGGACACGCACCAAAGGCTGTGAAATTGCTATATAAATAAAATCCAGTGAATTTGCGCGTTCGTTTCAGTTTGTTCAGAGTGCTGTGAAAGCTGGAAATCTGGTGCAGAGCCAACAATGGCACCAAGACTAAAAAACAAACTATTAACATCACTCAATAAATACTTATTTCAGATTTAATAATGCTTAAATAATAGTGCATATTTTACAATCGAATAGCAAGAAACTATTTTCATTTTTCTCGATAAGAAATAAAACTTAAATTCAGGGCTAATAAATTGGGCTAACAAAGCAGAGACTCTTACCTTCGGTGAGACGAAGATACCGGAGCCTATCATATTTCCCACGATGAGACAAACCCCGTGGAGGAGGGAAATCTCCTGCTTCAGCCGCACACCGCTGCCCTGAGATGCTGAGTCGACCTCAGCAACCATTGTGACGGATTTAAAGCCTTCAGCCTCAAATCAGAGGTAACAGGGTAGTGATAAAGAGCTGGGACTGATTCCTTCCTGGCTGCACCAGACACTGAGACGAGGTGAAAGAACAGAACAATTTAATGAATGGGGTCCAAACTGCACAGACTGGATTTACATACTGCCAAATTTACACCTGGCTGAGCTCCAATTAAATGCAAGCAAGCTCATAACCGCACCCACCACACATAGAAACAATCACTGTGATGGAATTTTTCATCTATATTCCCCTCGCCTTGGTCGGGGGGGTCAGAGTGTCCCTCGTGTTGACATCACTGGGTTGTATTCCTGTCGGGGGGCGCCACTGTTATCTGTACAGCTGTGTCTGCAGTAGGGACAGTGGAGCCCGTCGCTGGGGCAACCAAGGTCACAGAGACGCAGAGTCTCTCGTAAGTCAAAACATGATATGCAGGCTACGACACTGACCACCAGGGTGAAAGAGCAGAGGAGAAGTCTAGTTTTCCCTCAGAACACTTGAATTAAAATATGCTTTAAGGTTATTATGGACTCTTTGCCCAATGATGCCAAAAATATTCTGCCTACTGCAGGTTTAAGAGATGGGATCATACTGTACATAAACGCACATCTTTGCTTCTAATAAACCTTCTGTAAACAGCCGAAACATCGTGGAGGTGTACAGACATCTCTGGTTGGCAGGTGTATACTGCACAGCAGGTTTCTAATAGCAGTTGTACTACAGTGGAATTTTAAACATTTCCTTCAGGGACTGGAGCTATTTCACATCCAAACCGGTCTGACTAAAGTTATGTTTGACAGGAGCTTTTACAACCAGATAGACACAAATACCCTGGAAACAATGCAAACAGTGTCATTAACTATTATGGCTGCATAATTCTGTCTTGTTTAATTAATACATTTTAGCTGCAATATTACTGTGTTTGGAGAGCCTGCTCCGGTGCATTAAATCCAGTGCTTCCAATTCACCAGTAAACTGTCTGAAAAGTCACAGAAATTTGTTTGGCGCACACTGTAACGCCCAAATAAATTATTTCT
This sequence comes from Sebastolobus alascanus, assembly GCA_916701645.2. Taxonomy (NCBI): domain Eukaryota; kingdom Metazoa; phylum Chordata; class Actinopteri; order Perciformes; family Sebastidae; genus Sebastolobus; species Sebastolobus alascanus. Next base: position 2,787,133 of record CAKAOJ020000025.1, on the reverse strand, counting down.
GATTGCAAAGTTCACTTTGTGCTCCTTTTTTTTTTATTATAGTGTAGTGTAATTGTGAAATAATCACACAAGTGTTTAAGTGTTAGGCCTAGATGATGATTTAAAAAAAAAAAAAAAAAATAGATTGGCACTTATTGAAAAATTTAGGGATGATTTGAATGACCTTTAAATGCCACAGTTGTACAACTTTCAGTCACTCAATGACAAACACAAGCACTGTAATCATCTGACAGATGCTGACTTTAATTCACTAAATTTAGTCATTCATCAAGTAAAAAGAAAGACCTAGATTCACAGCTACTAAGATCTGATTACTTTTCCCTGTTTTCATGTTTGTTAAACACTACAAAAAACACAGTGGGTCTGTGAGGAACAAGGCGCCATGTGTCCTATTATTACACCAATGAAATTACGCCAGCATGCATCTGCTCTGCATGCTTTAACGCAATATGGCTGCTCGAGTGTTCACAAGCTCAAAAAAATACATCAATGAGGAACAAAATGGTCATATTCTACACTACATTTCCTGTCTGCTTACCCCTTGATTATGAGGAAAACACACGGGGAAGTGCATTAAACTCTATCACTGAACGTTATTGCTGAGGCTACGGCTACTTACACATAAAGGAAATTATCTCATGTGTCAGACACGAGTTTAAAAACTGAACATAGTACGATGGAAGCGCACAAACAGGATGGAGATGTGCAACGTGTTCACAGACGGACTACTTTGTGGTCGCATTGTCTCTCAACGTCAACTCAGACTTCAAATGTCAACTCAAACAATCCCAGTTACTCCTGTTTTTTCCGCCATAACACACCAAAATCACGGCTTTGTTGTTAATGCTCAGCTTCAGTTGGATTGATAGCCTTTATTAGCACTGGCCTGATACTCAAAAAGAGGATAGTGAGGGATCAATTAACACCGTGTTTTCACTCACAGGTTTCACCACGTCAACGTTACTTCACTAGCTAACACTGGGTTCCATCTGACGTCATCTGTGCGGAGGCTCTTTAATGTGACGTTAAAGCTAACGGAGCTAGCGGAGTTATCAAACTGACGTAAAGGTCACTATCTGCCGTTGATGCTAACGTTAGTGTGTGACGTGACGTTAGTTCCGAGTGGTAACCCTCCGCCTGCAGACTTTAAAAAGCGGTACATAATGAATGTAACGTCAGCCACAAATAAAATATACCTTTGTTGTGCCGTCTTTTTCTCCTCCAATGGAGCGAGCAGCAACTCCTCCTGTGCAGTGTTGCAGATTTGTGCGGACCAACTTCGGCTCGTTATAGTCCACCAAGCCGCCAACATCTGCAGCTAGCTCCTCCTCATCATCATCATCATCATCATCATCACCAAAGGATGAGTGGCACCACCCACTGATGGAGGTAGACCGAGGAGGAGGAGGAGGACCGCGACAGATAACTAAACAACCGTTACAAACACGACTACTTTATCTGTAAAGCGATGACAGCGACTGTGACGTTTCTTCCATCTCGAAAGTAGAGACACACACCCACACATATCAGCAGGTCAGCAGCGCATGGATCTACATAGCAGTGATGCGGTCACACAGGTGAATGTGCCACAACTATACACAGCTATATCAGGGCCGGCTTTAGCCTTTTTGGTGCCCTAGGCGAAATTTCGGATGTAGAGCTCCGAGTTAGGGTTCAACAATCCCCCCCAAACCCCCAGAATCCTAACCACAGGCGCAGTTTGCGTTGGTTCAGGGGGCTCACTGAACCCCCTAGAAATGCATATTATATTTTTATAATAACGCAGAACTAATAATTTATTGTAATGAAATAATATCGACCTCGTTGTGTCTTCTTATCGACAGAATAAGAAGCCAACAAGATGAGAAGATAGCCTTCTCTGTCGCCCCCGGACCTGGGGCGACAGAGCAGTTGCCATAGCCGCCCCCTCCCGTGGAACTCACTCCCCAAACCCATCAGAGACTGCACCAACCTGTCAACCTTCAAATCACTAATCAAAACTCACCTTTTTAGAACTGCTTTTATTGTGTGATTAATACTGCGTGTTTATATTTTTTATGATGTCCTTGTTTTTATGATCTTTTATCTGTGTAAAGTGTCTTTGAGTTTTTAGAAAAGCGCTATACAAATAAAATGTATAATTATTTTTATTATTATAGATTTGTGGTCTTTTTATTTACTTATAATAACATCGGACACTCTCTGTCCACTCCAGATCAGACTGGAGACGAAGCCACTCAAAAGATGGGTGAGTAGTGTGAGAGAAAAATACCATTGTCCCTCTATGTAGCATTTGTGTACTCAGATAAATCTGAATGTTCCGGGAAAAGCACAGACTGTCCTAATGTGTGGTTACATTTCTTATCCCCCTCGCACCTTCACTCTGCTAAAACTAGCTAATCACAAGTAACTCCCTTGTATGAATAGACAATGCTTTAACGCACAAGCAGGGTGGAAGGTGTGGGCCACAAGGGGGGGAAGGCTCATTTCATCTAAACTAATCAGCCGTTCCTCGCCGTTGTGGCGCTTTCACCGCGAGCAACATAGAAACAGGGCGTCTGACAAAAGTTCAGCTCATAACGTCGCGCTGCGCACGTGTAGCTCGCAGCCAGTTAGTTCATTCCAATAAAAAACAATGCAATCAAACTGATTTTGTCACTGACGCTTACTTGCGTTGCATCCAGTTTGTATGTAAGCTATACACATCCTCATGCATTAGACCTCTCTGCGTTGTACACATTATATCCCCTCTAGATTTTTTTTTTTTTGTGAACCCCCAACCTTAAAGTTCAAACTGTACCTATAACCCTAACCCTAGCCACATAAACCACAACACACATCAGACATCACAATGGGTTAGATAACAGTATTTATTATAATATAAATAAAGAATTGGTCCCTGATATTATTGGCTTAAAAGTGTTTTTTAATTTTTTAATTTTCTGGAGGGGGCCGAGGGCGACCCCCAGAAGGTGACGCCCTCGGCAACCACCTACCAAGGCCTATGGAGGGAGGCTGGGTCACGCGTCATCAACGCTTCATATCTTTGGGGGTATAACACATGCGCAGTAAAATCTAGTCTACCCTCGCCAAAACTGAGCCAATCGCAGCGCACGACCGCAGCTTCAGTTACACTGCGCATTTGTTATACCCCATAACCCAAGTCCCATGTCCGCCCGTGACCCAGCCTGCTTTCCATAGGCCTTGCCACCTACATGGCCCTGGGCTTTATTATATTATAAATGGGCCTATATTAATATTTTATCTGCTAACTCACTAACTAACTAACTTAATTCAACCCTTAAAACATATTGTTTTACTATAGCATTTTCTGAATAGTCGTTTTTATCATGTGCTATTGTTAAACTACACTTTATTTTTATGTTGTTTATCTATAGCCTATATTTTTATAGCGTGATCTGGTTCTTGGTTGTCTTTTGTAAAGCATTTCTGTTTTTGACAGCTTCTATTTTTTCTTGTACCCCAACTTGAATTATGTTTATGTGCCTGTTCTTTAAACAAATTGTTTGAGTATAGCATTTCTTAAGTCTTTTTTTCATGTGCTTATTTGTTCTTTTATTTCCATTTTGTTGAACAGCACTTTATTTTTATCTTGTTTATCGAGCCCATCCTGGTTCTTGGTTGTCTTTTGTAAAAGCAATTTATGTTTTTGAAAGCCTCTGTGTTTTTTTTTTGTACCCCAACTTGAATCATTTTATGTGCTTGTTTTTAAATGTTCATGGTATATCTAAAGAATTATTACAAACCACAACTAAAGCTCTGGTTAATCAGTGACCATTCATAAGGTGATCAGGTAGCCTACCAACTGTTTGTTATCTAGGCAAACACACACCTTTTGATAAGGAACATGCCGTTGGAGCTGGTATGAACTGTCGTTGTAGCCTACTTTGTTGTTCCCTATAGTCTAACTGCACAAACCTGTGAATTAAAGTGGACATGTCTTGCTGAGTGTCTGTCTGAATGGAGCTTGGTCTGCACACATTGAAAGATTGTATACTGGAGTCTATGTGTTGTGAAAGACTTTCTCTCAAACCATGCATTCCTCAACCTCGGAGCCTATAAACCGAGATTTGCTGCCACCTAGTGATTTTTGTTTTAATGAATTCCACCCACTTATTTGGTGGGTTATGATTTAACCATCAGTATTTTCTGCTGTTACGAAGAGGTGATAACTGGTATGATTTGGCTTTTTTTTTTACTGTTTGCATGGATTATATTGGGTGCTTTAGGCCGTGGGTGTCTTTTAACATGAAATATGAAAACTGTAATTCTGCTTCAGCCTAATTCCCTTTTCACATTTAGGCTTGCAAGGCCTCAAATCAAAATTGTATGAAAATTTAAAAAAAATTAAAAATAAAATAAAGAATGTTCAATCTAAATAAAGAGTCATTTTCTTTTCACCATGGACAGAGAGTGTAGCTGTTGTGTACCTGCTCATCAGCACAGAAACAAAGAGGGAAACACCCTCACTGTGAAGGACCTGAACTCTCCATTACAAGGCGACATTGGATTTGTCAGGCCTTTGGTTAGGAGAGGCGCGTCAAGGGAGCATAGGAGGCATAAACGCTCATTATACTGACCCAGTGTTAAACCAATCAGATTAGATGTTCACACTTCCTGTCAGTCCTTTCACAATAAAGCCTTTTAAAATATGGTGCATCTCAATGTGGATCAAGGTTCCCCCAAGATCAAGATAGGGTTTAATAAAGAGGGCACTGAGTGTTTGCCAACTGCTAAATCTCCATCTGGGTAGGAAAAAACCTTAACTCAACATAACCCAGCCTTACCAAGAAATGTTCTTTCTCTGATGAAATGTGAATGTTCAGTTTTGTCAACATAAATAAAGCGATGACATCTTAACGGATTCACCAAGCAAATTTTTTTCAGTACATTTTGACTTTTGGACTTCACAATGCTCTGAATTTACTGGAAATGTTTGGATCACATGAGTCTGAAACAATCCTACACGGCCGACACTGGAATTTAATTCTACGAATAGTATAATACTAATAATATTATCCTGATATTTATCTGCAACTGTGTAAAAATACTGGGTTCAAACAGAATGTGGCCTATTAAGTAGCAAAAAAATATATATCTTTTTACATAGTTTTATATACAGACTTTTGTATAAATTATCCAGTAAGTGTGTTATTGTGATTTTAGTTACACATGTGCAAATCTAATTTTGACAACCTCAGAGCAGACAAATCCTGGCGCACCCCCACCATAAAATCCTCACATTTGAGAACTGGAACCAGGGAATTGTGTTTTGCATTTTTGCTTGAAAAAATTACTAAAACAAATTATAGCTCTATGAGAATAGTTGCCGACTCATTTTCTGTCAATTGATAAATTGAGTAATTGTTGCAGCTAGGGCTGGGCGATATGGAAAAAAAGTCAAATATCCCAATATTTTTTACCAAATACCTCGACATTAATATTGTGATAATACATTAGGGGTTGGCTATTGGTGCTTTCACAAAATATTTACACAGCGCTCTTCCCTGGGGGCTTGGTCATAACCTTGAACTTTGACCCTCTGAGCAGAGGATTGTGGGTCAGAATAGCCAGAAAAGCATGCTGGCTTACATACTGCAAAAAGCGGCCGGATGTAGTAGGACATCCTGGTATTTTTTTTTTTGGCAAACTGAATTTGACATACTATGTATTAAGACATATTAAATCTTTTTTTGACATTCTAAATAGTATGTGGGTATTGGAACGCACAGTAGGCTATGTCTTTTATTCTGAAGGCTAAGTCGACACACTTCCGGTTGTGTTCCAGTTAATTCCCGCGGACTTGACGCAGCTCATCACAGACCACCAGGCGCATCGGCAGTCCCCCGTCTCTGCTGACTCAGTGCCTTACCAGCAGTCCGTTCACCCCGAGATACCGCATCCAGCAAACCGACGCGCATCCTCCGGTCAACCAGCCCCGGCACCACCAACCACCACCACCACCGTACAGACATGGCTAAGACGGCAATCGGTGAGTTTTTGCACATTTTTTTCTTAGAGCAAACAGCGGCTTCGCAGGTCTGAGGATGCTGAGAGGCTGTGCGTGGCGACACCCATGGCACAAAAGGATGCTGAGGGTTGGATGATGAGAGGGAGCGGCCAAACTCCTCTGACTGCAAGTCACTCCTTTTATAATGAAGTTGCAGAATTGAAAGCTGTTTTTCAATCTTTGTTTTTAAGAGTCATTTTTTTGTGGTTGATCATAAATCCAAATTAGTGCCGATCGATCGATATGGGCTAGTTTGGGATTCAGTTGCGCACATCAGTGACGCATTTTTTTTTTTAATTTTTTTTTTAATTCCCTTTAAAGCAAGCGAATGAAAGAGAATGAATCCATAGCAACATAAAAAAGGTGATTTTATTGCCTCACACAGCAGCATTGTGTCGATGCCTGCCTGCCGCACCTGACTCACAGCCGTGCAGCATAATGCAGCGACCCCACCCAACATCTCCGGTCCCTCTCTCTCTCAGCCTCCCTCTCTCTCTCTCTCTCTCTCTCTCTCTCTCTCTCTCCAGGGTGTGAAACATCTCACCGTGACAAATCTCCTTAGAAAAACTGGGCCATCCTACAGTATGTAGCTGCGGTGTAAAGCCTGCTCGACCAATTTTGTGGGTGACCGCTAAAGGCATGAATGAGAGAGAGATATTAAAGAAAAAAAGAGCATCCTTTTTTCCAGAAATGCTTTGCAGTCGAGGGAACAATTTACGACTGGCGATGAAAATGAATGTCATCAGACCTCAATCCTATTAGGAAGGTTGCAGACTGTAAATGTGGCCTATTATGTTTGATAACTCTATTATTATTGAGGCTTTAGTATAGCATAATGTGGCAGTATTGGGTAGAAATCAAATTGCGTGTTATGGCAGGTACCTGTGTCAAATTTCCATATCAAGGCTTGATATTTTTGTATTTAGTTGATATCACTTGTGAGGCCCATAAACACTGGATGTGGCCCTCACAAGGAAGCCTATAATCACATCTGACATTAAGGAAAGTGCTTTAAGGGGCTGTAAAAGTGCAATGTGTGTTAGGCCAGTCTAGGGGATGGTCTGTTTGTTTTCTGGTTGACTAGGCTCTTGATGGATGGAGGGGCATGCAGACAGACAGCGGTAAGGGGCCCTGCACGGTGTCTGCTGCGCTGAGGGACACCGGCTATTACACCCTGACTGTTATATATGTATTCCCCTCTCCTCCTCCCTTTTTTTCCTCCGTGATTTGAGCTGTGGACAGGCAGGATGGGATGGGCAGGGCAGAGCAGACACTCTGGGAGAAGGCAGTCAGCACCAAGCAGGTCGTTGAGTTCATGTCGTCGGCTCTATTTTATGTACAGAAACACGATGGCACTCTTTATATTTTTAGAATCACATGGAATTTAATTCTACTTTTCCATATCTGAGATGGAGGAGCAAAAACAGCTCAGGCTTCGTGGATCAATGAACATTTCCTGCTGTATTTAAGGAAAATAAGGCAGGATAAATACACCTACATATATGTGAATGTGTTGGTTTTTAGGATAGAGACATCTAGACAACTATCCAGGGCCGGCTTAAGGCATAGGCCATATAGGCGGTCGCCTAAACGGTGTCACCTTCAGGGGTACACCCTCGACAGGTTGCCAGACTATCGCAGGGCTGACACCTTGAGACAGACAACCATTCACGCTCACATTCACACCTACGGGCAATTTAGAGTCAACAATTAACCTACATGTCTTTGGACTGTGGGAGCCGGAGAACCCGGAGAAAACCCACGCTAACACGGGGAGCACATGCAAACTCCACACAGAAGGGCTGGGTTTGAACCTACGACCCTCTTGCTGTGAGGCGACAGTGCTAACCATTGCACCACTGTGCCGCCTAATAATAATAATAATAATAATAATAATAATAATAATAATAATAATAATAATAATAATAATAATAATAATAATAATAATAATCATCATCATCATAATATTATACTACTACTACTACTAATAATAATAATGATAATAATAAATACCGATGGGCACCTTTCCAAATTTTCTGCATTGAGGTAACAAATGAAAGAAAGAAAGAAATACACTTTTCACCCCTGTAACTCTCTTTAACACTTTTTCATCTGCCCGGCCGCACTTATTTGTTAATAAAAGTGGAAATTGTAGTGAAACTGACTAAACACTTTTAAGCCCACAATATCAGGAACCAAATTCTTTATTTATATTATAATAAATATAGTTATTTATGAAAATAAAAATCGTATTTTTTGTCTTAAAACCATTGTGATGGCTGATGTGTGTTGCGGTTTACGGGGCTATAGGGTTAGGGTTCTGGGGGGTTGAACCCTAACCCTAGAGCAGCATAGGCGGGGGGGGGCCCTAAAGCAAATTTCACCCTAGGGCACCAAAAGGGCTAGAACCGGCCCTGCAACTATCCCACAAACAGAACCACTCCCGCGTGCATCAAGGCCTCCAAGCACTTTTCCTGATCCTTATCAGGCACACTTGTCATATCCAATTAGGTGTGGTCATTCAGCCGGTTCCCTACAAATCAATTCCTTTGTGTAGAGAAACAGAAGCGCCTCAGACGACAGCACCGTCGATTTGAAGCAACTAGTCGCGTCCAAATCCAGCTACATTTCTCATCTTATCGTCGGAATCCCGATTGTCATAACGGGCCGTGTTCATGAAGCTCAAAAGACACATAATTCATGCTGATTTATCGCCGAGTCTCATCGATCAATGCAGCACACACACTCCCATTACTGGTTCAGATGACTGTTGCTCTTTTAAAGGAAGAGGTGACATCAATCCAGCGGTGATGGTATGCCATCATGATCTGCTCATCACTTGTAAAAAAAATCAACATCTGGTTGAAACAGCTCAGACATTTTAAGCGTCCTAGTTCTAATTCTAGTCCTAATAATAATAATAATAATAATAATATAATAATAATAATAATAATAATAATCACTTGAAAATAAATAGCTAAACACAAAGTTTAAAAGGATATACATTTACAATGAAAATATAATGAAGTAAATAAATTAAATTAAGAATACGGTCACAAACATAAAACAGAGTACAGTGGTCTGCACTTTTAATGCACTGATCTGGAGCTGTAATTGGTTGATTAATCAATTAGTCCGAAATTTACCAGGCAACTATTATGATAATCAGTAAATCATTTAAGTAATATTTTAAGCAAAAATCCCTAAAAATCTCTTGTTACAGCTTCTAAATTGTGCTGCTTTTCTTGGTTTTGTGTGATAATAAAACCAAGGTTTGGCCTGATTCTCAGACAAAACAAGGCATTTGAAGACATCACCCTGGGCTTTAGGAAACAGATGTGTATTTTCGCAATTATCTGACATTTTATAAACCAAAAGGTTATCAAGTATTGAAAATTATCCTTAGCTGCAGCCCTACACTGATCTCCTTGGACGGACACACAGGGTGCGGTTTTGGAAAAAGCCCATCATCACTCCTACAATACATGACTGAACCTGCCGTTGATCATCTGGGTGCCATATTGTTTTATTTAATTGCCAATTTCGCCGTGGTAATACCTTCATAATTTCTTGGTTATATTGTTGCCGGGTGGCACAGCTGTAAAGGGCCAGCATGTGCCGAACACAGATACTGCTGCCAGGTTATAGGACCCAGGTAGGCAGTAAACGCTGCGGTACACAGGCTCACAGTTTGCTCACTGCCTCGTCAACAGTATCTTGTTTTTCACTTTGTGCCTTTTTGCTCAAAGTGACTCTATTGCCTGTTTAAGTTTTTATAGCGGGGGCTGGGCATTTAGGAGAAGAAGAAGAAGAAGAAGAAGGCAGGGAGGGAGAAATAAAGGAACCAAACAGAGGGGTGGTGGTTTGTGCTAACGCAGAATTGAAGCTCCCAGGAGATGCAGAGAGTGGAGGGATGGAGAGAGCGAGAAATACAATCATACATACATCAGCAACAGATGAAACGGAGGAGAAGGTGCTGGGGAAGAGGGATGCATGCGGGGGAGGAGGTAGAGTAGATAGCGATGGTGGCTGATGGATTGGAAGAGGAAATGCTGGCTGCGTGTCTGTGGTCGGGACGGGAGGAGCAGCTCTCCGAGAGGATGCAGAGCTGACTGGTTGAAACCAGCCTGCTGCAGTGGAAGTGGGAGCGTTAAAGTGGTGTCATGTCTGTCTGAAATTATCTCAGATTGACATACCTGGCCCAGCGTGTCTGAAACTCAGCCAGTATCTTTGAATAGAGGCTGGTGATTGGACACTTCCTGCTGTGGAACGTCATTCTAGATCCATCTATCCAACAGGAATGAGCTCAGTACTACAGCAGTTACAGACGGAAAAGATATTTTCTCTCAGGAGAAATACGGAGGCAATTTCATATTTTTGCACAATAGAGAATCTCATATATTTTTGATTAGGGATATGAAAGAAGCATCTGCAGGCTTTGGTGCTTATCTTCAAAGAAATTAGATTTGCTCTGATACAGTCACAGTAAAAAAGAAAAAAAAAGCATACTCACCTCAAATAGAGCTGCAACTAATGATTATTTTCATTGTCCATTATTTTCTCGATTAATCGATTAGTTGTTTGGTCTATTAAATGTCAGAAAATGGTGAAAAATGTCAATCAGTCTTTCCCAAAGCCCAAGATGATGTCCTCACACGTCTTGTTTTGTCCACAACTCAAAGATATTCAGTTTACTGTCATAGAGGAGTAAAGAAACCAGAAAATATTCACATTTAAGAAGCTGGAATCAGAGAATTTTGACTTTTTTTGCTTAAAAAATTACTCAAACTGATTAATTGATTATCGAAATAGTTGGTGAATAATTTAATAGTTGCTAAAATAGCTAATTGATTAATTGATTAATCATTGCAGCTCTAACCTCAAATAAAACTAAACAAACAAGAATAGAGCTGCAGTCATTTGTTCATTAATCAATTAGTCAATCGTCAGAAAATTAAGCCACAACTATTTTAATGATCGATGAATCCTTAGTCATTTTTTAAGTTAACATTTGATGGTTCCATCTCTTCAAATGTGAGGATTTGCTGGACCCAAAACACGGTATTTCATGACGTTCTTATGAGCTCTGGGAAATTGTGAAGGGAATTTTTCACAGTTTCATATGTTAAACCCCCAAAAATATCCAATTAATCAAGAAAATAATAAGCGGATTAGTCAATATAGTAGCTGCAGCCCAAAACCAGAAATCTAGATCTAAATGAAAGCATTATTGAACACAGAAAAGGCCCCACCCAGAACCTGGCAACCACTGAGCTGAAGAATGCTCTGCTGATCTGCTTCATAAGCACTTAACACAAATTACCTGCTCCACTGAGTTGTTAACTGTTTGAGTCTTCAGCTGTCGAGTGGGGTTGTGTGTGTGGGAGAAAATGGCTGCTGGGGTCTTGACACGTACATGGCACTTAATGAGCCTGTGACAACCCTCCAAAAGCTCTGTTCCCCTCCTCTCGTCAGCAGAAATGGTACGGTCCGCTAATTACAAATTTAAGTGCTCTCCACCTGAGGTGGCTGCTTCCATTAGGCTGTCCTCGGGGCAGATGATGGCGGCTGCAAGTCCCACTGGGAGCTGCCCCCTTTACTGGTTTTTAATCCTCCTGTCTGGGATTTCTGTTTATATCAGAAAGGTGTTGCCATGACGGTGAAGCCGCACCCCAACAGCCAAACATTTTCTCCATCTTCCTCCACCCTCTCTCTCCTTTCATCTGACAGAAATCTTCACTATTTTCTAACCCTCTCCTTTTTTTTCAACCCCTTCCACGCTCCCACCCTCTCTCACTCCCTCCTCAGGGGAGGGGTTAACAAGGCCATCAGAGAGTTAGTGAGAGCTACATCTGAGAGTTGATCACATTACTGTGGCGTCTGCCAGTCTGCAGGGCAGAAAGCGAGACACAGAGAGAAGAAGGAGAAGAAGAGGAGAGAGTGAGCAGGGGAATATGAGTGAGGAAGAGGATTTGGATTAATCATACTGTACACCGTACCCCACCGTGGAGAAGCTCTTTCACAGTAAATCTCATTTCTGGCTTTGCTACTGTAGCCGTGGGCTGCAAATAATGAATCAACGTGGCACACTTCAGCCCTGCAGGCCTTGTGCTCTGGGTGATGGATTATTCCATAATGTGACAGTCGGAATGCAAATCTCCACCGTGAGGCGGGGCGGTGTGCCTCGACAGAACTCCGTGCAAAAGCAGAATATTTCACAAGCTGCAGCGCGTTGCAGATATTTTTTGCCGTTCTCCCTGCAGGGACTGCTGCTGAACTCTGGGCTCACGTTACAAAGTAGTAGATGCCAAAAATAAAAAAAAGAATCAAGGTTAGACAAGGTTGGGTGTTCTTTTCTTCTCTGCTTTTTCACCGTCTGCCCTTTGGAGCACTTTGTCCCTCCCTACTGAGCAGGGCGCAGGTTGCCAAATACAACTAGTGTGATTTGATGCCAGCTTCGCTTCAGTGTTATTAACTTTTTGGACCATAAATGGACCAGGGGTGGACAGACATATTGCTGTGTTATGCTGATAAGCTAAACCCTCCTCTATTAGCCTCTATGCACAAGCCGCAAACAAAGAAACAACCCAAAGATTATCCCAACATCTAGCGTAAATCCTGGCTCTAGTGCTTTCTAAATTACCTGAAAAGTCTGATGTTTTTTGGTGAACCGCTGAGCGCCAATAGGGCGTTGGTCTGACTATGTTAATAAATAATAATGCATAGCTAATGATGTGTGGAGAATCCTATGGGGACGGCAGCATCTTGGCTTTTGGGGAAATTAGGCCAAGTAAGGACACATCAAATGAAAACAAAGACTGAAAACAAAGGCCACAAAATGCCGACAAAACCCAGAGCAGCTCCGCTCCACGAGACATCCTTTGATGAGGTTTTCTTTTCTGAGGACTTGATGAATAATTATTCCTCTAAAAAAATCTGGATATTTACATCAAGGACCTCCTGTGGAGATGGAAGTGGGTTAACGATGTTTCGTCTTTTTCGTATGTTAGTGGGTTAATGATATTTTGTTGCATGCGTGTTTTAGCAGTGCACTCATACACACAGTCATGTTTTGAATTTTCCTCCACAGCTTACAAAGAGAAGATGAAGGAGATTTCCGTCTTCTCGCTCATCTGCTCTTGTTTGTACCCCGAGACCCGCAAAAATGTCATGGGTGACTTTGAAGGTAATCAGACTTTTATCTTCTTTATAAAACATATTTGAATTAAAAGTCATACAGAGGCAACAAAGGGTTTTTTCTTTTGTGCAGACATGGCCATCAAGCCCATTAACAAGCGAGCCTCGGGCCAGGCCTTTGAGGTCATCCTGAAGCCGACCTCCCCCGTGTCTGACGCCGCCCACTGCGTCACCACCCCCCCAAAGAGGGACCTCTCCCTGGAGGACATCCAGAAGAAACTGGAGGCAGCTGAGGACCGGAGGAGAGTAAGGACGCTCCCAATCATTTTCACTGCACCCAGCTGCCACGCGCCGCTTTGCTTCAATAAGAGCCACACAGAGCTTTTTATGATACCCGAATTAAACCATTTCTAACCCAAAACAAAAGGAGAAAATGCTACTGGTATGAAAATGCTGCAATGACTTCCCTTGACGCCTAATTTGACGTCTGGATGTTTGGTCAATCATGCATCACATTGAGCTGCAAAACTGCCTGAAAAATCTAATCTGGCTAATTCCTGCATCTCATTGATTTGAATGTCAATACAAGCAGCTGACAAATCCAGCAGCCCACCAACAAATCAATTATCGAATCAATAACACAATTCGACAATTTTTTTAACACCAGATGTCCACTACTCTAGGTCAAACACACAGTATATTATTTAAATTATATTACATGCCAATAGAGGATGAAAATGGCGAGGAGAGAAATTCTCTCACCTCCAGACGTTTTTGTGCTCAACATTAATGTGTGAGTCTGATTGCAGCTCTGACTCATGCTTAAATCTGAAGCCAAATCAATATGTGGTATTCAGTAATTCACCGTCTCTCCATCGACCCTTTGCTCTCCGACTCATTCCCTCTCCGTTCCCTCCCAGTCCCAGGAGGCGCAGGTACTCCGGGCCCTGGCCGAGAAGCGGGACCACGAGCGTGACGTGCTGCTGAAGGCCATGGAGGAGAACAGCAACTTCAGCCGCATGGCCGAGGAGAAGCTCCAGGTGAAGATGGAGCAAAACGAGGAGAACCGGCAGGCTTACCTGGCTGCCATGATGGAGCGCCTGCAGGAGAGGGTGAGGAGCCGGGGCGCAGCCGTGATTTTAGATATGCTGAGCTCATGAATCCAAGTCACCTCAGACAAAAAAAAGAGAAGAAAAAAATCTCACAATTATTCTGGTTATTTGGATTTTTAACATTCTGTTTATTCATTTAACTGTCCTATTATATTGTCTGTACAGTAAGTTTCATTAGTTCCTACAAGCTAGTTTCAACTTAGTGATTTACTACTGTAAATTAGGTCGCAAAATTAAAACTTCTAAGCTAAAGACTGTGATAATGTGTAAACTGGTTGCTAGAAAACAATATTTAGCTGTGTCCAATCAAAAGCAGTCAACTATGTAAACAGGAAGTCACTGTAGCGTCACAAGCTGTAACATAACTGCTGTGCTACTAACTAGGACTGTTTTATTTATATATGGATACATGGATAAATATGAGTTTTAGGGAAGGGAAGACATATAAATAGCACGACATTACACAGACATTCCGCGTGTCATGAGGACACGTTTTAGGCTTTTCGCGTGTCATTTGTACGCCATGCAACAAAACTACAGTAACGTCCGCAGTTAGGTTTAGGCAACAAAACCACTTAGTTAGGTTTAGGAAAAACATCATGGTTGAGCTTAAAATAAGTACACAAACTAAGTAAAATATATACGGAAAAAAAACATGTGACTAATTTACAAATCAAAACACCGGTCTCCTGGATAAAAGTCACGTGTTTATAAGCGGTCTTTCTCGCTTTTTATTCTTCTTCGCTAGCTCTGAGCGTAGCATATTTACACAGTGTTTACATTGCAGTCAGTACAGACTACATGGCGTAAAAATCCATTTGGCGTTCTTATTGCACGCCAAATGCCTTGCGCATTATCGTGGCATTCATACGCCTTTTTGTGCAAATGGGCAGAGCTATAAGTCTGAACTGAGGCAGTGCTGGTACAACTGGCTCCTGGTGAGGAGGGGGAGTGAGGAAAATGTAGACAGGAGAATGATAACAAAAGAATGAAAAGGTGGAGACAAGAGGAAAAAAAGGGTAAGGAGGGCTGGTACACCTGCTTGACCTCAGTAAACGGAGCACCTTTCGGAGAAGATTTAGGTTTGATAAAAAACAAAGATGGAGTCCTGTGCTTGGAAGGTGGGAGATAAAGAATTAAATGACAGGAGGCAGAAAAGGGAAATGAAGTAAGTCTTCACTGCAAAGGTCAAAGAAGAAAAATGGTGAAGTGAGCAAGAAGCAAAATGTCAGGAAAGGCCTGACAGCAGAGAATAACATGACATCCTCAATCTGTGTGTGTTTTTTTTTCTAGGAGAGGCATGCTCAGGAGGTGCGCAGGAACAAGGAGTTGAAAGAAGAAGTGACAGCGTGAGAAGCCCCAACACGTCCCACCTCCAAACCCCCCCCCCCACCCACCACCCACCACCACCACCCCGACCCCAAGGAACACCCCTCTCCCCACCTTATCCCACATGTCCCCACCGTCCTTCTCCACCCCTCCGCCATACTCCCCCATACTACTATGAAACTACCACAGCCTGAGACGCCACCCCGAGACAGTGGGAGGTTCAAATGGGGTTGGGGGTGGAAAAAAAAAGCAAAAATAATTTAGAAAAATTAATGTCTCCCACCCACCCACTCTTCCCAAAAAAAAAAAGAATGTTTTTGCTCCGTTTCAAATGAGAAGAAAAGAAAAAAAATTGACAAGTGACAAGTGGGTATTGGTTTCTGTAAATACTTCTTTTTTTGTTATATACAGTACGATACAAGCAGCAAAAGTATTGATTGCAGTGTGCCATTTTTTTCTATATAAGTTTCCTCTCCCTGCTTATATATGGATGTAATAATTCATTTTCATGTTTTCCTTTTTGTTCATTTCAGCCTGAGGATCATTTCAGGCGTAGGTGTTTGTTGTGAGTTTGCCAGATAGCTGATGTTTGCAGCGGCGACTGGTTTGCGTCCTCCCAAGGCCCGCATGCTGGCTCCGTTCCCCTCGTCCCTCCGAGTGGGCGTTTACTCATTTGACCCCTGCAGATCTGGAAACAAAATTGGATCTGTGTTTGGTTGGAGTGATTTTCCATCCAGTTTATGCCAATGTACCAATTAGCGAGGGAAAGCTGGCAGAAGGAAAAGGGGACGGTTTGCTTTCTGTGGGGGCCGCAAGCCGTCGCTGCACATTCACTCCTGCGAGGTAGATGGTGACTGTACCGCAGGAGAACACTATAGCATTTAATGAGCCCATCCTCATCCTCCCTTCCCCTCCGTCTGCAACCTCTTCATCTCTCCACATACTGTAGAAGCACTCGCTCGCACGCTCTCCACTTGGGCAGGCATTTAGCCAATCATAGCGCAGAGCTCATGAGGAGCTCGCTAAATTCTGTCCCATCTGGCACCGGAAAAGCTCACATGACGTCCCTGGCCGATGGCGGGGCCTCTTATATTCTTCAGAAACAAGCTTCCGATCACGCGTTACTGTACTATACAACACAACTGAGGTTTATCTCAAGAACGCTGGAGTGCAAAAACAACTTGTTACTGTGAATCTTAAATCGGAGAAAACACAAATAAATTCCACCTTTCTCCATTTCATCGAGGCTAGAGTAGTGCGCAACATCATCTGGAGTCATCGCACTTCACTCCAAGACACTGTAAACGCCACCGAAAGGTCGGCACAAGAAAGATATTTAAGCCATAACGGGTACAGCTGCAGCAATGATTCATGAACACAGTGTTTCCATCTGTAAAGGTGTACATGAGCGTATTAAAGTATCGGGATGACGGTGACACACGCACAGTAGGCCCATAGATGTGTGTGAGTGTGTGTGCGTGTATTGCAGAAATGGCAGGTAGATAACAGAGTGTTTTGTGATATCGACCCGGTGGAGTATAAACCAACACCGTTACAGTGTGTAACAACAAGTACATCACAGACAGAGACTATCCTACCTGCCTCTCTCTCTCTCTCTCTCTCTCTCTCTCTCCTCTGTCCATCTGTGTGTTTCCCTCCTCTCCACGTATATCTTTGTGAGCAAGCAGTGGTTAATAAAGATTTGGGGTTCAGTGAATGAAACTGGCTTTGAGAGTGGATTCTTTCTTTTAGAAAATCATTTGCCCCTTATTAGACTTTTTTTGTTACACAATTATGTTGAGTAAAACCTCTGAAACTATGATATGGTGAAAAAAAATACGCTTACCTTTGAAAATTGTAGAAGCAGAGTGGAGGTTTCTGGCACGACTTCACCTACTTCCAAGGTGCACGGAGAAGGAAAAAGTCTGAAGTGGTCAAAAGTCCAGCAACACTTGTAGTATAAAGACCAATGCGTTTCGGCTTGTGGCTTCATCAGGGTCATCATGAAACCTATTACAAACAACATTTGAAGCAAAACAATTCAAAGAGTTAAAAAAAGATATGAAAGATAACCAATCATATACATCCACACACATATCATCCAATGGCTATCCTGTAAAGGTGGGTTGGGTAGATGGTCATGTGGCTTCAGGCCAATCGTCGTCCCAGACTGGCAGAGAGGCAGAGAGGCAAGGGGAGTGATCTCTGAAAATTAGGCCCAATTCCAATCCGGGCCCTCCAACCTTCCACTCCATGGTGGAACTCCGTTTGTATTCAGCTGGATGAAGCACCCTTCTTTAAGGTGTCGGGTATGAATACAGCGGCCACCTCGGGATGAACTTCCCTCTCTCCGGCAAGGAAACTATAAATAAATATCAGAAATACTTTATTGAGTTACGTTATAGTTGCTCCCATTTTAGAATAGAAATATAAAACATAGAGAATTTATAAGAAAATATAAATAAGAAGTATGTAAAATATATATATAAGCCTACTATAATATAACAACAGTGCAAATAATAGTGGTAAAAAATGGGATCTATGATTAAGTGTGTAAAAATGAAGAAAGAATATTATTTTAAATGTACAGTATAAATAAATGCAGTATTAATGCCAGAATAAACCAGAGTATTGCACAGTTGAAGATTATTATGGGGTTGTAGCTGCTGATATGTGTAAACAAATAATAAATAAATATGTATATGTTGTATATCAATATACAACACTTTGCATTCAAATGAATGCAACCGTTTCCGTGACTAGACAAGTGTAGGCCTATATTTGATCCTAAATAGGCCTACAACATAACCTTTAAGTTTTTAATATCTGTATGACAATATTAAATGTCCTGTGAGGAGGCGAACAGAAAAGGCTATTAAAGACACAGCTACATCTAGTGGATTTCTTTAGCATAACGTACCTAAACCGAGTGGTAGAGATGCTCAATCAGGTTGAGATTATAGTGACTGAAAATGTGCTCTACCAAACAGTCAAGCAAAGGGTTGTGACAAAAGTTTAGTTTGATGTTTTACAGTGTAGAAACTGGTTACTTACTGCAGATGATAAGATATGATCAGTTTATAAAATATGATTCATTGTGAAACATTAAACAACGCATCAGGGAATCTGTGTCAGGATAAACCCCTTGAGATGTATCATCTCGTTTTCGAGGGGGTCCCAAACAAATACTCACGAAAAAAATTTGTAAACAGAACAGTACAAGACACAATGTTATACAACACAACAGTGGCAAAACAGACAACAAATAACCAAATAAATAAACTAAATATCTAAGGGAGGGAGAAAAAAAATAAAACATTGTCCGTCTGTTTTAACATGAGAAAACAAAACATTTTTAAATAATCAAAAATGATGACAGAGATCGGATTTTTAAAGGTAACTTATTCCGATCAGAAGGAGCCCCAAACATAAAAGCTTTTTACCAACTTCTTTAGATACAAAGGGGACTATAAAGAGGATCAGTATCTTAGTGAAAAATGTATTTAATTTATTAAATTATACATTGCCAGTGTATAAAGTAAGACAAAGCAGCACATTGATAAGCTACAACATACAGCGTACAAGTTAATGCATCACTAATAATTCAATCTACATAATAATATATATATATAATAATAATAATAATAATAATAATAATAATAATATAACACTTCCAGGGTTAAAGGCGTCATTCTGCATTAGGCAATTAGTACTTTTGGTACATTAAGTACATTTGTTAAATATTTTTTTAAATGCAAAGTTTAATTGTAACATAATTGAGTTATTGCCACTTTTACATAAGTAAATAATAAGTCTTAGTACTTCTTCCACCACTGTCCTCTCCCTATTGATGAAGTACCATTAATGACCAGCTAGGGGAGACAAACGACAACTTGTCTCGACTGAACATCTCACTGACCTTGTGGGTTTTTGGCTGCAGTGAAGGTTACATCACCACCTGGCTCTGCTGCATCATCCTCTGTAATAAAAGAAAAAAGGTTAATGTAATAAAAGATAAAAAGGTTAAGGAGAACGACGAGAGGCACCGGAGGGGGAAAGAGAGAGTGTACATTTTGGAGAAATGGATAAAAGAGAGCAGCGAGGGATATTTTGGCGAGCGAGTGAACTTTCGAGGTGACGGCGTGCAGGAGCTGAGAACAGAAGGTGCAGCTGGTGCGAGCTCAAACGATGGCAAAGGGACAAAACTGTCCGCACACTTCCTTTCTCACAGTTTTTCACTCCCTCTCTTCTTCTCTCCTTCTCTCCCCTTTGATCCCCGTTTTTTTCCCTCCATATCCCACTCTATTCTCCCATCCCTCCTTTCTTTCTTTCCTTCTTCATCCTCTTCCAACCTTCCCTCCCTCCTTCTTCCCTCCTCATCTAGTTCCCACGCAGCACACGGGGGCCAGCCGGGCCGCTATTGTCCAGGATATCCCCTCCTTGTTAATGGTTTCCTGTGCACACACAGAGGGCTGCTGAGAGAAACAAGCAGCCTCATCTGATACCAAGCGTCGCCACGTACTGCACACACACACACACACACACACACACAACTGCAGGCATCAATAAGCAAACACACACGTTCACACGCACACTTGGACAAACAGAAATGCAAATGAACATAAAAAGACGCTGATAAAGCCACGGGTGATTTAACAGAACTCTTTTATTACTTGTCATTACCACCAGCGACAACTCTGAAAAGCTGAGAAATCTGATTTGTCAGTGCTTGCTTGTGCTTTGTACAACCAGAACATATACAAACTCACAGTGAGGTTTATCAGGAGACACCGAAATATCAGGTGGAAAGCAGGAAACTGAATTGTATTGCCTTGTTTTTACTGCAACTACAAATGAGCTCCCTCTTGATAATTACAGATCGATAACGCTGCTACTTTGAACGGGAAATAACTTGTGAACAAGGTGACATAAATCACCCAAGCATTTTAAAACAGCTGGTCCAAACTGGTAAAAACATATGTGAACCCTCAGTTGTTGAGGCAAAATTTACTGTAGAGAGGAAACATAACTTAGGGAAGCTTAAACAATGGAGCCCCATACGAACATCAGAGCGTGTGGGTGAATTTATTTCAACCAAGCTGGTAGCTAACTGCTGCTCCCAGTATTTAGTCAAACAAACACCTGGTTTCGGTTATTCCGCCCCATAAAATGCTGTAAAAAGGGGGTGACTCTCAGGCACGTCAAGCCCTCCTTTGACACCCCTCCTCTCTCTGTATGTAACCAACACTGGGTGTTTCAGCGCAGAGGGAAAACGAAGGGGGGGGGGGGACAGTTTCGCCCAGGAACTTGACGGGCGGCGACTGCTTGACCATCTGGAAAAGCCATTCCTGATCGGCTGACAACGGAGGGTGAAACTTCTAAAAGGGGGGCGGGCAAAAACAGAGATCAATCACAATAAATCACTTGTTGCTTTTTAGTCGTGGTCCCCCTCCTCACTGTTTTTCTCTCTTCTATACAAAACACAACACATTAGCAAAAAGGTCCTATAGCTAGGTGAATCCTCTGTAGGACGTCATAGAAAAAATAGTAGCTGGGAAAATAAAAAGTCTTGTCCTTGAAAAGTCCAGCTCAGCTGGGTCGAGTCTAGATAGTGTCGAGGTTCTCATCTGAGTCAGAAAGCTCCTATCTCCATCCCCCAGGGTCTGTAGGGTTTGCCCACGCTGGATGTCGGGATCGGGGCGCCGAGGGCGGCGGCGGGGGAGATGATGGGGAAGGCGCTGAAGGGGAAGGGGAACGCCGAGAGGGAGGAGAGGAGAGGAGGGGAGAGCTTGGACGCCGACGAGGAGACGAGGGCGGGGTGTGGGACGGTGGCGGGAGCCGCGGTGGTGGGGGGGACCCGGATCGGGCCTTGATCCGAGTGGGGGGTGGCGCTGCCGCTGCGCCTGCCCGGGACGTGAGTCTCTGCGGCCGACGAGGACGACGAAGAAGAGGAGGAGGAGGAAGAGGCGGACGCAGATGAGTGAGGAGTTTGTGGGCTGCTGGTGGCGCTGCGTGGTAAAGGCGCCAACGTCGCCCCCTGTTGGTGCTGGAGGAGGAGGGGGTGCGTCAGGTGGGCGGGAGGGGATCCGAACGCGGAGCCCCACGCCAGGTGACTGAGCCCGGAGTGAGCCTCTCTCTGACTGGCGTAGTTGTTGAGGTGGGAGACCAGGCGGATCCGCAGAGGGTCCGTACCGTCCAGGCCTTCGATTATGCTCAGATAGCGGGCCGTCTCCGCCAGGCACTCCCTGAAACCCAGACCACGGTAGTCCATCGCCAGGGCGTGGGCGTCGAAATAACCTGAGGGGAGAGGAAGAAGATTAGTTTAAAAAAAAGTCACCTGAGCTGCTACAAAACTAGTTTGTCCAGAGTTGAAGGATCTGACACGTGTCAATATGCTCCCGGCTTTGAGAGTAAATAGTCAAAACAAGACAAACCAGTTTATAATCTAGACTTTTCTTTTATTAATTTGTGAGTTTATTTATTTTTTATTTCTCTTAAGAATGAGAACCAAAAGTATTCAATGTCCAGTTTTTTGCCCTCTTTTTTTGCATATGGTATTTTTCTGTACCACCAGATGGATCCCACACACACCTTTGCCTCCAGCAGCGTGAAGCATCTTCAGATGGTCAACTGCCATCTGCAAAATCTCTGCTTTCTCCAGTTTGGCTGAGCCCTTCAATGACAAAAAAAGGAGCCAATTAAGACATAAATAATAATCCACAAGAGCATAAATGAAAAAAAGTGGTTCATATTTTTGAATTTTAAAAAATGTAAAGTATACATTTCTATATTGTATAAGTGATGTTAAAGTGGTGTTACCTGTTTCTCAAAGGCGCTGGGGACCAGTCTGCGGAGCTCACTGAGGCTGTTGTTGATCCGATCCCGGCGCCGCTTCTCAATTATCTGAGCAAAGACAGAACACATAATATTGGTTAATTTCAGAATAAGAGCATATGACAAAGATATGACATCGTGCACAAGGTTTCCAACTGCAGAAAATTATTTTCCTATGTAATAAATGTACTTACTCCTCGACGCCTTTTCCTCGCCTGCACTTGAGTGGTTGTTGTGGGAGACAAGGAGCCGAGAGGAGAGCTCATGTTCCTTAAAAGACACCAAACAGAGAGGATCAATCAATGTTTTTTTCGACATGATTCATAAATATTAAAGCTATTTCATATCAATTAGTCTGAACCGCTTTCTACTTACCCATTCTCATCCGCGCTCTCCTTCTCCACCTCTATAGTCTCATCCAGCTCGCTGTCCGAGGAGCTGAAGTCGTGATTCCTCTTCATGTTGATTCGTCCACAATAGTCCTCGTTCACTGAGCCTGTTGTTATGTCCTCCAGACGTGCGACTGTCTGCCTAACTTTGCCCGGAGAGCCTCCCCGTTTGAAGCGCTCAGCTTTCCCACGGTGTCATTTCAACGCTGGGGCCGGCCAACAGGGGCGGGGCCTGCGGACCGAACCGGCCAATCACAGAGCGGCCGTGGGGTTTGAGTGACAGCGCAGTTGGCCCAAGCACATCCGAGTGCGCTTTGACGAGTCAGAGAGGAGGAAAAAAGTGAAGACATCTCACTCTGCAGGTATTACTGGAGGCCGTGGAAGTGATTTAA
This sequence comes from Sebastolobus alascanus, assembly GCA_916701645.2. Taxonomy (NCBI): domain Eukaryota; kingdom Metazoa; phylum Chordata; class Actinopteri; order Perciformes; family Sebastidae; genus Sebastolobus; species Sebastolobus alascanus. Next base: position 2,763,909 of record CAKAOJ020000025.1, on the reverse strand, counting down.
AACTGTCAGTGAGGTGTTTTATTATGAAAACACCTTCATTTTTACACCAAAGCTATTTTTGCCATCCAGAACTAAATCTTTTGAGAAGTTTATATGTTTATAGTTTAAAGTTTATATATACTGAACAGATCTCCCTGGAATTGTAGATGTTAAAATTTCCATTGTTATTCCTGAGCACCTCTCGTCCACGGTGGTTTCAAATCTGAGATTTAAAGTTTATTTTAGACCTTGGAAACAGCAGTTAGACAACTCAACTGTCTGCTGATGAAGACTGTGTGATGTGTTCAAAAGCTCCAAAACAGTCTCTGAATGGAGCTTGTGATGAGATTGTTTCGTCATGGTCGACCTAATGGCTTTCGGTGGGCAGCTCTTTTACACCGGCCATCTTTGTAGTCTTGTCATTGTTTCCAAATTGGTGTAATACTTCCGTTTTTTTTCCAGATTTTTTTCCAGATTTTTTTTCAAACAACTCAAATAGATTATAGACCACACAAAGAAGACTTAAGCCTGGTTTATGGACGCCGTAGTGAAGCAAGAAAAATTACATCATCACGGCTTTCGCGTGATGCGCGAAGGCTCAGCTCCGTTTCGGAGCATATTGCGAAAAACGAACAACGCGTTGAGCATAAACGCCTCTGAGCATGCTAGTAGCACGCAAGCCATCTATGAAGGCTAAATGCTGGTTCTCAAATAGTGTCATGTAACTATTTTCATGCCTTTAGTTTCTTATTAACTCATTAGCTTTATATAATTTCCTCCTTCCATGCCTCAGTTGGTTTTGGCCCTTTTGCCTGAAAGGTGTAGCTTTAGGGTTTCTAATCGCACTAGACATCGGAGTGATTCATCTTCCCAAACATAGAGGATCTTTGGAGAAACTTTTGACAGCGGTCCAATGGACTTTCGGTCCGTGACTGCCCCCACCCATGGGCGCCCCCCCCCCCCCCCCTCCTCCCCCCGTGTGTCCCGGTGGTGATGAGGAGTGGCTGGCCGGCTGTCAGCACGCGCTGGCCGTGGGAAAGTTCCCTCACCGGCGCTGATAACCAATCAGAGGCCGGCGGCCGTCTCCGGCGCTGGAATGAATGGAGCAATTGGTCGGGGCGACGGGCGGTCTGCGAGCGAGCGTGTGAACCTGTAATCCAATACTAACTCAGCCCGGGAGCAAGAGAGACAGGAGAGCACCGCCGCAACCAGAGGAAGCCACCAAGTCTAATCTCACCCCACAGAGAGACCTCATGCACCGTAAAGACGCTGTGGGGACTTCAAGTACTCTCCACAAAAGGGCCATAATGCAATCAAAGCAGGTCCCTTTTCCCCCCTCTCGAGTCTCCACATCATCACCACCACAAGACCGGTGGCTCCTATAATGGTCACACTCCCCAAACCATTAGACAGAGCTGCTGGTGTGTGTGTTTGTATACACGGAGGGCTCGCGTTACTGCGTGTGGAGCTGGAGCTCTTCAGTGGAGGGTTCTCCTGCAGGGACCGGACTGTGGCATATTTAAATAACAGACTGAGGATAATGTCATTTAAGATGGGCTATTGCATAACTTAAATCACTTTACGTCAACATGTAACACCACTTTCTGCTTTAAAGGACCAGTGTGTACGATTTAGGGAGGGGGTTTATTGGCAGAAATGGAATATAATATTCATAACGATGTTTTCATTCATGTATAATCACCTGAAACTAAGAATTGTTGTGTTTTTGTTAGCTTAGAATGAGCCCTTCATATCTACATAGGGAGCGAGCGTGGATGGAAAAAGAGAACTGGATACAGCCCCGTTCATTCGGCGCATGAAGCAAAAAAAGTTCAAAAGTCCGACAAACACAAGACTTTCATCCAGGGACCTGTTCGTGTCCCGTGCGTCACGTTACAATCAGCTGTTCGTTTGTGTCCCGTGTTCACAACGTTCAGTGTCATTTTCACTGTACAATCGTATATTAGTTTTAAGCCCAACCGTGTAGTTCTTTCCTAAACATAACTATAGTGGTTTTGTTGCCTAATCCTAAAGTGAAGCCAAGGGGAACTACAGTGGTTTTGATGCCGAAAAATTTAGTGACGCCGAGGGGCGGTATGTGACGAGTTGGGATGAGAACGTGTTGAGCAAGCGCACTAGCGTTTCCATTAACCCGGCCTCCCAACCGCTCGGTCACATGAACGACAGCAAGAAAATAACTCTGGATTGAGCTATTGGTGAATTTCACAACTTTTAGGAACAAATGATTTAAATAAGGGCTGTTCAAGTGTTCGTACTGAGAAGTTGATTCACCTCAAAAAAATTATCCGCTGAGATACAGACGTCTCTTTCCCGATGTAAGTCTATGGGGAAAAGTCTTCCTGGGCCCAATGGCATCACGTGACGGACATGGAAGTTGTAATTACACAATTTGGCCACTATGTCAAATCAGCTCCAAAGCCCGGTGCCGTCACTGGAGGCTTGGGAGCAACCGGGTCCTTTTCCACGCAGTCCGACATGTTTCTACAGTAGCCCAGAACGGACAAACCAAACACACGAGTGGTATCGATCTTCTAACTTCTAACTCTCGCGTCACTTTGGGGTCGCAATAAACACCTGTTCAATGATGCGAATTAAACAAAAACACTTGCTTCGGTTTAGGCAACAAAACAACAAGGTTGGGATTAAAACTACATTGTACAGTGAAAATGTGACTTGTCGTGTTTGTGTTTGTTATCTTGCGTTTGTTGGACCCATCCAACTTTTCGCTCTTTAATCTACGTCACCACACTCCCGGCACTTTCCCTGTGCGTTTACTGTCGCCGCGGATGGGTTTACATTGTAGTTAATGGAACGTCTCCTATCAAACGCCGACGGCCGTGACAAAGCCTCTGTATTTGTCGCCCTGGGAATGAGAGTGGGCTGGCTGCTCAGACCTGTTATCTATAATATAAGAGGGCTATATTCATTACGACTTTACCTTAATTAAAAACAATCATATGACGTCCATACTAATGGTAATATATTGAAATATCCTTTGACATAAAATACTTCATATAAGAAATTCCTACAGGGAGAGAAATCATGAACTTAAAAAAAAATAACTTAATATATTTCATTCATTAAATTAAAACTTGAATTGACATGCGTGATTTGAAAAGCCAAAACTGAATGTGACACTATTAACAAAAACCCCCCCCAAAAAAACACTTCTCAGTTTCACAAACATCGGCTCGTTAACACTGTTTTGCAAATCCACATTGGAACCGGTTGGTACCGGTAGCACACTGACATTTCATCCAACTTGCCCAACCGTCTGAAAAGGAAAACTTTGTTTTAAAATGCCAGTAAAGGTCACTTTCTTATAAGTAATGCTCCCTGCGAAAGTGAAAGGCTTATAAATAAAGGCTATGAATGAGGCGGGGAAATATGCACTGCTGTATGAACATGCAATGAGGAAATCATGATTCATCAGAAATGAAAACGATAATTGCAACATGAATCAAACACACCGCCGTTCATTCTCTCTCTGGGGGGAACGTACTGTTTCTGATGTTTATCTTGTGCTAATAAAGAATAACACTAAATTATAGATCATTAGTCATGACTAACCTCCACACACATACACACACCCACACACACACACACACACACACACACACACACACACACACACACAGTGATATGGTGATCGTTATCAGTGGGAGCCGAAAGCAACCAAAGGCGTATAACAGTCATCACAGAGAGAGGAGGCTGCCTTGTTTGGTTCATATGAATGAGAGGAAGCACTTAGGGCTGTTTTCATCTTATTGTTGTCGTACAAGGCTGCAACGCTCATAGCAGGACGCACACACATTCATCCAACTCATTATTGGTGTGTGTGTGTGTGTGTGTGTGTGTGTGTGTGTGTGTGTGTGTGTGTGTGTGTGTGTGTGGGAGTGTGGGAGTTGCGTTCACACACGTCCGAGTTCATGCAACCTGAGGCCTTTGTCACAATAAACACAGGTGTGCATCCACATTAGTTTCTGACTGTGTGTGTGTGTGTGTGTGTAACGAGGGGGAGTGGGACGGTGGGAGGGTGGGGGGTGAGCCCTCTTGTTGTATTTCAAGTTCACCCAGAGTTCCCACGCTGTTATTTTCTGCACGGCTGTCTTTGTTCTACCGGTCTCATCACATGTTGTGATTAGTAGAGCCTTTCAGGGGCCGCCCTTTGAAGGTGAGGGCCCGCTACACGACATCATCAAATCCCCACCCTCCTCCTCCTCCTCCTCCCTCCTCCTCCTCCTCCCACCCTCCTCTCCTCCCGCTGCAAATCAGGCCACCAAATCGACTGAAACTCGGGGCCAAAATAATCAGCTTTTCAGTGACGGTTCACCTCCGTTGCTCTCTCTTCTCTCTTGTATTAGATTCTCTATTTTCTTTCATGTGTAATTTCCTGTTTTCATATATTTTCCTTGTTTTGTTAAACCGCATATCCTCGCTCTGTCTTTTCTCCCTCTCAATCAGTACTGAGATTGAACCCCAAAATTTTGTCTCCAAACCCACTCTTTAGCTGCCAAATCCTCTCAAACGCTGAATATTGATACGCGTGGTTAAGGGTCAGTTGAAAGGGGGAGGCATGTATTTAGAAATGTGGATCGTCCCGACATTTTGGCCAGAAAATGATACGTTTCCACGTCTTCTGCCCGCTCGCGCTGTGCAATCAAAAAGGGTTTCGAATCTCAGTTTATTAGTAAGCCACAAGTGCATTTTTTGACGGCAATAACATGTCATCAGTGCCGACATGAATTGAGTCTAGACTGTCTTACCAGAAGGAAATGGTTGGAGTTATGCGTGCACGCTCGGGCTTTGAAGTAGGCAGATTTCACCAATAAACTCACTTCAGTGCTGTCCATATTTTCTGCGTTAAGTGTAATTACTTCTGCTGTACATATTTACACAATGGCCCACATGTCATCAGGTGTTTAACTGTATGAGTTTGTTTGGATTCGTTTTCCTGCAAAGAGCTCGTGTGGAGGTACATGACTTCAGTGAGCGTAAATTAAGCCGAGCTGCAGTGTTGACGGAGTGACGATGATGAATGATGTTGATGTATAATGTTCAGGAACTCTCAGTTACTCCTTAACCAAACAAAGTCACTTTAACTGTTAACTGCTTGAAATATTCTTGGTGGTGTCCGCCTCATGATTTCATCATCAGAAATAATATTAACAGACACAAAACGCAAATAAGTAAGGTTGATTATACAATGTACAGTATGATACAGTGCTTATTGTCAGGGTCAAAATGAGGGTAAACCAGTACAAAGGAAATAAATGTCTAGAGGGATAAACAGAACCAGACAACATGTGAACCGGCTCTGAATAACAATAAAGTATCGGTTAAACGGGCTCACCACTTCCTCCTCTTTTGGTCAAATAAATCAGATCCCGGCCGACTCAGCTGAACGCTGATATTAAAGGACAAAGATGGTGTTTTTTAGGTTTATACCGTGTCCAACTTTTTTTGTACAGTATAAAAAAAAATTGTCAATTTCTTTTATAAACCCCACAAATCAAAAACTTGCCTCAGGGCTTTACAATCTGTACAACATACAATTACCTCTATTCTTCTAACCTTAATTTGGAAAAACTACACCAAAATATACAAAACGTTTGTGTGATTATGTCATAATACATGCAGAGTACATTATTTGTTTACTGATTTATTACACGTTCAATAGACATGAAAATCACTTGAAGAGTTGATAACAGTTTAAGCTAGAAGGTCTGTAAATACAAAGCCTTTATTTGATGATGTCATAGTTTCAGTTTTATTGTTGTTGTTATTGTTGTTGATTGTTTGATTTGAGTCGTGGTTTTTGCTCTTTTTATTAATAATAATAATAATAATAATAATAATAATAATAATAATAATAATTTAGTTAAGGGGTCTTTAAATATGATAATAAAATAATTGCAAGAATATAAAAAAAAAATGTAATTGCAAAAGGAGTAAAAAAAAGTAGACAGAAGTTGTAGGAAAACTGCAGTAGACTTGGTTCATAATGTCAGCAAATACAGCTACCTGGTGTCAGTACCATCAAACACACTGAGGCAGGTTTACCACCCTTTTTTAAAGATCCACTCCAGAAATTTTGAATTAATACTGTCTATAAACTTGTTAAAATGTCTTAAAAGCATATTCAATCCCTCAATTGAAAAACCCATAATCAATGAATATGCAAATATTTTTCATCTCAAAAGTTACTACTGGAGTGTTACTACTCAGTGTTTGTGCGCAGGAGGCTTCAAGTTTCCAAGTCACACTTGTGTAAGTTGTATATTGGACAATTGGCTTCCAGTCGTAATGTCATAACATCACGCTCATACGTAAACGTATTAAACTCAGATTTAAGGTGAGAACAGAAGCGACTTTCCTGCTCCAGCAGATGAATATGAAAACAGTAACAATAAGCAAAACACATTTTGAGTGGAGGGGGGCTTAAATATTAAGTTAACTGTGTATCTCTGGCTTTGCTAAAAAAACAACAAATACTACAGTTTTTTGAAGGTGTGACCTTCAGTGAGTCAATGTGCGGCGTCTGCAGGTTAGCCACAGACAGATGTTCGTCCGCTCGAAAAACAATACGGCGAGGCGCTCTCTGGTGAAACCCTGCGGAGGGCGAGCCTTGTTATTGTTTATAAATAGAGCTGTGTGGACCGCTGAGGAAGGCTAACTTTGTTTCCCCTGACAGGGAGAGGAAGCGACGGCTAATTCTGCTCCAGACGTGTGTGACACCCGACCATTGTGCCTTAGAGAGAGAGGGGGGGGGCGAGGGAGAGAGAGACATTGTTTATGAATGTGTGTATTTAGGAGGGTGTGTGAGAGAGACACCCTAGTATTGTCCTTCAGGAGGGTGGGGGTTTGAACGTGGTTGCATTGTTTGCTCACTGACAGTCCCCTGTGAGTTTTGTTGACGGGGTCCTCTCCTACACGTTGGTTCTATACAGAACAGAGTTCTCAGTGTGTGTGTGTGTGTGTGTGTGTGTGTGTGTGTGTGTGTGTGTGTGTGTGTGTGTGTGTGTGTGTGTGTGTGTGTATTGAGGAAGTGAAGGATGTGTCAAAGTTGACCCACTGACACTCATCTCCTTCTTGTCTCCCCATGGGAAGTGTTCGAGGGCCTCCCTCTGTCACACACACAGAGAAACCGACTCTGTCTCGATGACACAAGTCAAATGTCTTTTTTTCTCCTTTTGTACTCTGAATGATTTATTTATTTATTTATTATTGTTATTATTATTAATAACTTTATTAAATACAATTTTTTTTCTCTAATGACCCAAACTTGACTCATAGTTTGGTTTCTGTTAACTGTTTAGCTGACAATCTTATTCATTAATTGCTTCGTAAAGCAACTTATAGTGCTGCTTCCTAAGAATTTACAACTGTCATTTTACTTGCATAAAACAAATCATGGTCTTCGCACATTGTAGACTTGTAGATACTGTAATGCATCTGCTAAAAGTTAGAAAAACTAGAATGTCAAAAAATTGAGTTATAATAAGTAGAAGAAGATAACAAATAGTGGTGCATAATGTAAATTGGTTATTGGTTATGCAAATACCATAGCTGAAAAGACCAAAACCAGTCCAAAACCAACAATGTTATTTCAATGTTTTCTCATACAACGGTTCGTATGATATCTTACGAAAAAGCTATTCCTCATTTTTTGTGCGTTTTCCTACGAATGTCCAGCAACACGTGACGCACGTGTCAATTTCCGCTCGTTACATGCATACAGTCTTTAGGAAAATATCGACTTGGTTAGGTTTAGGCAACAAAACTACTTAGTTAGGTTTAGGAAAAGATTGTAGTTTGGGTTAAAATAACTCTGGTAAAAACGGAAGTTACATGAGAAGAAAATCAACGTTAACTTCTGGTTTCACTCGGGGTACAAACACCGGTCTCCTGGGAGAAAGTCCGATGTTTTGTGACCTACCCATCCACCCCGACCTCCTCACTATGTTGTCGCCCTTTATACTTCCTGGTTCACGTTTTTGTGGATTACATCCAAATTGATTTCAGGGTATACACATGAATTTTCGAAGGCATAGCTATGAACGGTGTACGAGAACAGCCCTTAGCTCATTGGTTCCTCCTGAAGATATATATTTCTTTTCCCGGCATGATTTCAATGTGCACGCAGCACCAGCCTCAGGTATCCAGTCGGAAAGCAGGCGGTCCGTGAGGCAAAGCATCACGGGAGTAAAGTAAAAAACAAAACAAAATTCAATTAACGTTAGTCTAACGTAGTTTTAAAATGTTTTCCCACATATTTTCATGTAAGAAAAGACCCAAAATGAACACTGTAAGTGGACTACTGGATTACTAGAAGTGAATTATTTAGACAGCATTTGTAAAGGAATGATTCTGTCCCGAGCTCTTTGATCCATATAAGCAGTTGATCACTGTATTAAGAAACGACTCATAAAAATATATAGTTTCATTTTTTAAAATTCACTCAGAAATGTCCTAGAACAGCTGGGTACTGTACTGGGCACATTTGTTAGGGGACTATTTTCAGCTGCGGATTAATACACATTTGGTGCTCGAGGGAATATCGGCAGCAGGACGGTGTTGGTGGGATTGTCTCAAATAAACTACAGTGCCCATGTTGATTTTAATGAGAGAACACGTCACCTAGTGCAACAGTGTGTCTCATTAATTTTACTTTTTGTTTTTATTTTTATTTTTTATTTTTTAAATCACTTTTGGACGCTAATGGAGGTCTACAGCACACATCAGGCTTTGGCTATACGGACTGTTACTAGGATCAATTAATTGTTGGTTTTAGCATTAGTTTGACTGAGTTTAGCTGAACAACTTCAGGAATAATCTGTTCTCGAGTCAGGGTGTGAGGGCTCTGAGGCACCTGTAGCACTTCCCAGACAGCAGAGTTGATGGACATATGTTGCAGAGATTACGTCTTTGATTTTTTTTGGCTACAGGAAACTCAGACGACCTGAACACGCCCCCTTCATCTGCCATTCTGTGATCTCCTAAATGGGGTACTAATCCTCAGTCTGGTACATGTGATATCTACATTCAACAGGTGGATGGGAGTACTTCGACTCCCATTTGTTGCATCCTGTCAAGTCAAATCAAAAAGACTGAAGTACCTGCTGCTGGTGAATATTCACAGGATGTCATCATCAGCGCCGTCTGACTTTAATCTGGAGGTGAAGTGGGAAGTGGAGCGGCTGGTTTTGTGGGGGTTTGGGTGTGACTCATGTCTGGAGTCAGTGAAACTCCTGGTGGGTGGTCACTGTGAGGAGAGAGAGAGAGAAAGTCAGAGAGAACAAAGGCAGTTATTTAACTTTCATCTCAGCTTGAGGTAATTATTCGCTTTGAGTTTGACCCAGTCACACTTTCAAACTGGCCTTTAGCCCTTGGCAAACTGGGAACTTTGTCCTTTTTTGACATTTTATATAATGAAGAGTATATAGGGCAGAAGTATAACCTGCTGGCATGCGACAGAAGTCACGAGTAGCGCAAGACGTTTATGGTTTGTGCCCTCAGATTGCCTCAAATTTGATCCTTTGATATGGCTGCAGCGTGATCTCTGGGCCAGACAGGAAGGTATGTCGAAATTGTGAGGCGAAACACAACATTGGTTTCACGCATTTGTCAAACACACACACTCCTAACGGCACACCAACTTCTAATCACTCGTCTTTACCCACTAATTCGATAACGAGCCTGAACAGTGGAAACATGTTTTAACGTTTGACATTTGGCCTCGAGAAAAAAAAAAAAGAACAAAACGAGCCTCCCTTCATAGTCTTCGCAGTCCTGGGAGAAAGCAGCCACTGCCAACCCCCCCCCCCTCTCCTCTCCTCTCCTGCTGCAGCGAGGGGTTGCTGGTCCTCTGACCCCGGTAATGACGGCGGGTCAGGAGTCAGGTTGTGTGAAGGAACCGTCTACGTCTGCAGAGCGCGTGAGGAGCGCCTGGGAACCAGAGCTCGCCGTGTGATCCCGTGAAATTGATCTCTCCAGAGGGGACCAGTGGTGTGTATTTATTTTAATGTGTGGTGGTTGTGTGTGTGTCTGTGTGTGTGTGTGTGTGTGTGTAGGAGGGGAGCGACCGCGACAGGAGACACACCAGCGGAAATGGTAGATCCCAGTGGTTGGCCTGTCTTGCCGTGACCAGGGTGCCCTGTCTGCATGCCTGTCTGCAGCGGGAATGACAGGAGGCAGCGGAGGGAAAAGTCTGAGACGACTTTACACTTCGCCGTCTCCTGAGAGAAAGTAGCAAATTAAACCCTAAAATTGGCATTTCTCATGGTTAAATATAGCAAAAGGCGGCACGAGGCTATCAATCTCAAACAGCCAGCAGAGCAGAAAGAAATAATTTGACATTTTGGGGAAGATGCTTGTTTACTTTCTTGCTGATGACAAGATCGATACCACCCTCGTGTTTTTTTTTACGGTAAATCTGAAGCAAGAGCCAGCAACCAGCTAGCTTAGCTTAGCATAAAGACTGGAAACGGGAGAAATAGCTAGCCTGTCCTAAAGTAGCAAAATTCACATACAAGCACCTCTTATGCTGTAGTCACACTATGAGCGACAAAGCTTTAAAATGGCCAAGCGTGGCCAGCTATATTGTCGCCGTTGAAGTGTTGTTGAAGCGCTCATTGACGTATTTATGATGTTAAATAGCACTGGGAACTGAATAAATGCATAACATTTTTCTTCAAATTTTTAGACGGAACTGAACAGAAGTTGTGGGGAGAGAGACGGGGACCGGAAATGGTTCACCGTGTCATTGGAGCGCTGAAAAAGGGGTAGTGGCTAGAAGGTAACACGCAAGTTGCGAAACTCTTGCGAGATCGTTAAGGTCAGGCATTGACCTCAAATGGTTAAGGTTAGGATAGGTTGTAGGGCAGCGAGTCTCGTGAGAGTTTTTGCAAGTTTTGGCAATTTGCCCTCTAGACATGACCCCGAAAAAGTTGAGTTGATTGTAGTCTGTTGCTTTGTCGCTCGTAGTGTGAACACAGCATAACGCTCACTGATTAACACGTTAGAGCCTCTTGTCTGATTCATCCAACCAAAAAAGTGTACAAGAACAAGTACAAGTTGCGGTTTTGCGGGGGTTAATGTGCTGGACTATTTCTTGGCTCGGAGTAGTCACTTACTGGAGGACTTTATTATAGGACGGAGGCCGGCTAGCTGTTTTATAATAAGCTAAGCTAACCGGCTGCAAGCTGTAGCTTGAGGACAATTATGAGAGCGGTATCGATCTTCTCATCTAAGTGATTTGCCCAAAATGTTGAACTTTCCTGAACCTTCAAGTAGATTTTGCTTATACTTATAATGACGTACTTTGACTTAAGTAAATTTGCTGGTCTTCTACTTGTAGTGATTTTTTTTTTTTTTTTACAGTAGGCTATGTTATTTCTATTCTAGCTGTTTTCAAGATCAAGAATGACCTTTCGAACTCAACTTTTAAGCCAACACGGACGAAATTTAAACATCTACAATTTCATCACAACTGGGACAATGAGTTAATCTGCTGAGGAAGATCATGCGACAGGATCGAAAGCTCCAGAACAGCTACTAATGCACCTTGTGAGATTGAAGTATATTGTCTTCTTGTTTTAAAGTTGCAAATGCATCGTCTAATCCCATTAAACCACCTTTAAAATGAGTTTAGATCAGGAAGAGTTGTACATTAAAGAGAGCAAGAGACACATGAGAAGAGGTTGTTTTTATGTGTGTGTGTGTGTGTGTATGGTGTGTGTGTGTGTGCGTCGGTATCTGAGAGAGACAGATCCCTCCAGTGAAGGCCTGGCTGCTCTTTCATCTCCAGCATCTGCTATTCTTCTTAGAGCTCTCGGGCCGCTGTCTCTCTGCTCTGCCTATTTAGATGCAACCACTTCAGTCATATCTGCAGGCTCGTTATGGCAGCTACAAAACCAATCCCTCCTCGTGCTTATTCAATCACAGAGGGATCTCGTGAGCTTTTTTTTTGGTCTGTCTGCTCCCTCCCGGAGGCTTTGTGCAGACATTTCGAAACAATCAGATCTATTAGTTGGGACTTGTGATGTCTGATCCCTCCGCTGTGCATGGGGCCTGCGTGGAAATGCGGCGCGCCCCGTTCAGAAATTCCTTGAGGTTTGCGAAAAAAGAAAGAGAGAAATTTTGTCAAGAATTTACCACACCTTTGAAGCAATGCCACGGACGTCTTTAAGAATCGATATCTGTTGTGTTGTGATGGTAACAGACCAACTGGGAAATATTTGCACATTGCTTTCATTAAGAAACAACGCAATGGAGGAGAAAAGAGTAAAAATATAACAATGTGTTTTCCTTATGCACAATATGATGCAATATACTGTATAACAGCCTCCATAATACAAAAAGGCTGAGCAGTAGTTCGATATGTAAGGGATCATGTACAGCGAGCCGCTTCATTGTTGTGAAAGAAACCCTGACAGGGCGATGCCGAACTCTGATGCGAAGCCTTCAGGGTGATGTAAGATGGCATCACCCTGTCGGGGTTTCTTTCACAATAATGACCCGCTAATTGTACATTATCCCGCTTATTACACGGCTACTTACTGAAGAAATCAATGATTTGACACAAAAACGGTCCGCCACAGTCCGACATCAGAACTGCGCCCATAGCAACGGTCTGCTATAAAGAAATTACAGACCGCAGAACGCCGTGATCGACCAATCAGAATCGAGTATTCAACAACGCCATGTAATAATATTGTTTATCAACCATCAATAGATTCTATTGGGATTAATAACAGAAAATATCTATATTAACAGGGCTCAACTATAAGGATTGTCTGCTTGTCCGGGGCAAGTAAAATGCCACGTTGGGCTAATAAATCTAGCAACTCACTTGCTCGATTTGGCAAGTAGTAAAATAAAATGAAACACGTTATTTTTTTTCTGGAGCCCACGATTGGAAGTAGCTAAAGAGTGAACCAGTCTCGCTTCCTTCTCGTCTCTGCTGAGAGTTAGCGGCGGGTTTATAAGCTGAAGCGCAAGCGAGCGTTTCAATTATCCTGGAAACGGGAGATTAGTTGGTTGGCGTTAGAGGATATGGGCGAAACTCCAGATTCATTTTCTTAAATAAAGATTAAATATGAAAATTGACTTTAGTCTTAGTTGTTATTTGATAACGCTAACAAATAAAACAATTTGTATAGGGGCAAGTCAAAATTGACTTCGGGCAAGTAGCCACCCACTTGTGACCCATAAGCGTTGAACCCTGATTAATATTGTGTTATTGATTACTATCTGGCCACATTACAGTATACAATATAACATTTAGTAGCTGTTCTTATACTATTTATCTCATTAGAATGTTTTACGTAATGAAGCGCTGCCTGGTCTATTCACAAGCTACACATACAGTATGGCAAACTGTTGACGTAAATATTAATAATTGTCTATTTTCAGGTTGTTAAATCGATTCAATGTAAGAAAACGGTTTAGTCTGTGACATTATAAAAGGCTAATATGTTATTTAACATAAAAATATCGTAAAATTGTTGAAATGTTTTTTTATCCTTCAGCAGATTAGATACAACAATAAGTTTGTATGGTTGGCATACACTTTAATTGTAGTTTTGATGGTTCTTTTACCAGTTTTTAATTACTTGAGGAATGAAATTATGTTATTTTTTTATCTATGGTTATATTCTATGTGCATTTATTTCTTAGGTTTGTTAATTGGCATTGGTTAATTGTGATGGGAGCTCTGTCATTTCCATGATTTTCCATGATAAATATATTTTTCTGTCACAAAAAAATCTCCTCTCGACCTCCAATTAATGAAAAGGATTGCTTCAAGAAACGATACACGACATAATGTAAAACAGCTGATGATATAACAAAGCGTGATATAAGAAATAGTGTTGAGTTTGCAGATGACATGCTGGTGCTTTGTGCCCACACAAGTCAACTCCAGTGTGTTTGTGGGAAGTCACACACTCACCGGGCTGAGAGAGACGGACTTACATGTTGTCATGACATCACTCAGAGGCCAGATTCAAAACATTAATTAGACAGACTTCCCCGGCTTGTTTGCTTTTGGACTTGTGAGTGACGTGTGTATGCATTTGTGTGCATGCATGCACGTGTGTATCTGTGCGTGCGCACACATGCATGTTCTTCTGTGCTTTGTGTGTGGTGGCTTTGAGTTGAGTTTGGGTTCGCTCACCAACTCTTGGCTTTGCTGTGTGTGTGTGTGTGTGTGTGTGTGTGTGTGTGTGTTAGTGTGTGTGTGTGTCTGTGTGTGTGTGTGTGTTCGTGTGTGTGGGTGTGTGTGTTTTGTCACAGAGTGGTTAGCGCAGCGCTGATTGCTGTTTATTTGGTCTGTGGGTTGACACAGAGCCTAACAGTCAGGAGCGCTACTGACAGCTCTGTTTTTATTGGGTCCCTGAGGCCGTACCAACACTAACACTGGGGTCGCGCTCTTCCCTCTGTCCCCCGCACCCCGAAACTCCCACACCAAGCTTCCTGTCTGTGCTTCGAAATAACATACAGTAAATCATTATGATTACAACGAGATCTTTTCTAAATTGTAGAGGAAAAATACTGAGAACATTTCAAAAAGGACATTAAACTGTATCACAGTGTCATCGAGACAAAATGTGTGGCGGATTAATTTTAGAAAATCTAAAAGAGATTACAAGTAGGGCTGTCAATCGATTAAAACATTTAATTGCGATTAATCGCATGATTGTCCATAGTTAATCGTGATTAATCACTTTTATCACATTTTTATCTGTTCAAAATGTACCTTATAGGGAGATTTGTCAAGTACTTAGTACTCTTATCAACATGGGAGTGGGCAAATATGCTTGCTTTATGCAAATGTATGTATATATTTATTATTGGAAATCAATTAACGACATAAAACAATGACAAATATTTTCCAGAAACCCTCACAGGTACTGCATTTAGCATAAAAAATATGCTCAAATCATAACATGTCAAACTCTGACTTGACTAAACTGCTGACTTGACTATGACTTGCCCCGAACTGCATGTGATTATCATAAAGTGGGAAAAGGGGAGACTCGTGGGTACCCATAGAACCCATTTTCATTCACATATCTTGAGGTCAGAGGTCAAGGGTCCCCTTTGAAAATGGCCATGCCAGTTTTCCCTCACCAAAATTTAGCATAAGTTTGGAGCGTTATTTAACCTCCTTCACGACGAGCTAATATGACATGGTTGGTAACAACGGATTCAGGTTTTCTAGTTTCACATAATGCCAGTATCTTCACTCTAGCTATAAAACTGAGCCCGCTACAACCAAAAAATCGCAAGTTGCGTTAATGCATTAAAGAAATTAGTGGTGTTAAAACAAATTTGCGTCTTATTGTCGCATTAACTTACAACCCTTTTAAACCCTTTTTTTTAAGAATTAGAAGACTGATGCCACTCTCATGTGTGTACACTGTATCAAGCTACAGCCAGCAGCTGGTTAGCTTAGCTTAGCATGAAGATTGGAAACAGGGGGAAACAGCTAGCCTGGCTCAGTACAAAGGTAACAAAATCTGCCGACCAAGCACCTCTAAAGCTCAATGATTAACATGTTATACATTGTGTCTTTAATCCGGATAAAAACCAAGCCAGGCTAGCTGTTTCCCCCTGTTTCCAGTCTTTAAGCTAAGCTAAACTAAGCTAAGCAGCTGCTGACTGTAGCTTCATATTTACTGTACAGACGCAAGAGTGGTATTAATCTTCTCATCCATCTTTTTGCAATAAAGCGAATGCGCATATTTCCCAAAATACGTTGAACTTTTCCTATAAGAGGATTTTAAACGTCAGGTAGAAGAGCCCATATCATGATTCAAAACATAATGTTTCGGGGGAAAATCATGTTTTTACAACCTAGTTTTGGACATCATTCCAATTGGTTGTAAATACATTTTCCTCATAAACATAATTCCTGAGATCTGATAACATTTGAAGAGCAGAAACAAAGGAGAAAGTTTAAAGGATTAAACTCTCTTTTAAACATCTGTTAGATTTAGCATGGGGACTTGATTCAGCTTTGACTGTCTTTTTGTACCATGTAATGGGCAGTGATGACTGAAACCTTTTATTACTCTGGAAAAATGCAAAAATAAGTTTAGAAAAAAACAATGAATACAAGATGTTTTTGCTTGTAATAAGTAAATAAATCTGCCAATGGAAAAAGTGATGATTCGCTTGGTAAGATTTCTTGAAATAAGATGAAGTAATATATTTAGACCTTTCAAGATAAAAAGAGATCTTGAAATTAGCTGGCAAACTCATTTTTAGCTTTATTTCACTCGTGTTAGAAAGTGTTGTGTGTCATAATAAGCCTGTAATGTTCAAAAGTAGTATTTTTTCACTTAAGATATTCAAGACGCATTATCTGAAACACGACCCTATATCTCACTCAAATGGTACTTGTTATGTGATTGTATTTGCATTATATTAAGTGTTATGACTATAATTAGACAAATATACCTGAAAGAAACTGGGAGCAAGCACTCTTTTGCATGAGTGCATGGTATACAAATGATAAGTTATATGATACAACACATATAACACATAAGACAAATAAATGATAACATACAAAAAGATATCGATTGAAACAGTGACATAAAAAATTGTTAAATTTTACTGCCAAATAAGTGGCCGAAATTTTAATTTGTTCACAACGTGTGTGTGACGTTCTGACCGCTTCATCGACTGTTATCATAACCAACAGGAATGATGGCAGAAACTATGAAAACAAGAACCAGGTTGTAAAAGAAATGGATTTTCATTGAACTCTCCAAATCTACAAGTGTTGAATTGACCATCTAACCATCTCCGCCCCTGCACACACACACACACAGATGCAAGATAAACACATACACATGCTGACATGCTCAAGATGGTGTATGGTACATGAACACTTAGTCAACCATGTAATGTGACCCTGTCTCAGCCAACACACACACACACACACACACACACACACACACACACACACACACTGGTAAAGAGGTCACCGCTTTACCATCTGGTGGTCATCACACACACACACACACACACACACACACACACACACACACACACACACGGAGAGTCACACATAATGATATAATAACCTGTACTGTCCCACTCACTGGACTACCATGTCTGTCTCCTCACACAACCTCACCACTGACCCTGTTACACACACACACAGCTGACATCTCCCTTCACCGAGGAGAGCGTTGGGGGAGGAGGGGAGTGGGATGCCGAGATGGGACGGCTGTGTGGGTGTGTGTTAGTGTGTGTGTGTCCCTGCTGTAACGGCTGCTCCCGGCCGTCCACACAGCTGTCTGCGAGACACACTCACACACACAAACACACACACACTGAGCGGCTGTGAGAGTTCCCCCCCACGACTGCTTCCCAGGCCTGAGACTGAGAGAGAGGAAAGGAGGGGAAGCGGCTGGAAAGGATTACACACACACACACACACACACACTCACACAAAAACAACCACACGTGAAACATTATGCATACATACACACACATATACACAAACACAAATCTTGAAATGTTTGAGAATTCATCAAAATCATCTCTCGACCTCCCATTAAGTCATTAAGTCAAATCTAAGGTTTCTGGGAAGTCACACTAGAATGATGTTGGTTGTTTATAGAAATGACATCTTTTGGTTTAGTTGCAAAAGTCGAGATGGATGGTTGGGCTCTCTACTTTGACTCTGAGATTGGCGATCTCAGTTGGCGTCACAGTTCTTCTGTTAACCATGAAGGCAATCGTTCTCTAATCTTATCCGTGACCATGAACATTCTCTAAATATAGATTAAGTTGCCTAAATTTAACCACACCTTTAGCACAGGTAACGTAGATCTGAAAATACTCATTTAGGTCATTTTTGAGGACAGTGACAAACAGCGTATTTGATGTTTAGGTACGAGGAAGTGCTGGTGTTCGAGTCTTTTCTGTTTGGACTCGGCTATTTGTCAAATTCGTGAACGAAAACTATGACGAAATATGTTCGTCAACGACCTTTTTTCCCCGACTAAGACGAAACAATGACGAGACGCCACCGACGTTTTTAAACACTAACTGTGACTATATCAACATGCAATATTGTTGACGAAAAATGACGAGACTAAAATGTAGTTTAAAAAATTAAAACTTTACCAAAATCTCTCTTTATTTTCGTTGACAGAAAAAAGGAGACGAAATATTATAGTCTGTTTTTTTTTTCCAATGCAGCAGCTCCGTTCCCTGTGCTGCGCTCTCCGTATTACACCGGCAGCACACAATGAGCACACGACAAAGGTTTATATGATATCTTATGAAAAGTTATTCCTCATTTTTCATGCATTTTTCTACGAATGCCCAGCAACACGAGACCTACGTGTCAATTTCCGCTCCAGTCTTTTCAAAATGAACCTCCGCAGGTTTAGGCAACAAAACTACTTAGTTAGGTTTAGGAAAAGATCTTGATTTGGGTTAAAATTAACTGGCGTAACTTAAGTTCGGAAGCTACGTGACAAATAAATCAACGTTGACTTCTGGTTTCACACCGGACACGAACAGCGGCCTCCTGGGTGAAAGTCTGCCGTTTTTGACCCACCCATCCACCCCGACCTCCTCCCTACATGGCGTTTGTAGCTCTTTATACTTCCTGGTTAATAATTACGTGGATTACATATGAATTGTTTTTAATTGACTGAAATGTTCAATATAATCTGATGACTAAAACAGTTTTCACTGACTAAAACTATACTAAAATAGTCACGGTTTTCTTTGTCTAAGATAAGACAAAAATGCCCAGACTTTTAGTCAACTAAAACTTAAAAAAAACAGGTTGACTAAATATGATAAAAACTAATCAGGACATTTGACACAGGACTAAGACTAAATAAAAAAATAGCTGACAAAATTAACACTATTTATAATAAACACCACGCCATAACACTTCAATACCACTTCAATAAATGTCAGCACAGAGTGAGCGGGCTCTCCACCACTCTGTCACCAGGAAATTGTTCATAGTTAACAGGAAACGGGACCGCAGTCTCAACAGGAAGACATGAGCAGCCACTTTGGTGAAACCAAACCTCATGGGTAAACTTTTAAGACGCTTGTGTCCATTTAACACATTTTCTTTTCAACAGATAGAAAGACGTGTCAAATGGAAACACCAGTGTGTGTTGTCCTAACAAGATAAACAGATTTGTTATGTAAATGGTCACCTCCTTTCATAGAGTGTAGCTTCTGGAGATGTTTTCATTGCAGAAAAACTGTGCTATTTTAGTTATTTGTTGAGGGCCTCATGGTATTTCGGACGTGCCATGTGAAAACATGCGGCGGACTCAGGATTATTCCCCGTGTTTATGTTTGTATCGGGCGCTTTACGCCGTGTTTGTTATCCCTGCAGATGGAAATAGACAGAGGCTGGAGTTTCACAGGCACAGGAAAGGCTTTGTTGGCAACCGGGGCACTCAAGAGCCGTCACTGCAGGCGTCGGTATCTGGAAATCTGCACCGACACACTGAGGCCTCGATGGTGATCAGGTTCAGTCGAGAGGTACTGGATGTATTCGGCGGGTTTTAATGAGAGACTACTGTAAAAACAAAGAAAGACGGAGCGAAAGAATTAAAGTCACTTGACAGGATGAGGCTCCATGAAAATCAAAGTTGTGACATCCCTGCAATGATTCCAGACCCCAGATTTAATGCTTGGTGTTCACCGCACATATTTGCTTTGTAGCCTTTTAGCGATTCTCATGAATATTTGGGAGCGTGTTGTTTAGGCGACAGCGGGCTCCTCTCTGTGTATGTTTGCGTGTGTGGTGGTGTGTGTGAGTGAGTGAGCACTGTTGTGGTTATTGATGCATACTTCTTATGAGGCACGGCATTACGAGCTGGGCAGGAGTTAAGAGGGTGGTGGTGTGTTTGTTGTGTGTGTTGAGAGTGTGGGAGCGAGACAGAGGGGAGAGACAAAGACACTGAGACAGACGGAAAAATAAGAGAGCAAAATGAAAGGTTAACGGAGAGAGACACTCACGCCAGCCAAAACATAACGATTGCATGTGTTTGATGCATGTAGGAGGGCAAAGAAGAAAGTGTGTACGTGTATGTGTGTGTGTGTGTGTGTGTGTGTGTGTGTGTGTGTGTGTGTGTGTGTGTGTGTGTGTGTTTCCGTGGCAACCTGATCCAGTGGGAATGAGCGGTGAACGTGGGCAGCACGGAGCCATAAACATAGCAACAGGAAACCATGAGCATATACATGATCATCTCTTGGTATTGTACATAACCAACCCCGTCTCCTCCTAGACATTACGTTTATATACAACCAAGTTGCAACAGCAAATACGTGGGAGCGTAATGCTGACCGGATTACATATTTTATTAAGATAATGAGGAAATGCTGCTTATTAACGTGTCTACCGAGTTGCAAATCGTTGATAGTGAATGCATCGGTAAAATGTTCACTGACAGCGTCTTTCATTTGTTTTCCTCCAAAATACGAGATCTTGCAATTCAATATCTGCCGGTAGCAACTTCACCATTGTTAAACTTTTTTTATGGTTATGTTCAGGTACTTTGTTAAGTTTAGGAAAAGATTATGGTCTGGGTTAAGTAGGGAGATAGTCCACATTGAACAAGACACAACACTTTCTTAACATTTAACTAAAGCTATTATCTTTCCTTAAAGCTGCTAAATGCACGATGGGGAGTATTTCTATTGCCTCCACACGGCTCTCAACATGGCGACGGCTGAGCCATCGGCTCGCAGCTAACGCTGCCAACAGTGGAAACAACAGCAACACTGCCCACAGAGCTAACAGTGTTAACTTGAGGGGGAAACGGAGGGTTGGTGCTACGCTTCTGCAATGGTGCTGTCGATCGGGGCGGCGTTATCAGCTGTAACCGCCGTATGAGAGCAGTGCAGAATGGCAGCCGTGAGCTAGCCAGTGGGGCACGCTCACATGCATTAAAAGGCACGCGCGGCCGGCCCGGCTATGTCAACAAAGTGAGGTGAAGCTGGGATTACAACACACACAGAGGGAGAGTGACTTCATTCTCTGCTCAGGTAGACTTTTCTCCTCTATATCTTAACATAGACAATAGTTGTTTGCTGCTATATTAATGCTCTGGATATCGTATAGAGAACATTTAAGTACTGAAAAAGTCCAGAGTGACGAGACCCAACATATTTCTTAACATTTAACTAAAGCTTTAACAACGAGATTCACAGTTGCCACTCCTGGTCAGTGCTTTAAAAACAAATACTTGACAAGACAAGGCAGGTAAAACATATAACAGATAAAACACACATAGCTATAAAGCTAATAATAACAGGAATAAAACAGGTGAGTCAGAGTAATAAATAAATAAATATAAACCGAGGTATTTCACTTGAGAAATAGAATAGATGAGGTAAATGCTATTTCACATTCAGTGTATTAATTTCAGATTTTAATGTTTGTTCAGTGACCGTATGGCCCAGGGAAAGAAACTATTTGCAAGTCTGGAGGTGCGGGCTTTCATTGACTTGTAGCGCCTGCCAGAGGGCAGCAGGTCAAACAGGTGATGAGCTGGATGGGAGGAGTCCCTGAGAATAGTTCTGGACCTACTGAGGCAGCGGGAGCTGGAGATCTCTTCCAGAGAGGGCAGAGGGCAGAGTGCAGCCAATAATCCTCTGGGCTGTGTCTATGACCCTCTGCAGAGCCCTTCTGTCTATAGAAATACCATTCAGTACTATCCATCAATCTACAGTCAATCTATTTATATATTTTGGAGTTCAAACACATTGGAAATGGTTGTGTTTTTTGTCTCCCTAATGTGCAAAACAAACCGAACCAAAACCGTGGCCCAAAGACCGCAATATAACCCGAAATGTGGGCTTGTTGAACCGTTGCACCACTACTGTGAACATAATCCATCAGTGATTATGTTTCTCATCAGAGCGTAATTGGGAAAACAAATTAGAGAAAAGGACACAAGAGTACAAAAACAGAAAAATTACAGATCAGATCACCTAATCTAATCAATTTCAACCTAATGAGTATGTATTTTGGGGTTGCACTGAAGCAGAAAACCTGCAGGACATCTACGGTAACATGAGGAGAACATGCAGACTCCATCGGCCACAGTCGGGAAGAATTTGCTTGAGAACTGATGCAGAACCTTATTTTTTTTAACAATTTAAAGACTAAACTGATTAAACTGACAAATTAAGCAAAAATTAAAACACACTTTACTACATTGCAGATGATGTAAAACTAACAATTTCGTACTCATACTGACAAGAAATTATGTTTGATTTACAACGTGTTATTTTAACAAAGTGGACTATGGTGAAGCTGATTTACAGTAATTTCTCTAAGTGTGTGAGCATGTGTATGTGTGTGTGTGGGGGGGGGGATCTGCAGCAGCAGCTGGTGGATTATACAGGTCTGATGTGTCCCTCATGTCCGTCAGAAGCTGCCGTCATGCTTCCTGTATTTTGGCCAGTAGTGCATGATGTCACTTCCTGTGCTGGATTGCGTATGTGTGTGTGTGTGAGGGTGTGGACCATGCTGGGATCCAGCTGCAATGGGTTATCTTTCTAACAATCGGTCCCAAATGAATGTTACTAACACTCACAGAACAAAGGACAGACATCATTACAGGAATCTGAATTTATCCTTAAAGCGGACACATTTCTTACACACTGAGTCATTGTTTCACCAGTGTTAGGAGATGATTTTAACCACTATTTCACATCCTAAATATGAGACTTACCCAGGTTGCTTTGGGAAATCGGTAGGCTCATAACTAATTTGGTTATTTTACCTCAATCTGTGATCTTTTTTGGTGTAATTGAATCTATTCTGACATTATTATAGAAATGTTTTACCATATATTTCACTATTTATCACATCTATGCTGTAATTCTGAGAACCAGTTCGTTTGAGGTTCAGTGGAAGCTGCCACAAGTGAAATACCTCGGCTTTGAAGGTCAACATACAGGTCAAGAGGTTTAGAGGGTATCGTAGTGTAGAGTTAATATCTAATTTGAGATTACATACACATTAGCTAATATTTACCACACACAGTTGGGCAGTTAAGACCTAATACAAAGAACTAATAAAGAATGACGTATTTAGCAGGGTTATGACTGAGTATATAACAGTATTTATGTTCAGTATACTGTAGCTCTGTTTCAAAGGAAAAAGGATATAAACTACAATACGGGTTGAAGTGAAAAAAGATGGAGATCATTGTCAGATGATGACTTGGTTTTGTGTGTGTCTTTATGTGGCGCTTATAAGATTATGTTGTGTAGGGTGACCATATTTTCAAACCCCCAAACTGGGACCCTTAAGTGTACCACACATTCATGCATGCGCACATGTATGTGCGTATGCACGCACCAGGCGTGCCATTGTATATCGCTATCTGGCTGTCTTAATATGATCTTTCATTTTCACATTTCCACCGTGCGCGACTGAAAATGTGTGCAGAACGCAGCATTATCATTGCCGGGTACTTTACGAAGGAAAGAGTAAGCCTCCTGGAGCTCTTTAGAAAAGACTGACCCTCTCTTCGGCATTACAGCTAACCATTAGCGTACTGCAAGCGCCATAGCAACAGCATTGACAACGACACATTTTGATTGATTGACACGTACGGACAAATCAGTGTTGAGTACGCGTGGTGCATTGTTTATGTTTTTGTATTGGGTTAGGTAATAATGAGCGGGACTGATCAAGATAAACGTCTATGTAAACGCTGAAAAGTATAATATTATAATTAATTTAATTATAGTGAAATCTGGAAAATTTGGTAGTGTCCATTGAAAACTGGGACATTTTTATGTTTTACAGATATTTGTCGGGCCTCGGGACATCCAGCTTGAAACCAGGACGTCTGTCACCGTAACGTTGTGTCATCCACATAATATGCTCAATTTAGAAATATAGTATTTTAAAGGTAGTATTGAAAATAAACTAACTGAGAGTGATTTAGATGAGGACGGTTAAGCATAAGAGGTGCATCTTCAGAGCCGCATAAATTCATTGCACATCAAAAATAGATATACAGTAGGATGTGCAGATGGAGGATGAATGTTTCCTTCCAGAGGAAAGAGCCGAGGAAATTACATGGAGACGACCGAAAATAATGAAAGGATGCCATTATTGGAAAAGGACCTTAAGTTTCCTGCATAATGTTATTATTAGACGAAGTGTTTCACAAGTATGAGTTGTCTGTCTGGTTTTGGCTGTGATACAATTATGAAACCTTCAGTTCTTATTCCATCAGCTGATACAAGGACGAGAACGAGACAAAATGTGAAGTTAGTTTTTAAACACAAAGAGTGATATTGAGATCGCTAAGGGGGCTAAGAACATCATAATAGGCATTACACACCCTAGGCTGGACATCCTTTCTTTAAGCTCCTCCCATCGGGCGGGCGCTACAGATCAATCCGCACAAATAGACTGAAAAACAGCTTCTTTCCAAAAGCTGTGGCACTACTGAACTCGGACATCTCCTCAGTCTGACAAGACTGATGTGCCGCCACACTGAACCCTTACTGGACTTTTACTGCTGATGTTTGCACACTCGTTAGTTGTATTTTAGCGTTATTGTATTGTACTCATATTTCTTTATTTATTTATATATATATATATATATTTTATTATATTTACAAAATGGCGGAAGCATCGCTTTGCTGCTGGGGGCTGACGTTTGCAATGGAACGAACAATTGACTTTCACTTCTTAGCAATATACGTTCTTTGTCATCATCTTTACACGTTAACATCCGTCCATCCGCTCCATGACAAAGCCATTCCTCCCTCAAACATTCCCTCCATCCTCTCCTCTGTCAGTCCATCCATCCTTCCACCTGTCCTTTCCTCCATCCTCTCGTGTCTCTACTCTCGTCTATTCGCTCTTGTTAGTGTGACCCCGTTTCAGAGTCTATGGTTGGCAGCCGGGCTGCTGGGACACGTGGTTCATTGACTGGGAAGGTCTGGCAACACACTCCGTCTTTCCTCTCTCACCATTTATTATCTGGACTGGGAGACTCCCAGGACCCGGGAGCTTGTGCTCACATGAACACTGACACACACACAGAGCAACGTTCAGTGTGAGAACTTCGGCGAGGTCTCTTCACCCGAGTCACACAGATGTTCCTCTTGGCACCTCAGCAGGTTGTGGTGGGGCTGCTCAGGGGGCCTTTCTGGGGCCTGGGGGGGGGGGGGGGGGGACGCCGAGGGCCAAACAGGGCCCCAGAGCCTGGATGAGAGCTTCCTTTGTGGGACACAAAGCATTGTCTGTGCTGGGAAAGGCCATGGGGATGGGAACACCGCCCAGAGCTGGACACTGAGCAGCGATTCGAGCTCTGCGAGTGTGTGTGTGTGTGTGTGTGTGTGTGTGTGTGTGTGTGTGTGTGTGTGTGTGTGTGTGTGTGTGTGTGTGTGTGTTTATTTGAGAGAGAGAGACAAGGAGAGTGAGTCTGAGTGTGGGAGAGAGAAAGAGAAAGTGTTTCCTCACATATGACATCTGACGGGTGCTGTGTGTGTGTGTGTGTGTGTGTGTGTGTGCGTGTGTGTGTGTGTGTGTGTGTGTGTGTGTGTGAGAGAGAGAGAGATACTCCAGACTGCTCCATTAAGAGACGTACAGTGAAGTTGTGTGAAAATCAGTCTGAGAGTGTGAGAGAGCAGCTGGAAAGACAAAGCGTTAAGGCCTGATCACACCAGAAAGTGGCACAGCGAAATTCATCCATGTGTCTTTGCTAGTTGGTGAACTACTGAAGCCAGCATACTAACGGCCAAGACAGCAACCAGCCGGGTCACAATAGCTCCTTCTTTCTCTCTGCTGGAACGCTTACTCCCCCATTCTGGCATTTTGTTCTCAGGATTGTACAACATTTCATTTAATAAAGACTTTGTCGAAGAACAATAAAAATTCTCTGAGCTGGCGCTGTGTTAGCATTAAAGAAAGGTCTGGCTCCACCCATTATCATTCTGGTATAGGGGGAAAGACACTCTGGCTTGTTTGTATGTCTTTAAACTAGGGCTGTCAATCAGTTAAAATATTTGATCGCGATTAATTGCATGATTGTCCATAGTTAATCGCTATTAATCACACATTTTTTATCGGTTCAAAATGTACCTTAAAGGCAGATTTGTCAAGTATTTAATACTCTTATCAACATGGGAGTGGGCAAATATGCTTGCTTTATGCAAATGTATGTATAAATGTATTATTGGAAATCAATTAACAACACAAAAAAATGACAGAAACCCTCACAGGTACTGCATTTAGCATAAAAAATATGCTCAAATCATAACATGGCAAACTGAAGCCAAACAGGCAACAACAGCTATCAGTGTGCTGACTTGACTATGACTTGCCCCAAAACTGCATGTGATTATCATAAAGTGGGAATGACTGTAAAGGGGAGACTCGTGGGTACCCATAGAACCCATTTTCATTCACATATCTTGAGGTCAGAGGTCAAGGGACCCCTTTGAAAATGGCCATGCCAGTTTTTCCTCGCCAAAATTAAGCCTAAGTTTGGAGCGTCATTTAACCTCCTTCGCGATACAATCTAAAAATCGCAAATTGCGTTTGAGAAATTAGTGGCATTAAAACGAAATTGCGTTAACACGTTATTACAGCCCTACTTTGGACAGATCAACTTCGTCCCAGCAAATCCATTGATAGTGAATTTTTGTGACCAGGTCTTTAGTGAAATATTCATCTATCTCTGGACATGATGTTTTTAATTAAAAAAATTTGGGACTGGTTTGGCAGCTGGGAAATTAAGTAAAGAAAAGTGGAGCAACTGATCGGGAAAGTTAATTATTAAAACTCAATTTTCTAAATGTTTCTTTCTTAAAACTGCCCTTAGAACATATAATGAGAATCACTGTTTATACTTTTACTGCCCCATGAGCTTTACAGCAGTGAGTACTAAAAAGTAATCACGAGAAATATGGAAACGATATAAATGTCTCAACAGAAACAACAACATCACATTAACCCTGGGATAAAGCTGTGTTACCATGGCAACAGACGGCCTAACAAGCAGCCGCCGCACCCAGCTTTTCTTTCAAATATGATAAGATATGGTGCTGATGATGAAGGACCAGGAAGCACGGCGGTTATTTTAAGACTTTGGGGACTGTCGCTTGCGAAGTTAGAAGAAGTTGGCATGAGCCAAAAGGGTGAAGCTTGCATGTGTGTGTGAGCGTGAGTAACGGGGTGAGGGGGGGGGGGGTTAGGGACGGTGGGAATGGATGAGGAATGTCAGAAAGCCAAAGAAGGGGAAAGAATGAAAACAAAAAAGCAAAGAAGTGGTTTATGCCCGCAGAACAAAGATGGAGAGAGGGTTTTTTTATAATTGGCCTTTTCCTTCGGGTCCCAGACTCAGTGGCTGAGAGGAGGAGACACGGGGGGACAGAGGAGTGCATGTAGTCTCTCTCCAACACACACACACACACACACACACACACACACACACACACACACACACACACACACACACACACACACACACACACACACACCGACCACAAACGCAGTCCAAACTGGAGAGGACTCCAGGAAGATATTAGGAGAGTTTGGGACTGAGGTGATGTGGGAACCTCGATAAACCATCACCGTCTAATTACTGTCGCCACAGCTCTTTTACCGGCCAAGCACATTACACCAAAACAAAACACACACATACACACAATCACTCACAATGCGCCACACACTCCCAAGCTCCCAAAAACTTCTGAAAACACACACACACACACACACACACACACACACACACACACACGCACCACGCTCTACTTCAGCACATGTGAACATCAGAGCAGGTTGGCCCCGGGCCCTGAAGCTCTCTGTGGGTAGCTGTGTTTTACATAAGACAAGCGTGACCCTAATGCACCATGGAGAAATGTGTGTGTGTGTGTGTGTGTGTGTGTGTGTGTGTGTGTGTGTGTGTGTGTGTGTGTGTGTGTGTGTGTGTGTGTGTGTGTGTGTGTGTGTGTGTCCACTTTGCAAACCACCCTGGAAAGCCCCGCTCCTCATGTGGGTCTGCAAACCCTGCAGAGCTGCTGTCTCATAGTTTATTCAGCTATTTTTGGGAGCCCGTTTAAAAAAGCAGGAAACCTGAGAGAGTTTGTTCGGAGGTTTACTTTCTCACAGGGAGGTTGAAGAAAATTGAATGTTTTGGTTGTGTTCTCGGTATTGTTTTTTTGCAATGTTCCCAGTGACGAGGCTCATGCAACCTAGAGTTTAAGAGAGGAAAAAGGCATCAATTATCTCAATTTACTCTCATAAAGTATTTACAGACGTCTATATTCATATTCCAAAAATACGACTATTTTGTAAGATTGGAATCCAAGCAATATGTATTTTTCTTTACCAAAAGTTAAGCCATACTGCAATATTTCCATAAAATGTTTTCTTCAAATAGTCACAGAAACTTGCACGAAATCTGCGGAAACAAAATACGTTTCACACAGGAAGAATACAAATTCATGTCAGAAGTGTAAAACTATGTATAAGTATTCCAAAATAAAGAATTATGAAAACACACAATTTTTACTTGAGTAATGATAGTATGCATGGCAGCTCGCCGCAAGTCGCACTTCGCCGCTGCTCTGGTGTGTTTTCAGCGTGATGAAGAAAACTTTCACCCAGTGCAACAATGTAGCACACTGATGTGTTTTTAATAGTTTTTGGTAGAGCTGCAACGATTAATCAATTAGTTGTCAGCTAATAAACTAATCAGCAACTGTTTTGATAATCGATTAATCGGTTTGAGTCATTTTTTAAGAAAAAAAGTCTAAATTCTCTGATTCCAGCTTCTTAAATGTGAATATTTTCTGGTTTCTTTACCCCTCTATGACAGTAAACTGAATATCTTTGAGTTGTGGACAAAACAAGACATTTGAGGACGTTCTCTTTTGGCTTTGGGAAACACCGATCTTTCACCATTTTCGGACATTTTAAAGACCGAACAACTAATCGATTAATCGAGAAAATTATCGACAGCTAATTCATTTCCTAAAACAGCTGAGCACTGCAGTCTTTAGCAGACGATTAATCAATAATGAAAATAATTGTTAGTTGCAGACCTAGATTTTGGTTACTTCTGTTGTTTACTGCCAAATACAGCTTTTTTTTGTTGCCTTGAGTGATTTGGTTTTCAAACATGTAAATATGCACAGACGACGCAGCATGCCCACACACGCGCGCGCGCGCGCACACACACACACACACACACACACACACACACACACACACACACACACACACACACACACACACACACACACACACACACAGAGAGAGAGCCAGTCAGACATTCGTACAGTGGACCTCGTCACTGAGCCGGCTGCAGTAGCTCCGGTTGCGGTGTCTAGTTGCCACATGATGAGAGTGTAATCCTTGCAGGTTCCTGCCTGCTGCTTTGTTTTCCCCGCTGTCTGACTCATCCCTCCAACCTGTGGGAAGGAGGGAGAGATGGACTATGTCACTGTCATAACATGGGATTACTGTCTACAATACACTTTCTCAAAGGGATGGGAAAGATGCCCTGGAGTTTCTATCCTCTCCTCTGTCTTTGTCCTCTCACTTCTCTCAGATTGCACTTTTTGTTTATCGGACATTATCGCCTTTCCTTTTCCTCCTTCTCTATCCTCTCCCGTCGTCCAGAGTTTCCCGGTTTACATTCATAAGTATACACAATAAATGAATGCTTTTATTTAAAAATCTTTTCAGCACAAGTACAATGTTTTCCTTCTTAATTACAAGAAAGAGTTGTGCAATTATCTCCTTTTGTTACCGAAGACTTTCAACGAGTGAAGATGATCACATCCTCTAATGTAATACTTAAGGCCGAGATCATATCATCGCTAAATTCTTTGCAAAAATTTTGTGTTGTGTTACAGTTACGTCAGAGACTCAGAGCCTGTGTGGTTTTTTTTTTATTTTAAGTAAAGCCTTTTTGCGCATTTAAATGTTCTTGAAACTCTCTCTTAAAAGCTTTGGGTTTCTGCCCCCTGGGGGTTTCTGTCAAGGCATTTTTCTTTTGAAAAATATTGGTTGATGGGGCACATGGAAATAGAGAAAGAAAGAGAAACTCTCAAGTGATCACGTTTAATCGTATGTATGTTTTGAGTGGGAATAGCCAATCAGAGACATGGATTTACCCTACATTCTGCCATATTGCTCATTCTTTTCCAAAGAAATCCTTACACCCCTTATCATGCCATCAAATCAAACGCAGATTAATAGGCTAAAACTACTCTGAATTATACATATTGCTTCAGCCAACGCACTATGACCAATAATAATTTTTACAATCAATCGGGTGTGTGCCTAAATTTGCGAATTTTAAGTGACATACTTTTAGCAGTTTGACAAACACATGGCCTTGATCTTAACTCTCCAAGTGAGCTAATGCAAATACATCCACACTCACAATAGAACTTTCTCTCGAGATCATCCCGTTCTTTCACTCCCACCCCTCCTACGTTCTCATTATCTGTGTGAATCCCAGGTCTTATCAGCCGGCACCTGCGCCGCTGCTCGGCTTCAGCGGACTAAATCCAGCTGGATCAGAGCTAAACACTGTGGGATTACAGCACAGTTTAACACTGAGGCATTGAGACTAAGGCCTGAAAGCCTCTCTGAAGCTGCCTCCCCACACGTTAACAATCAGCCCGTTCTGCACCCGTCCAGTTTGACGTGTGGTGCGGCTTCGCTGCCAAAAGCCACCTGTCCCTCAGAGTCTTTGGTTTGATAACGTGATAAAGCAGCCATTTAACCATTCACACCCATTTTTATCTTGTGTTTTATCAAAGGGTGTTCTATCCTAGGGCGATAAAGAATATTTAGTTAAACAATCCACAAATGCAGCCCGCAGTGATACATCCAGCCCTCACTTTTCAACGCATTGGCAGCTCCAAAGAAAACAATTTCAAACTGAATCAAGATCCTACTTGCAGCCCGGGTGATGGTTTGCCCGTCGGGCGGAGAGGCAACATCAAAAGCTCCACACACACACACTTTGCTTTCCTGGGTGCCAAAAGAGCTTAACAAAGTACACGGAATGGTTAAAAAAATCCTCATCTCATGCAGCACCAACATGCTGCCGTCCACCTGGCAAGAAACACGGCGCCAGTAACGAAACCTCACCTGCACCTGTGCTGAATATCCGCCCTCACCAAGTTCGTTTCAAAATTTCCCCCAACGGAACAGAAGGAGAAGTGAAAAGAGTTCAAGTGCGCCGCATCAAAGTCTGAGTTTGACGTGTGTTTTTGAACTTTGGGGTTTGAAATTGTTCTTTCGCCTCGGGAGTGGAGATGTGGCCACCTAAACAAGGCCGGTAAGAAAAACAAATGAAGGTTGGCGTATTTTCATCTGGAAGAAAAGCAGGAAGCTTTGAAAACCCGAATGCCAACAGTTCAAAGAGCTGCAGGGAAGGTGGGGAGGGTACACACACACACACACACGCACACACACAGACACACACA
The DNA here is from genome assembly GCA_916701645.2 of Sebastolobus alascanus. NCBI lineage: Eukaryota > Metazoa > Chordata > Actinopteri > Perciformes > Sebastidae > Sebastolobus > Sebastolobus alascanus. The sequence goes on along the minus strand of CAKAOJ020000025.1, from coordinate 2,732,415 downwards.
CACACACACACACACACACACACACAGAGTTTGTCATTCAATTTAAGCAAACAGGAGGCCTCACAAGGCCATGCTCACGGTTACTGAGGCTACCAGTTTGCAAGGCCTGGTTTGAGCGATCATTGTTGTGTTACATTCACACACACACACACTCACACACACTCACACACACTCACACACTCACACACAAGGCCCCCTCGTTGCCTCTCCTGTTTCAGACGCATGCAACCAGCAATGCGCACAGCCACACAGGGGAGGCCTTGTGTGCGAGGGGTCGTAACAACTGCGGCAGTAGCTGCACGGTGACCTTTAACCCCTGACAGCATGGGAAAGTGGGCGCACTCAGCTGTCAGGACCCCAGTGGGCCAGTTACCCCCCTCGGTAATGGTTAAATGATGATTAGACATCAATGGGAAGACACCCACAACGTTCAGCGAGGAATGTCGTAAATGCACGTAAATGGACAAACAGGACACACACACACACACACACACACACACACACACACACATACGCTTCATAAGATCATTTTGCTGACCTCTGCTGTAATGATGAGTTAGTGTTGAATATGACAAAAGAGACAAAAAGGGAAAAAGACTACACTCATTAGTTTAATTGACCTTTCTCTAAACCCCTCCTCCGAAGAGCAATTGTCCAATCACAGCTTTGAAACGGTAACTAGGCCTGTCAGGCGTTAAAGCTGAAGTAGGCGAGATTGGAGTAAATATGATTAAAAAAAAGTTAGGTTTATAAAACGGCCGCTATATCGTGACAGTAGTTCATAAAACAGGTAACCTGAAAAAAATCATGTTCCTCTGTGTCCTCCGGTGCTCCTAACGGCATCTGAAAGATTTCACATACCGGAGGAAAACAACCAGTCAGAGCTGATCTGAGGTCCGCTGTCCAGCTGACGTCTATGAGAGCCGGCTGTCAATCACTCGCGAACTCCGACCAAACGGTCAAACTGGGCAGCGCTGATCGAATATGAATCAATATTCTGTTACTGTAATGCCTATTTCTTGCCTCAAATGTTTTCAGAATCATCTTGTAGTGTACTGTTTAGCTGTAAAATGAAAAAGTTTGTGACGCTGCCGCCATTGTAAAATCTGGTAAAGGAACGCCAAGTTCCGCTCACATGACGGGAACGCTCTCTCTCTCTGAAATGACCTGTGATTGGTCAAAGTCACTCGTCACGGGCTAGATTTTCTAAAGCCTGAAACCAAGTATTTTGAGTGGTAAATTCATAGACTGTATAAAAGAAGTGGACAAAGTCACCGTGACATCACCCATTGGATTGTGGACTGCCGTTTTGAAGCCTCAAGTTTGGCATTTTGGCCATTTTACTTGTTTTTTTGGAACCAGAAGTGACACAAGAGGGTGGAGCTGAGTACAACCGAACGCCGAATACACCGAAGACATTTTTAGGCGACCAAAATGTTACAATTAACTTGAAGTGAAAACACACTGTGAAAGGGTTAAAGTTGTAAGACAAAAACTCGGACAACTCCCTGACCAGACAACGCCGTGGTAGCGACCTGTCAATCACAAGGTAGCCACGCCCTAAATCATCCCCTGCTTTATGGTCTATTTGACTCTAAATGGGACCATAATTTACTAATTGAACATCATGCTGTATTGAAGAAGACTTGAAACTAGCGATTTTAGACCATGAACTCATGTTTACTATTTTTACTGAGGTAATAAATCAAGTGAGAAGTAGGCTCATTTTCTCATAGACTTCTATACAATCAGACTTCTTTTTGCAACCAGAGGAGTCGCCCCCTGCTGGCTAATAGAAAGAATGCAAGTTTAAAGCACTTCAGCATTCGCTTCACTTTTCAGACCCGGAGGTAGCCCACTGGGTAAATCTGCCACCGTTATCATTGTGTTCCATGTGAGAATGGAAAGTTTGTCGGGTGTAGCAACAGTAACTATGGGGCGGGACAAACACATACGCACATGTACACATGCACTGCAGTCAACTGAATACTTGTGAAAAAGTACACACAAACTGTAGCCACAGTACTACACAAAATGGGCAAATACACGCTCACTTATGCAAAGCGTCTCCCATCTACACACACACACACGCTCTGCATCAGATCTTCCAGCCTTTTAAGACCTAAGAATATTTCTGCCCGTGTCTTTTGGTTCTCACAGTCCTCAGTCACTGTAGGAATGCTAAGTATCCAGGAACCCCCCGGCCGAGCAGCCAGTGGTTAGGCCTGTGATTTAAAACAGCCCTGGTTGTTCCCATGTCACACGCTGTGAACGGGGGCATGTGGAGGTACGATGTATGCCCTCAGCCGTCAGCTCTCCATGTGGCTTCACATACTCGGAGTGGGTTTTTTTTTTTAGGTGGAGCAGAGCCGGTCACCTTGGGTAGCTCCTCACCACTTCAAGGGACCATAACAGTGTGTTTTATGTTTTAGCCCATTAACTACAAATTGTGAACATTACTGCAAACCAATTTTCCAAAGCACAGCGCAGGTTTTTGTAGTGACAAATGCGTTTTTCCAACCTTCCAGTCAGCCGCAGCTCATGTCAGCACTATTTTAAAGCCAACTCGCAGAAGTGTCAAACTTGATGTAAACCAGGTGAAACCAGCAAACATTTTAATGTAGGAAACTCTTGAATTCATATTATCTATGTTGCAATGTCCATGTTTTCTTGCTTTTTGACAAAACCAGTGAATGTATTTCCCCCGACATAAGCAGCCAACATAAACTGAGGATGCTGGAGCTCACACAAACGTATCGCCAGAGAAGAACGTTGATATTGGATGATTCTACAAAACCTCTGATTATGTTCAATGACCGAAGAAATGTTCGATGTCAGTGTTTTTGAATTTCTTTCTTCCAACAATACACGTGAAAAACAACTACGGTATGGTAAAGGTAATGGAAAAATTAGGTTTATGGAAAAAAAAAAAAAAAAAAAACTGTGTCTAAGGTATAGTTAAGGTAAGGCAAAATAGTTAAGGCAAGTAAATTAATTGCAATTTTAATTGCAGGTTGAGACGGTAAACAAGAGTAGGACATACTTCACATCTATCCACCACAATGATCTCCACCCTTACTTTATACTTTAAACTTTGTCTTCTGCGTCTGACATTGGCATTGGACGTAAATCTTCAGGTGTGAAACTATATTAGAAATATTAACATTATTTCTAGAAATACTGGGCTGACTTTCCCACAAGCACCTGAACACCAACAAGTGTCATTACCATAGAAATAAAACAGGAATAGAACGGACTTTGAACTGTTTGCCATGGCCATTTGACTAGTACAAAAGAAAACGGCGAGTGTTGTTAATTGTTATGGTGACAACAGAACACACGTCAGTGTGGTCGTAGCTTGCCGGGAAGATAGCGGACGCAGCTCTGAAGATAGCGCCCTATGCTACTCAAATGCTCGTTTGAGTCATTACTGCAAGACCTCACCTCAGTGAGTCCGCGACTTGCCCAAAGTCGGTGTAGTTTATACGGAAGTTAGCCCGCTACAACGCTCGCAATAGCGACGCTAGACATAAAAATGGCCGCCGCTCTGACCATACTGCTAGGTCGATTTGAACTGAAATTACTGTAAAACTACACCTGCATTATTCAACGATAAAGTAACTTAAACAAACATTTTTAAAAATCTCATATTGGTATCAACTGAAAGCAGTGGCCCCCAGCAACACAGGAAAAACTTTATTAACCTGGTATGCTTTTGTAAAATGGTCAGCAGTAATGTAAAGAAATTTGTGGTTAAAAAGAAAAGGCATGTCTCTGTTATGGCAAAAAAACGAATACTGGTTGTATTTATGTGAGAATAAATGAAGATGAAGATGTGACAAGGCGTAGTGGTGTTAGGCTACAGTGAAGACATATACGTCTTTCCTCTCATCAGGCTGGTTATAATGGGTCAATGAACACACTGCCCTCAAGGATCCTCCTTCGATCATTATAATCCCTCAGACAGCTGCGACCCACAGACTCACAGATGCCCAGGCGAGAGGAGTTCAGACTGATCAGGAATGGAGGCTGTGTGTGTGTGTGTGTGTGTGTGTGTGTGTGTGTGTGTGTGTGTGTGTGTGGGTGTGTGTGTGTGGTGGAGAACCTGTTACTGATATGCATGTGAATGTGCACATGTCTGTGCGATGCAGGTTTATGTGTGCGTGTGTGTGTGTGTGTGTGGCGTGGAGGGTTTCATGCTCTACATCCTTTCCTTGTCAGGTTGGCAGCTGACTGTGATTAATATTTCACAGCTAACAAATGGAGAGCACAGGCAGGCCTGTGTGTGTGTGTGTGTGTGTGTGTGTGTGTGTGTGTGTGTGTGTGTGTGTGTGTGTGTGTGTGTGTGTGTGTGTAACTTTGCCATGACAGCAGTATAATTGACATAATTACCCACCCACCCTAAACATCACACACACCCTGTCAGACACAAGCACAAGCACAAGCACTCACACAGACACACGGACAGCGCTCTACACTTTTCACTGTGTATGTTCACACGTCTCAACTGATAAATGTATAACGGTCACATGCAGAGGAGTGACCACATTATACATTTAACACACATTCAACACACACGCCACTGTTTCACAATGTCGCTGTGCATAAATAAATAGTGTAAGAAACAGTGCTGCTAATTGAGATAAATATGCAAGTTTAACTTTTACAGTAAGCTAGACAAACATTTAATTGATGATGTAAAAAATTAACTAGAACAAGAAGAATGTTATTATTAGATATATGTCGCCCCTCAGTCATAATTGCAGGTAAATGTAATGATAGGATGTAACTACTTTTTTGGCCACTTGTAGCGCTATTGAGCCGTGTTTTTACCACAGACTGTATATAAAGATGAACGACATGACAGCTCCCAAAAAGTGAAGTCAAAACATCTTGATCGCCCCCTGGCTGCTGGCTGCAGTATAGGTCATAAATCCCGCCCCCTCTATGTTAGCGGATGGGACATGAGCCAAACTAAAAAGTCAAAGTATACGTCAAATAATAATTTTCCCAAAGATGGTTTCTGTCATTTTAGGTAGTTCTTATCATGCTGATGTTTGTTCAAGTGTTCATTTTTCTGATAAGTTTGGTTTTAATTAGTTATTTAATGTTATAAAAAGGGGTTGAGACGTCATAACTGGCAGCTGTGATTGACAGCTGGGCTGAGTGAAGTAGTCGCAGCCGGAGGCTCGGTAAAATGTACGAGAGAGGAGATGTAACTTTAACTTTCCATAACTGTCACGAGTCTGTGTAATAGAACATGTGTCAATTTGATCATAAATGTAGTTACATATTATGGTTAGTTGTCTTTCTAGCCAAACAGCTACCGTGGTGCTAACGTAGCAACTAGGTGGCTCACGCTAGCAAGCTGCGGCCGTGCTCGACTCGTGATTGACTCGGGCGGGTGTGTGGGTGGGACCTCAATACCGCGGCTCCAGCCCCCCAATTACTACTGCTCAGACTCTGGCTCCAAATTATGTCAAAATCTCAAGATGGCAGCCCCCGTATCTGCAATATTTTGGCTTCACCTTTGTACAGTGGGAGGAAGTGGAGACGCGTCATCCATCTATATATACAGTCTATGGTTTTTAAATGTGGGTTCCCGTTTAGTTTAGTCTCTTGCATACACATGAGGACGCAAGAAAAAACTCAAGAAACACAGCAGTGAACAAGACTTTACAAAACAAGTAAACATGTAAACAATGCAGGATTCAAACGTTTAAGAAAAATTTACTTTGCAATTGTTTTATGAGGGAAATGCATTCAACCCGCTTGTTAAAGCTCCAGGATACACAGTGCGTTTTGGTGAGAATCATTGGGTGTAAACATAACTTTTGTTTTTGTTTTTAAAGAAAACCCCAGAGGGCCCATTTAATTGACATCAGTGCATTTTAAATATGGGACATTAATTAGATATTTTATTACATTTTGATTAGTTAATTTGTTGTCCTTTATCTATCTATTATCAGTTGCGGCAGACTTTGGCAGGCACGTTTTTTTTTATGCTATTACCACTACAATACCTGAGTTTTGGCACTGACTTTAATGCCTTGCTTTGAGGAGTATAAACATGTTTGTTTTTTTTCTGTTTTTTCCAAAATCCTTTTTTCATTTAGTAAAATAAGCAGATTCTAAAATGTTAAATGTTGTCTAAACAGAAGCAGTAATTCACAAGCTTCGCCTGAATAAAATACCATCTAAAACTGGACAAATTATGATTTCATTACGATTTACAGTAAAGAACTTTGTGATCAAATAAGTAAAAAGACTACTGATTTGACATTCGAAGCCAACTTTTTGTACTTTGTGTAATACTCTGTGCTCAACGGTCAAATTTCAGTTGGTTTAAGACCCAGGAATAAACACAACAGCACTGTAAACTTCATTTAATTTTCAAGTCTCTTTCTTCTCTTTACAAGACAAGGGCGTCACATGTTTCAAACAGTAGATAACTCATTTTGGAATGAACATGAATGCCAAAGTTAAAACAGTTTATCTTTGTTGTTTTTCTGTACGTGAAGACATCAAAATAAAATCTGTATCCCATGTGAAAGTTCTCCCTGATGAGACGGCTTTGATGAGGCCTTTGAAGTGGAGGAGTCGTGGTAATAATGGTGATGATGGTAATTGATAACGGTGAGCTGAACGGTAAATGGCTGTTCATCAGGGGATAGGAAGTGCTGAATGGAGGCCAGACTGGATGCTGCCGAGCCTCGGGCTGTGTGATAATAAACGGGAGGGGTTGAAACGGCGGTGATAAGAAAAAGTGGCAATTGTGTGTGCGTGTGTGTGTGTGTGTGTGTGTGTGTGTGTGGTTATTTTTGTGTCTATGTCACTTTGTAAGAGTGAGAGTGTGTGTGTCTGTTTGTGTGCTGGAAAGCACGTGGGTGTACACTTCCAGCACATGACGTTTGTTTTTGTCAGTGTTTTGTGCACATGGTGTGTGCTGGTGGTGTGTAGGGCTTGTTGGGGGGGGATCGGGTGAAGGTCAAAGCGTACGTGTGATTTTGGGGGTCGTAGCAGGTGGTTGAATGGTAGCAAACCAGCACGCACTGTCACTCTGATTATAAGAGGGAAAGTGGATCAGGGGGAGGAGAGAAACACAGAGTCTGAGAGGAATAAGAGCGAGATAAATAGATAGAAAACAAGTAAGATGGATAGTCAAGAAAGTACTGATTAATCTTGTCTGGAGACTCATCACTGCTGCCTTTAAATATATGATACAATTAATCAAAATGGACTTGACTACCAGGAACAAATGAATTGCTACAGTATGAGATGGATTCAGGAAAATCTCCTCAGTGTGTCTCGAGGAGATTCTCTCATCCTGTTTATGCTTTTTAAAATAATAACGAGGGCTGTCGTCTGTCTAATAAAGGCACACAACACGCCAAAATTATCTTCAGAGTAATTCTGTTTAATCAGCTCTTTCTGATCAATATATTGGTTGACATTTTTGGCAAACACTAGCACAAGATCACTCGGGGTGGGAATCACCAGAGGCCCCACGATACGATATTATCACGATTAATTAAGTCACGATACGATCTTGTTGCGATTTTAAACATATGCCGAGTGTTGCGATAACATATATTGTGATTTATTATTTTTTCAAATGCAAATTATGCAGTTTGTCAACATCTGTTTTATCTTATAGGATACAGTTTTCACTCTGTTAATCTCAGCGTTCTCATTCACATATCTTGAGGTCAGAGGTCAAAGGACCCCTTTGAACATGGCCATGCCAGTTTTTCCTCGCCAAAATTTAGCGTAAATTTCGAGCGTAATTTAACGTTCTTCCTGACAAGCTAACATGACATCATGACATGGTTGGTACAAATGGATTCCTTAGGTTTTCTAGTTTCATATGATACCAGTACAACCTCTGAAATACATAATAGTGGCCGGGCCCACTGGCGGGTCGTCGGATTGTTAAGAGAGTATAGGTTAATATAATAAAAGATCGATACTAGACGTCCGTGTATAAAACACAAAATATCGCGATACTATGCTATATCGTTTTTTTTCCCCACCCCTTAAGATAACCCTTTGGTGTGAAAGCCTAGCACCTGAGGTTGGATATGCATTATCTATGTATTTATTTGTATATTTGTACTTTTTATTCAAATTATTATTTTTTTACCCTCTCAAATTGTATTTCTTTAGTTTCTCGTTTTTTGTGTGCTGCATGGGCAGCTTGTATGGAAGGGAGATATGACATTTTTTTTTATTTATTATTTCAAAAAAGTTACAATAGTGCTAATGTGGCATTTTCAGTAAAGTCATGTGATGTTGAAAGGAGACTGGATAAATGGCCAAATGGACTGAGATAATTCATTTTATTCTGAAAACAAAGTTAAAAAAAAGGGAGAAGTGGCAACAAATAGGAGGAGAGCACGTCTGAGCAGCCTTTATCTCGCCCTCAGTGTGTGTGTGTGTGTGTGTTTGCGTGTGTGTGTGTGTGTGTGTGTGTGTGTGCGTGCGTGCGTGCGTGCGTGCGTGCGTGCGTGCGTGCGTGCGTGCGTGCGTGTGTGTGAGACTGTGCTGCAAACTAATGGAGCTGGCAGGGCGGAATCAATTACTGACCAGCAAGGATTTTCCCACCAACTCGAGCTGGTGGGAAAACAGGAGCTCCTCAACATGCATCTGTACGTGCACGTGTATGTGTGTGTGTACCTGTGGAGGTGCGTGTGTGTGCACTTCTTCTTAGCTGCTATCAGAGCATGTCTGCATATGCAAATGTAAATGTGTAGGTGTGTTAATGTTTACTTCTGTGTGTGTGTGTGTGTGTGTGTGTGTGTGTGTGTGTGTGTGTGTGTGTGTGTGTGTGAGGACAGCTAGACACTGGGAGAGGAGCCAGGGGACCTTCAGAAGAAAAACAAGTTGACTTATATACGAGTGACTCAGTGTTCAGTTCAAATCTTGTTATGTTTTCTGTCTCCTCTGTCGCTCCCAGGGGGGGAAAAAAACAACAAACTTCATTACATGTGGCTTTTGATTTCACCCAACATTTAACAACATAAATCCTCCTCCTGTCAATGCGACTGTCTGGCCGACTGAAACACGTGAAGTTACACAGTGTGTATATACAGGTATATATATATATATATATATATATATATATATATATATATAGAGAGAGAGAGAGAGAGAGAGAGAGAGAGAGAGAGAGAGAGAGAGAGAGAGAGAGAGAGAGAGAGGTTAGTGCTGCTAACAAGTCACAGTTTCACACATACTCCTATCAGCATCACTTTTCCCTCTCTATCTTTTAACATAGCAGCCTATCACCATGGCAACTAATACGACCAACCAGTCACTCCAGTCCCTGTTTCTATTATAAGTCTCTCCAGTATGAAATTTGATTTAAAAAAAATGTATTCTGTCAAGTAGTTGGATTCAAACATCTGAATAAACCACTAATATTTTTTGGGGTGGAATTGACTAAAAGACATATTTAACATACTACAGTGCCAGTGTGTGTGTGTGTGTGTGTGTGTGTGTGTGTGTGTGTGTGTGTGTGTGTGTGTGTGTTTATACATCAAAGAGAGAGTCTGTGATGTTCATGTTCAGAGGAAGAGGGCAGGAGCAACAGCTTCACATTATTGTTTACCCATGCCTCTAGTGTGTGTGTGTGTGTGTGTGTGTGTGTGTGTGTGTGTGTGTGTGTGTGTGTGTGTGTGTGTGTGCATGTTGCCGGCTTTTCATTTCTTTGATTGTTCTGCTCAATAATCGACTCCACATTGAATGGCCGCTGCTCTATAGTGAACAACTGCAGCAGGAAGCAGTGCCACGCAGGATAACATTGGGCTGAATGAAGGGCTTGGTGACCCAGGGGATACTGAGCCTGGCGACTCTCTCTCTCTCTCTCTCTCTCTCTCTCTCTCTCACACACACACACAAACACACACACACAATTGAGAGCCAATAGGGCTGGACAACAGTCTCTTGGGTGGGTCTTTTAAAAACCAATCAAGCAGACATCTTGGCTCTTGTCATTGTTGGGTGCTACAGTAACGTCGCCTCTGAGACCAGATACAACTGCACACACACACAAGCTTGCAGCTCGCATGAAGGATATTAAATAACAGTGTCCACTGTGGCCAAAAGTGGCAATTACAGGATCATGACACATTAGATTTGCCTTCATTTTCCAAGAAGCTCTTGAGTCAGTTGCTTTAGGGACATAATAACCACGTTTATCTGTGACATGTGAGTGTAACAGGAGCAAGAGTAAAATTTCAACATTAATGAAAAATAAAGTTTCTACTGGATATTGCTTGAGTTTAAATGACGATTTACTTTCGAGGACATTCAGTTTTTCCCTATAATTAGTACAAATTACATAGTCCTTTCCAGGAAATTTCCAGGGAGATTCTTGGGAAATTACGGGCCTAAAATTAAGCGTCAATTTATTATTTGTAGCCAACAAGATTCACGGGAATGAAAGTTAAGTGAAACGAGGCCAGAGGAGCGATGTCTGAATGTTAGATGTCACAGTTCAATGCGTCTGTGTACTGTACGTAAATGTGTCAGCAGGCATTTTGTTGTGTTTGGGACTGAGAGCCATCGTCTTACATAACATGTGTGTGTGTGTGTGTGTGTGTGTGTGTGTGTGTGTGTGTGTGTAGGGAGGTGGAGCGGAGTGGACGGATGAGATGTTAACAAGACCAACAACAACAACACCTTTAGCCACAGTAGCATCCCTACAGCGCGCGAGCACACACACACACACACACACACACACACACACACACACACACACACACACACACACACACACACACACACACACAGTTAACAAGCATTCCTCTTGCCTGGTCTACCGCATGCTATTCAGTCAGTACAACAATACACACACACACACCCACACTTGCATGAATACAACAATAACAAAGTGCTGAATGCACACCAGTGACTGTATAAACACTTGACCATTAAAAATCCAGCATTCGCATGAACAGTGGCACGCACACACAAACACACACATTTATTATCACACAAACACTCCCACATGCTCTCGGCCGCTCACACAACACACACACACACACACACACCCTCCCGGCCTGCCTGATCCCTCGTGATGTTCCTTTTAATGCACACAAACACAGACACACTCTCACACGCTCAGCGCTCCCACATTCACTCACATCTGTTTGGATTTGTTTTCTGTCTGAAGCAGCCCCCTCTCTCCTTCACTCCCTCCCTCCCTCCTTCACTCCCTCCCTCCCTCCTTCACCCCCTCTCTCCTTCACTCCCTCCCTCCCTCCTTCACTCCCTCCCTCTCTCCTTCACTCCCTCCCTACCTCCTTCAATCCCTCCCTCCTTCACCCCCTCCCTCCTTCACTCCCTCCCTCTCTCCTTCACCCCCTTCCTCCTTCACTCCCTCCCTCCTTCACCCCCTCCCTCCTTCACTCCCTCCCTCCTTACTCTCTTTCCTCAGTAGCCACAGCATGCCAAAGGAAACGTTACACAATCCACTCTCTCTGTTGTTGTTGTACCTCACATTGGTACATACTGTAATCTAAACCTGTTCTCAACATTTTGTCACCCCTCTTTTCAGGTTGGCTACTCCATCGTCCTTTACAATAATATCTTAAAATCCTTTCCTGTATAGCACTCGGGCCTGGTTGTCCCTGCAACTTCTGCAATAATAAAACTTAATTCAGTTGTCGGTAGCATAAGCAATACTGCCCACTGAGTTGTCTCTCAATATAAGAACATTTTGGACGAGGTGGAGACCACGACTCATAGAGAAAAGGTGTTTCCTAAACCAAGTTGATTATTTACTACAGTGGAACCCTGTATAGTTGGTAAACCCCAAAAGCCCTTGACTTAACTTTCTACAGAAAGGACGAGGAAGAAAGTGAGGAGTATCCTGGCAGCATCCTCTCTTCAGCCAGTTTGAGCTCCGGGAGGCGTTATAGAGTCGATCTGGCAACTAAAGATGTTTTTAAAAAGTCCTTCAACCCAAGAGCCAGAATAGTCTTACCTCAACAAAGTGAGCAGATCTGAGCCACAGACACTGATATGAACTGTTTTAATGTGTAACATAACCTGTCTATTGCTCTGTTTTTACTAACTGCTTGTCCGTTTTTTTATGTTGTTGTTTGCTGTTTGGTGAGAAGAAGACAAATTTCCACCCTGGTGGACAATAAAAAAATATTGGATTGGATTGGATTGGATTAGATTATTATATTATGGCCACGTAGCAAGTTGCAAGTTACAAAAGTTTGTCTGTAGTCAGTTTAATCCATAGGCCAGCTAGTTTGGCAGCAACTTGTAGTGTGAAGCATAAGTAATGTTGCTATGGATACCTGCAATTTAATAGCAGGTATCCATAGCAAACTGATGACTCAGAATAGTGGGTCAGCACTATGAACAAAAATGAAGATCAAAAGGTATAATCAATTCTGCACTAGTTTGAAGTCTATCAATATATATATTTCAGTAAATGAAAAAAATACATCAATGTGGGTTGTATTTTTGCATCCATGATGCAGTTTGATTTGAGAGTAAGAAATGAATCATAGTAGAAGCTGAGACAACAATATCTCCACAGAGAGTAACAGACTAAAGAAAATTGCAGCAATAACAAATATTACATTTTTATTATTAAGATTTATTATTTTCAACTGAAGCATAAATGAATGATTGAATGTATTTTATATAGATTTGTGAATCAAGGTCAAAAGTCAAAGTCAAAATGCTTGGATGTTGCAGACATCAGTCATTATTCTTATTATTCTCACCATTAACGTTTATTCTGGACTCTATAGTGTAACTTTGAACACTCTAAACTATGTTTATCCTGTTGTTACATCACCTGTTGAATATTAACAGATTTTCAAAATATAAACTAAAATGTGCCAAATAAATGAAGCTAAAATAAGATTATCCTCAATCAACCAGCTCAAAAAACATTATCCTGTCTCACCAACAGCCAACTTGTGTCTTTTCCTGTGTTAATATCTGTACAGTGGGAGGCAATGTAAGACTCCTCTTTCAGAGCCTACATGTCTCAGCCTGCTATGACTTATATTAGGGCTGCAACTAACGTTTATTTTCATTGTTGATTAATCTGTTGATTATTTTCTCAATTAACTGATTAGTTGTTTGGTCTATAAAATGACAAAAATGTCCATCAGTGTTTCCCAAAGCCCAAGATGACGTCCTCAAATATCGTTTTGTCACAAATCAAAGATATTCAGTTTACTGTCATGGAGGAGTAAAGAAACCAGAAAATATTCACATTTAAGAAGCTGGAATCAGATAATTTTCACTTTTTTTTCTTCAAACAATTTACTCAAACCGAGGAATCGATTATCAAAATAGTTGTTTATAGTATATAGTTTATAGTTGTAATAGTAGTTCCTACTGTTAACTCCTGATCGTTTCGATGAAAGATCAAATATTTGCTGCCATGAAAGGTATTGTATTTTCTGAAAATCGTATCTTAAAGATTAAAATTTAATCGTACCAAATTAATAATAATAAAATATAATAATAATACACAAAGAGAGGCAGATTTATGTATAACTGGGCCGATTCATGAAGGATCTTTGCTAACAGTTCAACACGTCTTTATCCCTCCTTTACTCTCAGCATGATGGAAGGACGTTATGTTATGTCATGTCTCATCCCACCAGAAGACCACACACAAACACACATATATATATATACTGTATATATATATATATATATATATATTATACACAAACAAACATGCACACACACATCACCAGTGTCCCATAACCCCCCTTATGTCTGAATGGTAGGTATAAGGTGTCTGTGTGTGTGTGTGTGTGTGTGTGTGTGTGTGTGTGTGTGTGTGTGTGTGTGTGTGTGTGTGTGAACGTGGCTGCTGCTGCCGTCAAGCTCCTGGCGTTGACACAGTAAACTGATACTAAGGGGTCTGAGAGGGGAAATGTCTCCCCGCCACACACACACAAACACACGTATATACACTCATACACACACACACTCCAGAGGGAGAGGAGAGCACTGGAGGAGCGGCACTCACACGGAGATTGAGTTACAGCTGAATTAGATCTGAGCTGTGGGAACCAGCACCTTCCCTTAGACACACACACACACACACACACACACACTCACACACACACACACACACACACACACACACACACACACACACACACACGTGTTGTCACTTCTTGACACCATAGACGCGCTGGGACACACGCGGAGATGATGCGGTATGTATACACATTCTCACACACACCACTTATAAACAAACACACGGTCACGAACAGATGCAGGCCGACCCTCAGGAACACACACACACACACACACAAACAAATATGACATCTAAGAAAAACTATTTGATCCTACAAATAAAAAAGTATGAACACAACGTGCCTGAGGCGGAAAGTTTATATCTGGCACAAACACCGCCATGCAGGATGTGTGTGTGTGAATGTGTGTGTGTGTGTATTGATCGCGTTTGGCCTTGACTTGGAGACGGTGGCCCTAAATAAAGCGAGGCTGAAAAGGAAAAGGACAGAAGAGAGGCCACCGCACCACAAGCCAGTAAACTCTCCACATCTTAATTGCCCTTTCGTTTTCACATGGTAATGCCTTTTCCTTACAAGTGTGTGTGTGTGTGTGTGTGTGTGTGTGTGTGTGTGTGTGTGTGTGTGTGTTTATTTGCGTGCCCTTGCCAGGTTCACACAGCATAGCCCGCCAGTGTGCCATAAACACACACTCTGCCGCCCCGAGCTCCATTGTACGTGCAACCGGATGGAAGGATGGATGGAGCATTTCCACCCCCACATACACCCCGATTTATTTCATCAACAGTGTTCCCATTGCCCCCCCCTCCTGCTCAGCCACTCCTTCGTAAAGTGTTCTGACATTTTAGTGAGTAAAGGAGCACTCTGAGTCACTCTTTTTTTCTCACTTCATATAGCTATTCTCACAGAGGATCGTTTTAACAGTCTGACTATTTGATTCTATTTCAACGAACTGAAAGAAATTAGAGCAAAGGTCGGGCTGTACTTTAACTTTCGCTGGGTCAGGTCACTGTCAGGCATGAACTGCTTTTGCTTTTTAAAAAGTCACACCGAAAGCAGCGCACCAAATGACAGAAGACATAAAATTGGGCTTCTAGTTTTTACTTTTTTTTATCTTGTGTAAATATTAGGGCTGTCAATCGATTAAAATATCTAAAATTAATTAAATTAATCGCACATTTATCTGTTCAAAATGTACCTTAAAGTTTTTAATACTCTAATCAACATGGGAGTGGACAAATATGCTTGCTTTATGCAAATATATGTATATATTAATTATTGGAAATAAATTAACAACACAAAACAATGACAAATATTGTCCAGAAACTCTTTATCCTTTTAACTTTTATTTTCATAATGAAAAAACAAGACTTTTCAGATACACAGCTGCATTATTCCACTTTAAGGTGCAGTGTGTAGGATCTGGCAGCATCTAGCAGTGAGGTTGCAGATTGCAACCAACTGAAACTTCATGTAGGAGAACCACGGTGGCCGATGCAAAAACGTGAAAACTCCGCGAAGAGGACGCGCTTCCTATGCAGATATAAACAGCTCATTCTAAGGTAACGAAAACGCAATGACTCTACAGGACTTTATACACTAAGGAAAACATACTTATTAATATTATATTCAATTTCTGCCAACAGATCCCCCAAAATGCTACACACTGTTACTTTAATGTTTACACAATAAATGAAAACCCAAAACAGCTGAAAAAAATCAGGCTGTTGTTTTTTGTTATGTTCAACAGGTGATTTAGTATCGCAAGTATTACAAGAGACAAATTTTGAAAAAGAAGAGTCAAAATCAAGCAGCAGAGGCTGAGTTATTCTGACTTTTAGTCCCTCCAAAAGCACTGGATCCTACATATCTCCTAATGCAACACAAGTGCAGAGAGCAGCTTTCATAAGACCTTGCCTGCCAGTTAAATGCTCTCATGTTTCAAACCCGGTTTACAGGTTTGACGTCTCAAGGCTCAGACTTCCTCAAACTTTGGAAAACTTCCTCAGGAGCCACAGAAGACATTATACAACTCACAGGATCACATGACAAACAAACTAACCTTTATTTGTAAAAATCAGCGGAGCGCCCCTTCAAAGCTGGTACAAGGAGAAAAGATTAGACTGAAACAAAAGGTTTTAGTTGTCTTGAATGACACCAGTTCACTTGTACACACTGTTGCTCTGTCACATCAAAGTCAGTTTTAAAGCTGCAGTGTAAACGCAGGACATGTGCAGTGGTGCAGTATTAAGCCGCCCTGTAGAGAACACTTTGCGCATGGGAACTAGATTTGTCTCAACACCAGTGCAGGGTCATGACAGGTCACAGAGGAGATAATAGCAATCAGAGAATAATCTTCTCCATTAATGTTTGCTCTCCCTTTGACCTCTGAGGGCCTCGCTGGGAAGCATTGAGCCATTACAGTGGACGGCCGATATGAGGTGAAGGTCAAAACCACCACACAAACACACACGCACACGCACACGCACACACACAAACTTCATATCCACACAATGGGTGGCACTGGGGTTCCTCTGTCGACAGCTGCAGCTGTGACCACATGATTACCTGTCTTTCCACCTTAGATTTTTTTTAATGTTCAACAAACAGACACACACACGCACACACACAGGACCCCCCCATCCCCCCCTAAACTTCCCCTTACAACACACACACTTGCACTATGCCGCCATCCGTTTAGCCCCGTCCCCGCGGACGAGAGCTCCAGGAGCACCAGGGGAGAGAAAGGGGAGTGCAAACAAACTCACCCCAGGTCCGGGGCTCCGGTTTCAGCCTTCCGTCCGCCGTGGTTGGGGGGCCATGGGAACAAGAAGCGCCAGGGGCCCTGTGTCAATAAGGAGCAGTGGTTCAACACAATGGGGGCCTGCCTGCAGACAACACCGCTGACAGACACCCACACAAAAGGGCCTGTGAATGGGAAGGAGGCTCATGCACACACACATGCACGTGAACACACACACACACAGAAAAGGATAGAGCAGTGTGCGGTTGCCCACAAGGCCAATGTTTGATGACTGCTTCTGTGTGTGTACACATACACTCAAAAAGGCACCAGCCCACGCAGATATAAACACACTACAATAACCTGAGGACTGTACACAGTTTGAACTTACAGTACTGCACGTACCTCAGAAAATCAGTGTGACAAACACACATCAGTAGATCTTACTTTTAATGCATTCTCTGCATTTGTTTCAGTCAAAGAGTCGAATTGGTGGAATTTACCGCATTCAGCCATTCAGATAAAATGAGATAAATTGTCACAGAAAATGTACCACCAGATACTTTAATCGGCCTGTGTGTAAACCAGAGTGTACTCCTGAGAGAAGCTTTCATTATGTTTTTCATGCATGCTTTGGAATAGGAAGATCTAATCTGATGTTATGCTATAATGTGTTTACACGACTACCTGAGAAGCACAAAGGTTTTGCTGTACGTCTCTACTGTCTGAGTAACACAAGGATGTAAGAGGAAATCAAACAGGACTGTTGTTTAGGCTGTGGTCGGCAATGTCTTATACATCAGATCGGCACATATGGACACTTCGCAAAAAGTCAAGGCCGCGCCCCCTTTTAGGGGACAAAAAAAACGAAGATCCAATAGACTTCAATGCAATTTGACATAATGTTTGGATTGTAATTTTGACAAGTTCGTACCCATTCATCTCTTGTTATGCAAATGTTTGTTTTATACACATGTCTAATAATTATTTTGCGATCTTGCCTGAACCTGAGTGTTCATGATAACTTCATAAATTAATTTTTATCACCATCATGTCCCATCAGTCTTCCCCCGTCCAACACAGTGGCCAAGAAGCTTCATCTCGCCATCACTAGCTGTCTCCTATCAGATTCTGTCTCTCTTTGGGTAAACTATAAAACTTTAGGTCTGGATTTTTAAGTTTATTTGACGTGCAGAAAGTAGTGATGGCGAGATAAAGCTTCATGAAGCACTGAAGATCTCCAGCAAATTGGTTTGCAAAAGGGTTCATTTCACGAGGCTTCATCTTGGCTTCATATGCACACGGAACCACCTATCGGTCAAATAGTGTATAACAGGTACATATATTCCAGATATGTGGCAGTGGTTTAACCGGGCACAGGGGCAGTAAATGTGCTTGTGTAACTAAATTATTATTCGTTTTTATTCAGGAATAATAAGTTCTCAACTGCTTTGGGCATCTTCAATGATGTCATTTGTCTAAAATGATAGGAGCCTGGATACGCGCTTCACAGAAAACTTCCTGGATTACTCAACACACGCTCCGAAGCATCAGCACATAACGCCGTGAACGCACTGGACGCATTGTGGCCGCGTGGCGTCTGCGTCGCGTGGTGGCTGCATGATTGAGGCGTCGGTCATCCACACCAGCTGCGTTTCAGCTGCGTGTCTGCTGCTGCTGCTGCTGCCGGCCCTTTCTTTCTACATAGAGTTTGCCTTTCATAATAGCCATTTCATTTCATTATAAATATCATTTATATTTATTTTAGACAGAGAAAGGTTAAGAAACGTGTGGTAATTTGTAAATAATAGTAATAAACCACAATTAAAACTCTTACTACATTCATTCATGGAGCTCTCCAAGTCACTGCCTGTTTCACAGCACTGTCTGCACATATTTCAGAATAAAAGCCTTGTGTTAACAAATTAAGGAATTCTGTCCACAGAAAAAACGCTTGAGGGCTTTTATTTTGAAATGAAAGCAGGAAGTGTTGATTTAAGAACAAGTCTTTACTTTTTTTCATCTCCGTAACAAATTTCTACAGATAGAGACATGTAAACTGTAGTAATCTTGCTGGTATGATGTTAATATGCAGTCAATAGATCACCTTCACTATCTGTGACATATTCTACAGATGTCTAGACATGGAAACTGTAGTAATCTTGCTGATATGATGTCAATATATTGTCAATAGATCACTTTCTCTGTCTGTATCTGCTTTGAACCGCACGCCGCTTGCGTCAAAAATAGGAGACGCGAGTGAGACACGTGTCTCACGCGGGCAGTGCATATGCTCTAACCTGTTAACACGGACGCCGAAATAAAAAACAACAGGTGACGCAGCCGCCACGCGGCCACGACGCGTCCAGTGCGTTCCCGGCGTTAACATCAGTAGCAGAAAGCTAGACAGAAGCTTTTGGGTATGGTGGCGGATGCTTTGTTTTCCCCAACGGCGTAAACCGGATGTGACGTTTTGTGGGCGTTCCCATGAATGCCGACTGTATGTACAGCCCATGAAAGTAGCCTACTATAATTACTATTTTTTTTTTTATATAATATCTCTGGAACACTACGGTTAAAAAAGTTCATATTTCATATATGTTGTATGAGACGACTGAAATAAAGTTTAAAAGTTTAAAGTCCAGCCACTCACTTTAAACAGCCTCCACTACGTCATCGGTGTAGCGTTAGCTTTCCAACAACGTGACCCTTTCAGAAGCTTTGTAATCCAACACGGAACAACAGTAGTTTATTTAGAGACTTTATAAAACTAATAAATCAAACATCGAGTTTCTTCTGTGATTATTTATCCATTTATCCGTGCTGAAAGCAGATGTTGTCGTTAGCTGTTAGCTGAAGCCTACGAGGGCAATATGTATCCCATAATGCATTGGGTCGAGTGTCTGTGTTGTTGTTGTTTTTTTAATAAACTTTATTTTAAATTTGTTAACAATGCAAAAAAACGATTAAACCGATGCATACCGTATGTAAATACATATAAAGGAAATGGAATCAATTAAATAAATAAAAACAAGCAAACATAAAAATTAATTAAAAGAAAGTAACATAAAACATGCCAGGGGTCAATATAAATAGATTAATACAGTAAATAGTAACTTAAGTAAAAACATTAAATTGGGAGCAGTCTCACCGTTTACTAGCCTTTTTGTTTTCTTGCTGAAGTTATGGTCTTAATATATAGTTCCATTTATTTCTTGAAAACATTCAAATTAGCTTTTACTTTCGCAAATTTACATTTATGAATGTAAAACTTTGCAACAATGAATAATGAGATTGATTAGAAAATCATCTCATCTCATATATTGTGTGTTTAATGTGTGCGTGACAGTGCTGATCTCAGAGGCCATGCACAATCAATGAAATAACATGACATACACATCATCCTAATATGAGTAGATTTGTGATGTTTTGGCAACAACTGAAATAATGAGCTGAATATCGTGAGTGTAATAAATACACTGAGCAATAGTAATGAGCAATCCATGAATATATATAGTTGTTATTCCGTTTTTACACATTTTATTTGGCTTCTTTTTATTTTATTATTTTTATTTAGTTATAAGAATGTACAATCAGTCATACCATTTTAATTGACAAAGAAAGAAAAAAAGCTACATCAGAAGGAAATTATTATTATTATTATTATTATTATTATTATTATTATTATTATTATTATCATCATATAATAATAATAATAATAATAATAATAATAATGATAATAATAATAATAGAGCATGTAAATATTTGGTAATAATAATAATAATAATAAAACATATACAAAAAAATGTCTTCAATGGACATCAGAAGAAAAGGAGCCTCATGGCCCTGAATAAATAATAAGGGCCTTGTATGGATGCAGGACCAGTTTACCCAGTGGAAGAGTAGGGAGTGTGATGTGGCCCTAAATGTAATATAAAGAGAAGTGCTGCCACCTGGTGTCGACCCAGACAAAAAGCCAAATTATGTTTTAATCCTGAGTTTTAACAGCAGATGGCAGCAGCTTGGCTCTTAGAGAGAGAGGATGAGTTTATGTTCTTATAAAACCATTCACCCATCCATCCGATAAAAACAGAAATGAACAGAGATCACATTCCTGGGCAAGACTATTCTAGAGCGAAAATGTGATTAAGTAATATGATTAAGGGATGAAACTAAGAAACATCATAGATCATTTTTTTCCTCCAAAGGTTTATTTGTAGATGCATGTAAATGGGAGTGTATTCAGTAAATCTCTGAAAATATCATCTCATCACCAGGAATGAGTTCCTCTGTGTTCCACTGTGTGCTGTGTGTCACCCTGTTGTTATCCTTTAATCACAGTGTCACTGTGCAAACTGTCGGTTTTCAGTATAGGCAGTTTCAATTGCTTATCTGAAAAATTGTTGCAGCTCTCAAAACAATAGAGCAACCCCCACATCATTTGAACTGCGCAGCGCAACACTTAATTTGTAAAATACATTGTGCTGTAAAAGAAAATTCATTTATATAACAACGCCATGTCATGTCAAGATTATTACCACATCATTTCATTTATCTCATAACTGATGCAACATACTAAACTGTTTTGGCATGTAGCATCCCTCCCTTACAACATGTCTCTGCTGTGATGTCGTCCTCAAAGGCAGCATGTTGTCTCTGTCTCTTCATCTGTGTCCACATCTCCCTCTGACCAAACCTACGCTTTGGTCTACCTGCACAGTTTCCTTCTGCACGAGCAGCCTGTTGTCTCTCTCTGATGTCTGTCTGCTGCATATTCACACCAGCCAATGTAAAAGTTAGTTTCTCTCTCTATAGTGCTGGAAAAATATGGAATAGTTATGAAATAGTTGTAGCAATGAATTAAATGAATGTAGTAATATGCGTAAATTTAAGAAAATGTACAAAAATATTATAATTGAAAGATACAAAGTATGTGACCAACTCTGAGAAATGACTGTCACTGATTTATGATGCTGTTTCTTGATTATATTTGTGTTTCTTTTAGGGCTGTCAATCAATTAAAATATTTTAATTTTTTTTTTCAAAATGCACCTTAAAGGGATATTTGTCAAGTAAACTCTTATCAACATGGGAGTTGGCAAATATTCTTGCTTTATGCAAATGTATGTATATATTTATTATTGGAAATCAATTAACAACACAAAACAATGACAAATATTGTCCAGAAACCATCACAGGTACTGTATTTAGCATTAAAAAAAAGCTCAAATCATAACATGGCAAACTGAAGCCCAACAGGCAGCAACAGCTGTCAGTGTGTCAGTGTGCTGACTTGACTATGACTTGCGCAAAACTGCATGTGATTATCATAAAGTGGGCATGTCTATAAAAGGGAGACTCGTGGGTACCCATAGAACCCATTTTCATTCACATATCTTGAGGTCAGAGGTCAAGAGACACCTTTGAAAATGGCCACGACACGCAAAAATTTTGCCTGAGTTTGGAGAGTTATATAGCCTCCTTCACGACAAGCTAGTATGACCTGGTTGTATTTCTTAGGCTTTCTAGTTTTATATACCAGTATCTTCACGTAGCTTTAAAACTGAGCCCGCTACAACCTAAAAATCACAAGTTGCGTTAATGCGTTAAAGAAATTAGTAGCATTAACTTTGTCAGCCCTACTTTATATACAGTATAAATAAAGATAAACATAATCAGAGACCGGTTCATAGTCTGAGCTGCTCCGGGTTAAATGGATATGGAAGAGAAATAGATGTGTTCAGACCATAAATGTCTCTCTACAGGAAAACAAGTGGACAAAAACTTTAAAGCAATATCAAAGTTTTATTCTTAAAATGTAGTATAGAGAGGAACAGTAGTACAATTCAGACAGAAAAAAGGAGAATGTAGTTCCATCTTTGAAAACCTTCGATAAAAACGTAAAAAGAGTAACCTGAATTTGCTTTGTGTTCGGAGGGCACTGAGGCGCGGCCCGAGTTTTGCATCACTGTTAAAGTTCGAGAGAAATTGAAAAATACAACCTTTTGCAACAGCGTAAAAAAATACAGCTGGGGAAAAAAAACCTCTGCTTTTATATCTGTAGTGTTTTTGCTTCGTTTTTTCGTGTTGGTTTTTTTTTTTTTTGTCCATATAACAAATACAGCATAAAATCTAAAATGATACATCGTTTTTGAGTTTCATTCATTACAGTAAAATCAGTAGGATGGTAAATAGTATCAAAAGAACAAACAAGACAACAGGATGGTGTAATGCGCAAGCACACAGCGTGAACAGAGAGCGACAGAGGAAGGTTAAAGTTCACGGAAATAAACCGCCACGCCAGGAGGTTCGGAGCTGACCGTCAATGTGTTCCATTAAGTAAATCCACTAGTTAAATAATATATTCTTCATATATATATTTATATATTTATCTCATATAATCTCCACATATATATAGATATATATATATATAAGCCCTCCCACAGTGATTTGAAGGTAAAAGTGACGCGAAGAGGATGAATATCTCTATGACTTAAAATATATCTTCTTCCACTGAGAGTAAAGGGAGGTTACACGTCTTCTGTATCATTAGCACTTCAGTACATACTGTATATTCCACTGCATATGAACAGATACTGCTGTTCCAAGGTTTTAACCCGCAAACAATCCGTGTTTCTTTAGAAAATATGTGCTTAATGAAAGAACACAGGAGAAAGGAAACATCTGTGGAAAAAGGACAAAATTAAACAAAATATGCATCTAGGGTAAAGTGAATGATTTCTGTAGCATAAAAACATTTAAAAATCTCAACAATTACAGACACGAGCAAGGATTTCTCTACACTAAGCAAGTTTTCACCTGGCTTTTCTCATACATTATAGTTCAACAATAATTAAAAACAACAATTTTGGTTGGACAAATAGAAATTAACAGTCTTGATTGCATTTTGGAGTCAATATATATATAATATTAAATAACAAAAACAAAAAAATGTCTAATAATAAAAAAAAGTTGCGCGTTGGAAGAAAGACACAACAGTTTATATAGTTCCATTCAGACCCGCTTTTGGGGGAAGCGAAGAAAACATAAAAAGAAAAATAATTTTCATGAACGCAATAGTAAGTGCATGTCTATGAGGCGCCATAGAGCTTCACTTTTTGTGGAACAAAGTGTTTTTCTACCTGGCAGACCTAAAGGAAATAAAAACAAACTTACATCAAATTAAACCGATGACATGTTGTTTAGCTTTTACGCATGAAGAGTTCTCTCAGACTTAAACATCACACATCATGATTTTCTACACACTCTTCCTCCTCGCAACCAACGTTCAAGTGATTCAAAATATATATATATATGTATATATATATATATACTGTATTTACTTTATAACTCAGTACCAAATATAAACAAACGTATACAGGTATTGATGTCCACTTAGGTCCGCAAAACGTCAATTACAAGTACTGCCGGTAGTTCTACAAAATGGTATGTGTGTGTGTGTGTGTGTGTGCATTCAATAAAATAAAAGCTTAAAAACAAATGGCAAAGCATACCTGATAGTCGCCGTAGCACAACAGTGTTCTATAGTTTAAGCTGATTACATATGTATAACTGAGTCAGTTTAAGCTTTATGATTATAAACATCATATATAGCCTGTAGGTCCAGTATTCTGCGACAAGCATTACAGCACCAAACGTTTCGTCATTTGGCAAAATTCAAGCTTTAAGTGAAAGTCAAATGCTTTTGTTTATTAATAATAATAAAGTGTTACTGTGACGCCGTGATTTGTATAAAGCTAGCAATAACGTTTCCCCTTGTACTTTTCTTTTAATTCATCTTTTTTCCCGCTTAACAAAAAAAAAAACCTCACGTTGTCTTTTTTTTTTTTTTTATTTGTTTTTTTTTTTTAAGCGTATTCAGTAGTTTTTGCCTCCTGCTAAATCTTGGTGTGCGGTCTGTTTGGCACAATATCACAGCCCTCTTAAATTAATCATAAATATGGCTGCGATACATTAGAGTCACAAAACAGATTTTTTGGTTCCAAGATTTGTACAGGGAAAGGAAAAAAAAAAATTTAAAAAGAATAATATAATATTTAGCGCAT
This sequence comes from Sebastolobus alascanus, assembly GCA_916701645.2. Taxonomy (NCBI): domain Eukaryota; kingdom Metazoa; phylum Chordata; class Actinopteri; order Perciformes; family Sebastidae; genus Sebastolobus; species Sebastolobus alascanus. The sequence continues at coordinate 2,707,576 of CAKAOJ020000025.1, read as the reverse complement.
CTAAACGAGATCTACAGAGCAAGTTAGAAATCTTCCTGTGGACAATAATGCTCTTCTTCTGTGTACTTCTACAAGCACCAAGCAATATACTTTCAGATTGTGCAGAAAGCGACAGCATTACTGTGCCTCTGCTTGCAGATAAAAACAACAGAAATAAAAAAATTATTGATAAGACCATAATAACCGCTCTTCATAAATTAAATAATTAACATTTCGCTTTTTTTTTTCTTTTTAGATGATTGGCCTATCCCAACTCAAAAAAACTACATCATCACCCTGCCCAACTCTCCCCCGAAAAACAGGAAATAAAAATACATCACCAAAAACCTGATTTATCATATTATTCGTCGATAGAATCTTTCTCTTGTGGGCTCTGGGCCCAGAGTTGGACACATTTTAACAATAATAAAATCTGTACATCTTGGAGTTCCCACTCTACGAAAGCTTTTTTTTTAAAATCCATATCTTTGTCATATACTTGCACAATTAAGTAACCTCAAGGTTTGATAGCACTTTGGAGTTGATTGTTTACCAGCTAGTTTTTGTATACATATATTAAACATCAACTTTTTTTTGTTTGTTTCTCAAGCTTGTTTAAATTCTTAGTCCTCTTCCGGGGCAGCACCAGCGTTGCCCTCACCCCAATTTGATTGGTCGTTGTCGGTAGGCTCCTCCCCATCCAGGTCCTCCCCTTCCTCGCCTTCGAAGTCTTCGTCGCGAGGAAACTCCATGCCCTCCATGGCCTCCAGGCCCTCCTGAGTGGCCTGGTGCGAGTCGGCGCAGTCCGCACACACGCCGTAGCGCCGCGAGCCGTGACGGATGCCGACGCTGGCCGCAAGCATGAAGATCTTCTTGCACACCATGCACTTGTACTTTTTGTCCTTCTTGTGCACCTGTGAGAGGGACGGGGAGAGAGGAGGAGAGGGTTGAGGAGATGAGGTGAGTGAGGTTAGTTGAAGTTTGCATTCACTGGTCGCTTTAACCTTTTGAACTCTGCAACAGAAATGCAGGGCCTACATTGTATTTTTCCTTATTGTGATGTCATTTCTTGGAGTATCTTCAAATGCGTCATATCTCTAAAATCTGTACAACCTAAGCTACAAGGTTATGTCAGTCAATAAACTCATTCAACAGAAATGATAAAAGTATTGAAATTGATACATAAATACATAAAATACATTTTCAAAAAATGTTACTAAATAAACACACAAAACATATTGATCCAAAAGATTTCTAAATGTAGAAACATCAACAAAATATTTCTTAACACTCCATAACTTATTTGAACTATGCACTTTTTTTAGTTTTTGAGATATTTTCATTTTTATGAGCAGATCAAGTGCAAAGGCGTTTCGATAGTTTTGTTGTTTCATTTAAAAACAAATGCCCTCAAGCGATTTTTCTATGGACAGAATTCCTTCATTTGTTAACACAAGGCTTTTATCCTGAAATATGTGCCGGACAGTGTTGTAGAACATGCAGTGACTTGGAGAGCTCCGTGAATGAATATAGTACGGTGTTTTAATTGTGGATTATTACCATTATTTACAAATTACCACACGTTTCTTTACCTTTCTCTGTCTAAAATAAATATAAATGATATTTATAATGAAATGAAATGGCTATTATGAAAGGCAAACTCTATGTAGAAAGAAAGAGCTGACAGCAGCAGCAACGCAGCAGACACGCAGCTGAAACGCAGCTGGTGTGAACACCTGACGCGTGAATCACGTAGCCGCCACGCGACGCAGCCGCCCACGTGACGCAGCCGCCACGTGCTCCTGACGTTCCCAGTGTGGATGAAGCGTTAGCTTTCTGCTGCAAAAAGAATAAATGTTCTAGCTATTATGGCTTTTATTTTAGATTGATTTAAACAGGATCAACAAAAACGGTATCGATCTTCTCATCTAAGGCCCTGTTCAGACCTGGTATTAACATGCGTCCTGAGTGATCCGATCATAAGTGGAAAGCTCTAAGTACAGGTGTTAACACACTCGGGACGCATTGAGGACGCACTGAGATCCGATCGCTCAGACCACATTCAGAGGTGGTCTGGGCCACATATGGCCACATTTATTTAGCAGTGTGTATGCAAATGTGTCCTGGGCCACATTAAGGACCGCCTACTCAACTGACGTCCCGCTGCGATCCGCGGGTTGTCACTGCGCTCCTCAGGTGAACAGACAGGCAGACGAGAGCGCTCGTCTGCCTCGCGGCATGGAAACGGCTTCTGTGATCTACTGTATCCTGTCGGTACAATTGTATTTTATTAAAACATCTTATCTATAGGCGACATAATCTACAGACTAGCAGGCCCGCTCGATCGCTCTAACCCCCGGCTCTCTGAAGCTCTGTACCCCACTGTTGCCTGGCAAAGGCAACGGTATCGACGGCACGGAGGTCCCCGGGACCGCCTGTACAATAACCTTATATTTAGATTTTCATAAAATGTACCTGAATTCTCGAATGTGTAGGATATTACTACTGACATTCATGTAATATTACGTCACAACGTCTGCTGTATTAGCCGTGTGTTTACTACGTGTTTATTTGCATATAGAGCGAGGAAGTGAGATCCGATCACAAGTGGTCTTTCAAGACGTACGTGGAGACGCATTCTAATGCCAGGTGTGAACAGGGCCCAACTCTTAGCAATGAAGCAAATACGCATATTTCCAGAAAGGTCAAACTATTCCTTTAAACACTAAAGAAGATATTCTCCAAATATTAAATACAGAGCCAGATTTCAGAGGTAGTACAGCTACTAGTTTGGCCTTTTTTCTACACAGGGAATTTGGGTATGAAATATTTTTTCCCCCATTAAACTCTAACAGTCTGACATATTACACTATTATTTACCAGGACAATGCCTGCCTGTCCTTTGAAGTTGTGCTGCCAGTACAATGATACAGCCTCCTGATTTCTAATCCAATTGTTTTGTGCCACTCCGCGAGACACTCTGAGATGCTCCCTACATTAGAAAATAGATATCACAGCCATAAATTCCTGCTTTTAAAAATATCTTGTTGCACTCGCTCCCTCGAGCAAAAAGCTCCCAGACACAAACAATGAGGCGTAGTGCAAAGAGGCGAGGGTGGCCAAAAGCGCTGTAGTGTTTGGCACAAGATGGTGGATGGATGCACATCACATGGTGGTGTAAAAGAGAGGAGAGGATCCTGTGCATAATGTGGACTCACCAGGGAATGTCTCTTTACGTGCTCGCGGCGGGTGAACAGCTTGCCACAGATGTCGCAGCTGAAGGAGCGCACGCCCGAGTGGATGATCAGGTGCCTCTTGAGCGTGCGCCGGTGCTTGGCGATGTAGTTACAGTGGGGGCACTTGAGCTTATTGAGGGCTAGGTGTGAGGACTCGCCTGGGTAGAGACGGAGAAAAACACAAAACATGCAGATGCAGTGATTTAGTAACATCAAGTGTACAATTACATCTTAAAAAAACACGACCGTGGTTCGAGTGAAGTTTTGATTTGACTGGACTGGAAGAACAAACTGGGGATGGAAGAAGACAAAGATCGTAAAAGCTACATCTGCATCTATAGATCCTCTGATGAGAGAGGGGGTGTGTCAGGAACCAATATCCTGTTTATCAAATCACTGAGTTAGGATGCGGTAGCCATTAGAGAGAATAAGACACCACAAACTGATGCATCACAAAAAGCCCCTTTAGTCAAAGTTTGTTAAACTGCAGAGATAAAACTGTGGCAGCCATGTAAACTTCACAATCCAGCTCTAGCACTGTTGCTAAGTAACAGTCTGCAATGAGGTCTCACCATGGCGATGTTAGAAAGGATACAGATTCAAATTAGCAGTGAATGTAAAGCAGCAACATGGATCTGTGTCGTTAAACAGATCACATAATAATGCAGTTTGGTGTAAGATATAAAAGAAATTAGGAGTGCAACGATTCATGTACTACATCAATGTATAGATTTATATTCCTACGATCCAACTACATCGATAGGTACTCGGCAAGTTATCCATCACGGGGATGTTTATCGATCTCAAATTAATCTAAAATTTGCAAGGTAAATAATCTATTGTAGCGATACTAAGAATTTGCACCTTGTATTTAAGCACAACAAACTTTATATGGATGTATTTTTTAACACTTTTAATAGTAAAGTACACGTTACTCCGGTTCACTCTCCCTGTGTATGACGTCATCGACATGCTCGGAGTTCGCGAGTGATTGACAGCTGCTCAGAGACGGCAGGCTCCAGCTCTGATTGGTTGTTTTCCTCCGGTCAGTGAAATCTTGCAGGTGCCATTTGGAGCACCGGAGAACAATAGAGGACACCGGAGGACACAGAGACGCATGATTTTTTTCAAATTACCTGTCTCATGCACTACTGTCAGGATTTAGAGACCGTTTTATAAAAATAACTTTTTCTTTTTAAATCACACTTCATCGTTGTGTTTACTTGTTTATATCCATAATTAATTTATCCCTGATTACCTTACAAGAAACACTTTGAGGAATCCTGACCTGCACTGTCAAGTATCCAGCTATTTATTTCAGTCACACTGATTGTAATTTTGGCAAAAAAAGTTACTGTATCGATTTCAAGTCATTGAATCGTATCGTATCGCTCTAGATGAGCCAAATATCATCCTTGAATCATATCGGAACTATGGGAAGTGATACGTATCGTATCGTTGTAAAAACGTATCATTACACCCCTAAAAGAAATCATCATCGGCGATGTAACGGTTGTGATTGCAACTTGAATGCTTTTTATAAAGAGGTACCACTAATAATTTAATGACTCAGTATATTAAGAAACTGTCTACTTTACATAAACCACAGTGCTAATTACCCAATACTGTAAGTCTACAGCAGTTTTCTGCAAAACTGCTCAAGCACACACGATTAAGTTCCATAATATGATTAGCAACTCCTAACACCAAATACAATTAGAAAAGCTAAAAAAAAACAACACCTTTATGTTTCATCCATCAACATTAGCTATTATACTACTTAACGACTAGAGCAAATGGTAGGGACATGTTTTATATTTCAGTGTCTAAAAGAAAGAAATCAGGATGTCCTCCCACCAGCGCAGACTTCATTAACCCTCTCAGGATGTTTATGCTAACAAGCTACTGAGGACAGCTGGGCTTACAAATAAATAAGCAACGTATTGATTTTGAAAAGACTCCAAACGGAGTGGCTCGTCTTCAGGGTCGAGAGAGTGGGGGAACAGGGCCGGCCCTTTTGTTTGAGCACACAACAGAGGCGTTGTCAGGGCAGGTTGCTAGGAGGAGGAAGGAGGAGGGAGGGTTGATGAGAAGCAGGTCACCTGTGTATTTCCTGTGAATGTGTGTATGTGTGTTGTACACCTTATGGATGTGCAACAAGTTGTTGATTTAGGCTATGAAATTTAATTTTCACTATCTGTCATTATAAATACAGAGCAGACAAAAAATAGTCCTCTTGAGAGGGCCTGAATTCAAACTAAATCCTTATTTAAAAAACAAACAAGAAGAGCACCTAATCTTTAGTTTAAAGGTCTCATTGATAACATTTTTATGTAGACGAATATTTTTTTAAATAATACGTCCACAGAGCCTTTAGAAAGGTGCCGAATAAAAGCATGGCTTTTCCAGAAAAAAATTAAGATTGTGAATTAATCATTTTAAACATTTTGGCAGGTCCAAAATGAATGTTTTGTTTATCTCTGTGGAAGATATCTGACGTTAGGTTTCCACGTCTAATAAGGCTTGTGAGCCAATAGTAAAACGACGTTGGTATCACGTGGTATCTCTGCGTCGTGAGTTAGTGTGAAAAAAACAGATAAACGGCTGAGATTGATGGTAAGTGCCTGGCAACGACTTGTTGTCGTAATGCAATGGAAAGGGAGAGGGAGAATGCGACATCTAGTGGCTGAATGTTATCAATAGCACCTTTAATCCAACTACAGATTTATAGTTTTTGATACAACCATGCCGGCCAATCTGACTAGAGCCCCGTTTCCTGTGTCCCCCTCATGCTTTTTTAGCTGATGTCTCAACCCACAACTGACAGGCAGCGACGCCTGACGCCTATCAATCAAACTGAAACTTAACACCAATTCAATTTCACAGATAAGACGTCAAAATCTTTTTGTTATTCTTGTTTTCTGGGGTGATCACAAGGCTATTTAACCACCATCAAGAAGTAGTTTTACATTTGTCCAGCTGTGAGGGGCTCCTCGGTTGCCTTTGTGCAATGCATTGTGGGAAAGTAGTGTCCATCAACAATACAATTAAAAATGAGGTGGGTTTTTTTTCAAGCTGTCACGTTTAGGTTTACTTAATTTTGACACTTGTAAACACACTGCATACTTGCATACATACTTTGAATTAGTGCGTATTATGGAATTAGGACACACAGCCTTGTGTACTGTAGACAATGTAGGGCTTGACGATATCGAAAATCAAAAGCGCCTAATTGGCAATACTTTGGATTTAAACCCAACGCTATAAGGGAACCATAACGTTAATGAGGCGAACGCCGTGAGGAGGACGGAGCGGTCACAGCCGGTGTGCGCGGCGCATCGGCGCCTGCTCTCTTATTCAAGGAGACATACTGACTGGACTGCCCACGCTCATTTGAGAAAATGCATTTTAGTTAAAGATTACACTGAAGCAGCCTGTTTTGTTTTTTTTGTTTAGCGGTAGTCTAGAGAGAGCGGCGTCTTACCATTCTCCCAGGACTCCCCTTGCTGTAAGTCCTGGATGATGCTATACTGGATCTGATTGGCCAGCTCTGGGAAAGGGGGGAGGGGGGACAGGGGAGAAGCGAGAGGGAGAGAGAGAGAGATGAGAGGTGGTTGAGAGCCTGGGTGGGGGTGCACACACACCTCACAACGCCTTGTGTACACAACTAGCCACCCCCCACATGAAACAATGGAAGTTTCAGTTAACAACATAGGCAAACACAAACACACACACACACACACACAGGTCCCTACTATATGTAAAGCTGTGTGCTCCCCAGGCCAGGGTAACAAACTGACGGTGTAACCAGGAGGGAGGGGGTTAATTAGAGTCGAGCCCTCACTACGGCTCAGCTTACACTCGGCTTTTGTAGGCACTTGTGTGTGAGCACCTGTGTGTTTGGTTCCTCCAGCATCAGCGCCCATTAAAGACACGCCCCTGTGTGTGTGTGTGTGTGTGTGTGTGTGTGTGTGTGTGTGTGTGTGTGTGTCCATTCTCCCTGGGTCAATATTTGGAATAGTGAGGACAGCCCCAGTGCATTAGAGTGGATTAGGGAGGGAAGGGACTGCCCCTGGCAGCTTTGCACCTCGCAGGGATTGGGGAAGTTATTGTGCGTGGGCGTGCACGCTTCAACAGACGCTAGTGTGTATGCAAATGCATTTCACCTGGTGTGTGTGTGTGTGTGTGTGTGTGTGTGTGTGTGTGTGTGTGTGTGTGTGTGTGTGTGTGTGTGTGTGTGTGTGTAGCACGCACCCCTTAAACAATCCAACAGCGTTGTTTGGAGAAGACCCAAGAATTTATTGGCCATGAGTGCTGGCTGTGGGCTCAGCGTGGTAAGAGCAGACAGCGATGGCAAAGTACTTATATCGCTGAAAAACCAGCCTTCACTTTCAACTGTTATTTTCCACACAACACTAGCATTCCTGTCGCTCTGTAAACTGTCTACCTCCAGTTGTTTCAGCTAAATGCAATATATTTGGCGGTTCCGGCCTCTCAATGTGAAGACTTTCTGCTTTTCTCAGTCTTATAAAATTGTAAACTGAATATGTATGGGTTTTGGACAAAAAAAAAGACATACACTTCGGACTCTAGGGAATTGTGACGAGCTGTTTTCTGGCACTTTAAAAGACTACATCAACTGAGAAAATAATCAGTAGATGAATCAATAAAGACAATAATTCTTCAACAAATAAAATGTTTAGGGCTGCAACTATCAACCTCTTCAAAATAAGAGAAGAAAAGAATTAAAAAAAGACACGTTTTGAAAGGGAAGACATACAAAACAGCAGAAAGAATACCACCATTTGGGCGACTATGTTTCTATCCTTGGAGCATGACCGCACAGATCAAACTGAAGCAAAATGAAACCCAAACGAGTGACATCACTGTGGGAAACTGGGACAGCTAATACTGGTGGATGACTGCTCATGGGCTCGAACAGAAATATGCAAAACAGCGACGACTAAGCGTGTAGGAGGGCTGTCTAGTTTCAGAGCGAGCTTTCCACAACCAGAAGAGTTTTTGGTGCCGAGCAAAACGATAAACACTTCCTCGTCTCGTCTGCGTGACTGTGTGTTATAGAATAATCTAATAACCCACATGGCTAATAATTATCGTACACATTCTCAGTTTTGCTTTGTAAAGCAATATTTCAGTAGAGCGTAACTAACATTTAAGACATCATGTGACACAGACATCCAGAGCGAGTCACAACAAATGAGCACTGTATGCAACACAAGACTGGCTCTGGGAACACACTGAAAGCTTTGGGTCCATAAATGGTACTCGACCATCTTTTTCATGTCCGTTCCAGGAGATGTGGAGTGAAAAATGGCATTAATATAGCTGGGTGCTCTGACGCTACACGTACAGTACAGCAGACTCCATGACACAGCAGCTTTCTACCCAGAAGTAAACAAATGCAGAATATTACATGCACACCACTGGATCCCACTTCTTCCTATAAAGTGAAGAATGTCCTAAAAGCTGAAGGCAGGGCTAAAGAGCTTTTATGGTGTGGAGAAAAATATGACTACATTACCGTAGAAAAGCTTTCACGTAACCCATGGACACTTTACCTAGATAACAAGCAAAAAACTACGTCAACTAAAACGCTTAGCTAAAGTCTAGATTTTAAAAACTGAAATGGACTCAGCATCACATTTTGTCCTAAAAGATATAATTTACATGTGGCTCTCCTTTCTGTTTGTCCTCTCTGTCTGTCTCACCTTGTCTTAATAGATGAACAGAGTAAAAATTGTTAAAGAAATCCTTTACTGCCAAAACACTTCTGAACTAAAACTAAAAAAAAATCCCTGAAGAAAAGAAAACAGCAACACTTTTTCCTCTTACAGGAAACCAAAAAAAACATTTGGAAAACACTTTTCTTGCAATGGGAATTGAAAAACGCTAAATACTGGTCGTGTCCAAAATGTCATACAAACATGCTATTTAGTACACTAAAACAGTACGTGAGTTGTTCTTTTTTTGTATGTCCGTATCCTTAGTGTGAAACCAATAATAAATTGCATACTATTTCCGGTGAAATATTAAAGTATGCAAACACTGGACACTACGCCGGCATAAATATCCCACAATGCAATGCGGTAGTGACGACAACATTCATAACGGACGTTGACGGACAGCTCTGTAACGTCAACATCAACGCTTCAATTTAAGCGTAAGTATAAGATTTCACTTTGCTAGGCGTAATATATATTTTAACTGAGTTCAGACTTTTATTCTCACAAACCGTTGTTTTGCTCATATGAGGTTGGCACAGGTTACCATGGTTACGCGTCTCCAACCGGCAAGGAGGCGCTCAGGAAGTGACGATGTAAATTACTGCTCAGTGCGTCCGAAAACATACCTACTACGGTTTATTCCCACAAAGGTATGTTAAACGATAGTACACATATGTAGTGCATAGTATGTGATGAGGTAACTGATAAACCTACTTTAATGAATGCAACTACAACATTTTAATATATAACTACACCAATTCTTCATTTCTAGAGGCTAAAAAAAAGGGCCTCTCACCCCGACATCAGCCAGCATCAGGTTATTCTCTGGACATCACCTCGCACATGTGTTAACAAGAGACGGACAAATCTTTACCATTTTAAGCCCTTACAGAGACTAAATATTCACCGATCTATATTTAAACTAAGAGTCTACTGTATGAATGAATGGACTGTTGAACACAAAACTATCATTTCAGGGTAAACAGTTCCCTTGAAACCTTTTACTGTGACTAACAGCCTACTTGAAGTCCTAACCGTATCTTTATTTGGAAACGTAGTATACATTAAGTAGAGACGTGGAGCTAAACAACACGGATACATGAAGAGGAGGAAGGTTGGAGAGTTAGCACACATGCAGACAAACTCCGTCTTTAACCGAGCGTCTCTCGAAGCTATTACAACACCGTGGATCACTTTCTGCACACATTAAAAAAAGCCACAGGAGGAGTTGGAGGCACTAAGAGCATTCAAGTGCATTTAGGGAGGCCTGGGGGGAGAAATGTTTCCCCTGCTTTCTTCATTTTCCTGCATTAGGGAAGGCTTCTCTCTCTCTCTCTCTCTCTCTCTCTCACGCACACAAAATATAGCTCTCTCTCTCTCTTTCTACACACATCCCCTCCCTCCCCCCGTCCATACCACTCCACTTAATATCTGATATCATTATGGTTACATGGAGTGCCACGCTTAATGGGGCCAACAGAAGGAGAAGGCTGGAGCTGAGAGAAGAGATTACTATGAGCACTACACTGGATGTGGATAGGATGGATGATGGAGCGATGGATAGATTAAAGAGGACCTATTACGCTTATTTTCAGGTGCATACGTGTATTTCGGGTTTCTAATCGAACATGTCTACATGCTTCAATATTCAAAAAACGCTTTATTTTTCTTATATCAGCTGTGCTGCAGCACCTCTTTTCACCCTCTGTTTGAGCTCCTGCTACTTTTTAAACATAAACAAATATATTTAAATTTAACTTAGCTGCATTGTTAACATCAAAATCAAAACAAACATACAAATTAATTATTAAGTTCTCCTAGTTTTGTATTCAACATAATACCTTATTAACTCAATGAAATCTTCTGAAACAAAAGTATATGTGACACAAAAAGGCAATTTATTATTTGGGCCGGTAAAAAATATGCTTGGCCGATGGATTTTTTTCATCTACCAGTCCCCTTCGCCAGTAATTCAAAAGGTTAATTTCTTACACTGGCCACAGCTCTGCTCTTACTAGCTTTGTTTGAGGGCGTGCCAAACTAGCCGCTAGGCAGGTATTATGCAAATGTGTAACTTGGTGACATCACCACGTTACAGAAGAAAAGCCAGGACTTCAAGCGAAGCATTTCAGGCAGTTCAGGAGCAGTGTTTCTGTGGGGGAGAGTAACTCCCTTTGGCGTAGACTTTGGGCTTTGTAGCTTACTTTCTTTTACATGCACAAAAAACTATATAACACGCTAAAGGAAAGGGGAAAAGCACAAAAGCACAATAGGTCCTCTTTAAGGGACAGAGAGAGAGCAAGGTATCAAATGGTAAAGAAAAAGGGAGAAGATGAAAATGTGCAAAAGTTCTATCAGGAAAGATTTAAAAACTGATTTAGTGAAAGTTCATATGGATTCAATGTTTTTGCCAACCACATCACATGGCACGTTTCAGGATAGGTAATTCACTCTCCCACTCACTTTAAATACTGACATTTCATTATTTTCTTCCATAGAACATTATAGCATACCGTTCTGAATCATTAAATTGCTTCAAAATCGTTGATTTGGACTTAACCTTATAAAATGTCTCATCTTTTCTTTAGAACAAGTCTCAGCAGCGATGTGGCAACGCACCTCTGTGTTGAGACAAAGCACTCCAGGTGGGCGTAAACTTTCATTAACCCCCCGCTCTGGAATGATTAGTGGAGATCATGGCTGGGAGTGACTCACTTCTTGGCTGTGCAAAGCAGGTTAAACGCTTGATCAGCAAATTTCCTGCTAGGTGCAACAGCAGGACATCGATCGAAAGCTGAAAATCCATTCTTTTTGTGATGCGATCAATAATTTGATCATGAAAACTAGTGATCATGCCAGTGTTTCCCACTGTGGGCGACCACACAGCTTAGCTTATTGGCACCAAATCTGTGATCATGGGTGTGACACAATTAGATGCGTCACTATATGGTGACACATCATTCATATAAATGAGGCAATGCTGCCCCCAAGCAACAAAAAGGTGTTATCTGCCAGTGCTAAAATTATGCACAATTTTGCAGGCTGGAAAACAGCAAAAAAGAGGATCAAATCCTGAATCCACGGGACCGATCGGGGTTATTCTTTTCAGCCCCACTGACCCCCTGGTGGATAAATTATTATAAATGCACGGTGTGGGGACAAGCACTGTTCGAACCTACAGCATTTTATTTTAAATACTTGTAAATAAATACACAGTTTTACCAAAGATATCAAAATACTCATGCAACGGTGCAGCCATAAAAAAAACACATGAGTTTGTGTGAGCATAATTTAGCTTCAAGCAAGTGTTGGAACAAGAAGCAACTGAATGTCACAGTAATCTTAGTCTTTAGAGGTTAAGCTGATGGCGATGGGGGAGAGGGTGGGGCAGAGGGGCGTCGAGCTAGCAAATGATGCTACCTGACATAACTGGTTATTGTGTCTGCAACCAGCAGTAGCTTTAGGCCAAGTTTGCTGACATAAGCAATGCACACATAGACGACGTTACATATACGAGTGCATGGGGGGCCTTTACATAGACGTATATGATCAATTCTTTTTAGCAAGTGTTAGCCAATTCTTTATACCACTGCATTTCCCTCAAAACATTTCGGTGATTTCTTCTTGCCAAGGAAGAATTTTGGCAGGATTGGTAATCATAAACATTTACTAGACCCACCACATTTAATCTTCATTCTTCTTGACCCTGGCCCTGCTGTTTTGCTTTGCATGTTAGTAGCCTCTAGTGCATAAAGCTCATTTAACTGAATGCACTACACAGGTGTATAAAATGCAATAAAGAGGCCATGATTATTGCGTCTTAATAGAAGTTTCCATACATTATGTAGGAAAATAAAGTATTTCCATATCATAAATGAAAATGTTACATTCAAGTGATTATATGTCACAGAAATTCTGCATGTGCCTCTCTACCTTAAGAAGTGAGCCTATTCCTTTTACTTACAGTGTAAGTAATAAGAAATGTTTGCGTTTTCGGTGAAGGCTACTCATATATAATAGGGGAAAGGACTGGGGGTGGTGTGTGTGTGTGTGTGTGTGTGTGTGTGTGTGTGTGTGTGTGTGTGTGTGTGTGTGAGGTGTGTTTAGAGGTACAAATGTGTGTCATACCAGCATTTTCGGAGAGGGAGGAGAAGTCCTCTCTGGGGTAGGAGGCCGATGGCTGGAGGAACATCCCCTCCTCAAATCCCTCTTCAGGCTCTGGTGGAAAGTTGTACACAAAACGCCGCGTGGTGGTCTGTTTTTTCCTCCGTCCGCTTCCTGCAGCAGCATCCGGCGCTTCTCGCTTTATCGCCGCGGGTGCCCCCGCGCCGCCACCTGTGGCTGGCTCGTTCCAGACGAACACCTGGCCGCTCGCCGACCGCGTTTCATTGGTCTCTTCTGAATCGGACGAGTTGTCGTTGTGGTGGACCCAGTTGCCAGAGGCTCCGGGGGTCACCAGGGCACAGCCCTCAGTCCCGGCCACTGTCACCTCTATATCGCTGCTCTCCTCCTTCACCCTGCCACCTTCGTCGTCTTCCTCCGTCGCATCCTTTCCTTGATTGTTGCTGGCCTTGATCGACAGCTTCGACAGGATGCTCGTGGCCCAGAAGTTGCTTGGCTTCCGGTCCAGCCCTCGTCCCTCTCTGGACACCGTCTGCCTCTTGTTGTAGTCCACCACCACTGAATCGGGGGCCTCCTGCTTGATGCTGATATTCAGGGCATCCTTTATAAAAGCCCTACACGAATGTACAACCTCTGACATCTGGAGGTAACTAGCGACAGACATCACCTCAATGGCATTTTGGCTTGTGAGCAGCAGATTCCCAGAGTAGAGAAAGTCGATGATAACGGAGAAGCCCTGCACGGCAGCGACATCCAGGTGCGTGACCGTGGCCTGGTCCTGGGCCTCGCTCTTGGTCAGACAGTAGAGGGTTTTGAAGTAGCGGCTGCCCGCCACCAGGATGTTCTTGTGTGCGCGGAACACCTGGCCCGAGACGACGATGTTGACGTCACAGAGGATGCCACTTTTGCGTTGCTTGTCCAGCTCCTGGAGAAGCTGGTAACAGTAGGAGTTCTCATTGGACCTGCTGCGGTAGTCTTCCTCTGAGCAGTTAGTGGAGGGGCTGCCGTTGTCCGAGGGTCTCGTCGTCTCCTTTTACGTAAAAAGAGAAGAAGAAAGAGAAAAATTATTCAAGATTTGAATCTCGCAAGTAATTTGCAAAAGCATGCAAAAATGCACTTATACGCAAATATATGTTCCCTTCCTGTAACTCTGTAAATACACGCAGACATACATCCCCGGGGCTCCCGGTGCGACAGCGACGCACCTACCCTAGGGGTGAAACAGGTTAAACAGGCTTCTGTTATGGAGGAGGTGGGAAAGAGGCAATGAAAGGCGTGTTACTTTTAGGCCAGGGTAGTATTACATAGCCCCATAGATCTATTCCCTTTCTCGAATAAACTTAAACTCCACGAGTCCTAAACACAAATGCTATAGGCCCAATGATGATTAATAAACCCAGAAAGACTGTAATTTAACATATAAAAAGAGAAAAGTATTTTCCTTTTGTAGTAAAACAGAAATCAATCCCATACATTGTACAATTACATATTATTAGACTGCAATATTCAGGGCTTTTCACAAGCCATTGGAATTAATTGATCTGCTGTAGACTTTCCCACAAGGTGGCTCACCTATTTATATTTGAATTAATGATTTCCTCCATTTTCCAGAATGCATTTTGACAACCCCAGAGAATATAACTTAGGCTGAGAGAGCACAGCTAGTACGTAGTAATTGTAGGGCAAACATTTTCAGTCAATCAAATGTTTAAAACAACAGTGACACCTCTTACTCAGAAGACATCTTGTGGCTGTGCTTCAATCGGTGGAGAAATTAGCATCACTGCTTGTTTGATCGACTATTACTTGTATGGCAGCTGAAAAACAAAGCAGGGAGCCTAGAAAGAAATATTTGCTCAATTGGGCTGCTATGAAAACAATGACAACTTGCTAGGAAAACTTTGCAACAGCATTTGTTCAGATATCCAGGTCAAAAGACAAAAATACATAACCAAGCAAAAAGAAAAGCATGGGACGTCACCTATGGCTTTTTTCATACATTTCCAGACCACTGTTCATCAGGAGTCCCTTCCATCTCAGTTGAAACATCATCTTTTGAGAATTTAATTTCCTTTAAAGCAACATGGAAGCATTCGATTTAATAATTTCCCAGGAGCATAATTTAAGACTCCATTCGTAGTAACGCTAGAGAATGTCTTGGTTTTAGAAAACCTCTAGACAAAAGACAGATGTTTATTTTTTTCATGGTTAATGAATACACTTTCCGATTTCGCCTCGGTTATCACCTCCAAAGCTAGACTGGAACGTTACCAGATTCAAGATTTTACACACATTTAGCTTCTGTACAATACAATTCTCTCCCTCTCTTTAATCTTGGAAGCTAGATGTAAAACGGCCCATAATTAGACGTGGAGGAGGGCCGCCGAGTGTCCAAACAGGACTCAACGTGGCTGTAGGATGGGAGGGGAACTGGCAGAAGCACAGAACTACCCTGTAACAGCCCCGCTCCCCCTCCCATGCTCCCCCTTAACAGGGCAAAGGGCCAGCCTGGTACGGAGCAGAGAAGAGGGGAGTATTTACACGTGTATATGCATACGCTTACATATGCACATAGACAAAATTCAAAATACACAGCCCATTAAAAAAAACAAAAATGCACATACATGTGTAGAACTCTACATTATAGTTTTGCACTTACAAGTAGCAGCGTACATCTACGGCTCATTTTAGAATTGCACAGCAGATGTCCTAATCCAGAATAATTCACATTGCTCGAGCCCTGCATTTTTGCCCCCGCCCACCACCATCTCTGCTGCGCACACACATGCATGTGCACTCACACACACGACCACACAGAAACCAAGCTGCCTACACATACACACACAGCTGGGGGTTTCAGCTCGAGTAATTCAGATTAAATCCATTTCTCTGAGGTCCCCACCCAGCCTCCCCCCCCCCCCTACTCCCTCCACACTGCAGTGCTTGTCCAGGGCAGCCTGGGCACACAGGATAGTATAGGGGGGCTTATCATCCTCTGCCACAGCTGGAGGGGAGAGATGAAGAGAGATGGGATGGAATGAAATCAGAGGCAGAATGAGTGAGAGATAGAGAGGGGGGGGGGGGCGAAAGTGGATGTACTTTGCAGGCTGGAAGAAATAAAAAAAGACAGAAAATAATAGAAGACAAGAGAGCAGAATTGTTCTGATGGGAGAAAAAAAAAGTAGAATCAGAGTTGATAGAAATAAGTGTGAAAAGAAAATGAGAAATGGTTGGGGCATAAAAGAGAAAAGCCTGATAACGCACACGCACAAAGAAAAGCGAGCGAGAGCATGAGGCAGAGATTGAGAGACCTTGAGCCTCGAGAAAAAGGGCGGAGGAGAAAATGTGGAGCAGAGGGGGACAGAGAGCCAGGCGCGATAGAGAGAAGGAGTTGGGTCACCCCATTTTAGCCTTCACAATAGCCCGTGTTCTCCCCGAGGCTCATTGTCCACTCACTGTAGGCCTTTGTGAAAGGTTTCGGCACTCACTCTCTTATTACACAGCAGCTCCTACTCGCGAGCATAGAAAAGTAGCCGGAGTGCGTGTGGGTGAGGAGGCGAAGAGGATGAGGAGGGAGGAAAAAAATTATTCCATGATATACACATCAAAGCCTCTGGAGGGGCATGGTCATCATGTCGAGTACTGTGGTGGAATATATTGGTGTGGTGAAGGGCAGGAGTGCTATCACAAGAGGTGTTGGATATGCTTCCAAGTTAGACTGCATCTAGATCTGGCTGCTTTGTTTTTGTCCATTGCTCTCCTCTTTTGATAGGTTTAGACTAGGGCTGTCAATCGATTCAAATATGTAATCGCGGTTAATGATTGTCCATGATTAATCACGATTAATCGCAAATTAATCACACATTTTTTGTCTGTTCAAAATGTACCTTAAAGGGAGATTTGTCAAGTAGTTAATACTCTTATCAACATGGGAGTGGGTAAATATGCTTGCTTTATGCAAACGTATGTATATATTTATTATTGGAAATCAATTAACAACAGAAAACAATGACAAATATTGTCCAGAAACCCTCACAGATACTGAATTTAAAAAATATGCTCAAATCATAACATGGCAAACTCAAGCCCAACAGGCAACAACAGCTGTCAGTGTGTCAGTGTGCTGACTTGACTATGACTTGCCCCAAACTGCATGTGATTATCATAAAGTGGGCATGTCTGCAAAGGGGAGACTTGTGAGTACCCATAGAACCCATTTTCATTCACAGATCTTGAGGTCAGAGGTCAAGGGACCCCTTTGAAAATGGCCATGCCAGATTTCCCTCGTCAAAATTTAGCGCAAGTGTGGAGCGTTATTTAGCCTCCTTCGCGACAAGCTAGTATGACATGGTTGGTACCGATGGATCCCTTAGGTTTTCTAGTTTCATATGATACCAGTATATTCACTCTAGCTGTAAAACAACCTCAGAAAGAGCAATTGCATTAATACGTTAAAGAAATTAGCGTTAAAACGATTTTGCGTTAACTTTGACAGCCCTAGTTTAGACCAAACAAGCTTTCAACTTGCTGGGCTAACCGGAATAATAATGAATGATATTTAGCATCCTGCAACAAAAATACCTTCAAAACACTTTTACAGTCAGAAGACGGTGAGGGTTGAACAGAAAAAAAGAGCAAATTTGTTAGATACGCCGTAAAATAAACAAGCGCTCTCATACTCATAGTTCCTGGGAATTTGTAGGCCCTTTTTATCATTTCGACGAACTGGCCATCCCACCCCCGAACCCCATGACTCCCCACAGCTTTTATCCATTACACATAGCGAGGCAATTGGCCAGAGAGGTAAGACTTTGCCTGACAGTTCTAATATGAGTTGTGTGTGGACTTATTAGAGTCAGGCTAGGACAGCCTGGTACTGGATAAGTTGCACCATACTGGCCTCATCGGCAGCAGCATCATCCTTTCTCCAGATGTGCCACGTGTGAGCTTAGAGAACCAGCAGACCAACCCTGCACAGCAGATGCTGGAGGCAAAACCAGCCAGAGCCAAAGAGAGAATGTGGGGACAATATCAGCCTCCCCCGGTCGTGACGTGGCTAGGTTTTTATTTGAGCCAGAGATGGTAGGGGTGGAAGAATGAGCGTGCAGAAGAATACCAAGAGGGCGCTGGGTAAGACAAATCCTTTGATCTGGGTCTAACATGGATGCTTTAAAATCTACAGTGAATGGCCAACAAGAACTGATTTACAGATGGATTAAACAAAACCAAGATGGTCATAAATTCAAGCTTGTTGACGTACCGGCATCAGTTAGACAGACCTCTAACAGATCGTGCGATACAGCACTGTCCCAAAGCAACACAATGACCCCACTGGAGCCAGTTCTTGTTTACCTTTTACGCACACTTTGCCTCCATCCCCTCACTCGTTAACCCCCACCCACCGTCAATCCAGTCCCATGACCAGCCCTGCCCTGAGGCCATCTCCACCGGTCCTTCCCTAACTCCCTCCACTACTGTATCCCCCCTCCCTCACCCGACTCGTCTGTCCCCAGATGCTAGAACAATACCGCAGTGTGCGTTTGGCCCAAGGTGTGGGAGGGCTGCGCTGAGTGTCTCCCGGCCTCCTAACAATGCTCTGACAGAAGAGGCAGAGATGGAGGGGGGGGGGGGGAGCGAGGGGAGGGTAGAGTCACTGACGGATTCAACAAGAAGAATTCTCCCTCTGGCTGCACCCCACCCCATTCCCCTGACCTGTGGCCCCCAATAAACATCCCATCTATCTGGCAGACACCAGACCGCAATGGGTGGGTCCCCTTTCCCATTCGGGGAGACTCGCTCTTAACAATGAGCGGGTTGTCTTAACTGAAAAGAGGGGGTGAAATGACTTGGAAAGGCCCCGCATATCTGAATTGTATCTGAAAAGTGTCGCGTTATCTTATCTTACACTCCATTTAGACCGACACAGCGATGCAGGTAAAACATCTGTTTGGCCGTCAAACTATATGAGGCAACATGGATTGTCTGATGTGGCTTCATGAGCCTCATTCTGACCTGGGTTGAATGTTTGAATATTGGCGAACAGGTGTCCGTATTACGGATTGAAATAAAATTAGTTATTGACGTTCAAACGAAGAATGAAAAAGGGAGACACAACAAAGCATAGAAGCGGATGACAGAGAAAGAGGGAGTTTATGGATGTGGAGAGAACTGAAAATGAAACTAACTTTATGTGGTAATTACCCAATGTATCTATATGTGTATATGGAACTATAACTGCAGGATAGTCTCTGTACGTGGTGATGACAAGGGACTACTGTGTGACAACCAATGACAAATAACCTTTCACCAATTTATGAACAAAGGAAAAACAGTTACTTGAGAGTAAAATTCACTTATATGTGTCCCAGATACAGTATGTGATCTCATATATGATCCAGGGGAAACAGTGGTCTACTTTCCTCATCTTAACCTTTTACCAGTGAGCATAGGGAACAATCTGAGCACAAGACAGCGTCTAGAGAATTAAAGGACAACGGCCCCCTTCTCCAAGGAGACCCACATTTACCACAGCTGCCCTGGTGTGCTTGGGCTAATCGAGTTAGCTTTAACGAATGCAGCAGAGGCCTGACTAACGGCAGGAATGGGTGAATAGAACAAGACGTGACCTCATAACACCATAATTCCCGTTTAATGTACTGCTTCACAATGCCACCTTGCTAAACATCCACTGCTGCTCATTATTTCAACAGTACTGTATATATGAAGGGTTTCATTCAAAAGGCAGTCACAAGAGAAAAATCTAATCTGAGAAACATCAAAACCGCAGAAAATAATTCAATAAAAATCAGAATTAAATCATTTCCAATAATGCAGCACTGGGACTTTGTAGTCCCAGCTCTATTCTACATGAGGAAATGGCCTGGATAACCTCTCGGTACAGTGTCTGGGGTCCTTGTTGCTAAGGAAAAGCCACACCAAGCCCCTAATCCATCCTCACTGCTCTCCTTACCAATTAGAGATGTGTACGAGTTAGTGGATCAGTTCTGATTAGTGATTGCGTGTGCGAAAGGAAGGAACTAAATGTAGTAGTGCAATCCTCTTCACTCACAAATTAGAGTCAAATAGCACCCCGCTCTTAATTCCCCTGACAGCCCAGACCATTGTCAGGATAGGAGGTCGAGTGTGGAAATGTACAAGGAACAGAATTAACAGTAGGTTTTTTTTTAAAAGAAGGATTGATGGGAGAAATGCCCTTTGACACCAGATTGTTCGGGTAAATATGCACTCCCTGTTTTTATGAGGTCTCTGAAGGAGTACCGTAGAAATGTTGCCTGCGCTGCAATAAAAATAATGAACCAATAAAAAAAGACCTCATGCACGTCAATAAAGACATAGTTCACCAAAATGGCTTGGTTGTTTTGGATTATACGCATTCGGTATACTGATACGGTCAATGACTTTATATGTACCTCAAGCTTAGGCTAACCACATAGTCTTTATATGCCAATTAAATAAAGAGGGGCAATTTTCCAATATGGTTTCAATCTTGTGCATACCAGACGGGGGCTTAATCATAAGATATACCCCAAAGGTATAACACTAGCGCCCATTAATTCAGAAATAAGTGGATGATAGGGGTCAGGTGGTGCCATGTCATTCCATTTCACTCATTCATGCCTGTTCACATGGGCCAGGCCAAGCTGTCAGGCTCCAGGCAACATGATTTACTCTCCTCCTTCTTGTCCGGCCTTGCAAGTGACACCATCTATGGATTTTGGGGGGTCATTCTAGCACAATGCCTCTAATTTAGCTCCCCAAAGGGAGGAGGAGGAGGTGGTGGTGGAGGAGGAGGAAGAAATGCGCCAGAGGTCAGCTGGGACTGCGAGCCAGCAGAACTGCATGATGAGAGGCCAAAGAGGGAGGGGAGGGGGGGGGGGTTGGGTAGGGGTGCGGTTCCCCAAAGGCTGCTTAGGGTCGAGCCCTTGCCATTGTGACCTCTAGCAAGCCAGCAATCACGACAGCTGCTGATGCAACAAAAGGGTACAGTGTGCATCAAAATAAAGTATTCTAAAACACCAACACTGTCCATTAATTTTTTTTGGTTAAACGCTGTATTGTGACATGCAAGTGAATCCTTGTTTCTAAAGGAACAGCCTTCACTGTGTGTGAGAGTAGCTAGCAGGTGTCACACTGGAGCAGGTTTAACTTAATGAGTGGGCAGACACTCTCATTCTGGACGGGTAACTGAATCGTGTCACTCACGAAGAAAAGTGGTTCAGCGTGTTTTGCCATTCAATACTAGTCAGTAGCCTCGCCAGGGGCTTTCCCACTGCCGTCTCTGCCCCATCTACCTCCGGGTACAGCGAAGCTACAAGCGGCTAGCCGGGCTAGGCTAGCTGTTAGCTCCGGGTTAGCAGGCTGATGCTAGCAGCTAATCAGCCAGGAGAAGGGGATTGTGGAGCTTAAGGGAAACAGCCTATTTTCGCCTTCGTTGTGTTTTTAGAAGTTGTTGAAACTGTCTTTATTAGTAGCAAACAACTCACATAGTGACATAGATTGTGTTAAACGCGTTACAGGTGTTTAAAGTTACCTAGGTAACGAGGCGTTGGGACTTGAGAGCTAACGTTACCTGTTTGGTGGGGTCGTTCCTCCCGTGCTCGGAAGACAGGTGATGTCTCAGCAGCAAGGCCCGCTTGTAGTTGCGGCTGCCTTTGACGAGCTCGTCGCTGTTTTTAGTGGCAATGTTGTGACACCAGGAGCAGGACATGAGTCCCGTCCGCTGGCCGAATTTGAGCCATGGAAACTCTTGCAACCACGACGCGTGGAATAACGAGTGTTTCTGTAGCAACGTCTGCGGTCTCATCTCTACCCCAGATTTCCTGGATCCCGTCTCGCCGGATCCGGGAGGAGTCGCCGCGCCGCTTCCCGACTCCCGGTTGTTGGGACCGTTCCCCTCGGTCAAGCTTTCCCCCTCCCTGGACCCGTCCTCCGCTTCCACCGAGCCCACACGGTCGTCGCAATCCCCGTCCCCGGCTGCCCAGCTGCCCTCTTCCGGGTCCTCTTCTTCCTCCGCCTCGGGTTCCGTGCTGTCGCTGACAGACCCCTCCGCTCTCTTCTGCCCTGATCCCTTCGCCCCCAGATCTCCGTCCTCCTCCTCTTGATCCGGCCTGTTCCCGTTAAAATGTCGGTCTTGACAGGCTGGGGCCTCCCAGCTGTTACGGTTCCCCCCACCGATACCGCTGGAACCCGTTAACCCAGCTAATCCACCTCCTCGGAAAGCCAGCGACCTGCGGTTTCTCTCACCGGACATTTTTTTGTGCGTAAAAATATATTAGAATCTTTCACTTTCTCAACAGTCTCTTCCCCTCCTTTCCGACACAAATAATGTATTTGTAAACGATGTATGTTCCGAAAGAGATGGACCGCCGTCGTCGTTTCCTTTTCTCCGCTTCGGCCCTCCCGGTGAGAGTATGTAGGTTATGCGGAAATAAATAAAGGTTTTAAACGCATAATGAATTTTCAGGGTTCTCGCTGCGTCCGCGCAGGCCCCGCAGAGGTCGAATGGCAACGACTTTCCTCCCCACAATGCACCTCGACCAGAGAAAGGGGGGGCTGGAGAGGGAGGGGGCGGCATTTAAAGGAAGATGGGGGATCTGTTGATCAGCAAGGGGTCTTTTGTGTTTCAAGGCTGCACCCATTTTTCCGCATGCTTTTCATCTTTTTTGGCTTTGCTTGTCTTCTCAGCACGTAAATACTGACTTGTGTGCCCCACTTTGCTAAACGGGGGTTACCATAATATTCCTATAATATTTCTATAGCAATTCTACAAGAACTTGTAGTGTGTCTGTAGTTGACTTTTTTATTTTATTTACAAAAGGTAAATACATAAAGTATAATATAGAATATAAATATCTGTAAAGTAGCTTATATGTGTAAATCATGTGTGTGAATTAATTGTGATATTTTATTAAAATCAAAAATTGTTCCACTACTTTAATATTAACACTCCATTACAGTTGTACAACATTTTTCTTTGTCCAAAGCATACAAGCATTATATATGTCACCATAATATCTTAGTTTATAGTATATATGCTGATTCTATTTCTTATCCTACGATATATGTGTTAAATAATAAAGACATACAGTGATAAAGTCCTGTGATGTGTGATCGTGTAGATGTGAAATTGGCAACCTCCAGAGACCAGTGAGATGTTATAGCCTAGAGTAAAGTATTCTAACATATTGACATGTACCTTAAGTTTCTGTTCCCTGTCGTTAAGATCAGGTCCAGCAGGTGGCCCTCTTTCATGTGAACGCCTCTCTCTCTCTCTCTCTCTCTCTCTCTGTGGGTGTGTGTATGTGTGTGTGTGTGTGTGTGTGTGTGATGCTTGACATAGTTGGGTGTATAGTTTCAATGCTGTCCAATTAAGGGCTTTGCACACAGTGTGTGAACAAGAGTGGGATTTAACCCAGGTTTTGATTACGACAAGGTGGGGGCTGTATCCCACTGTAATGGTTAAATTCCCAAGGGGGTAATACCGTGTACAATTAGTGTAACTAGTCTCTATCAACTTGACATAAACACCAGAATGAATTCGATAAATTGTATTTCCCTGCACTGCATAGGAGCTATTCTCTCAGGTATGAAATAAATGAGTGAGCCTTAGAGGTATCCGTGACTGAGTTGCTGCCTTCATTCAGCTCAGTAATAAATCATTGACTATATTCCTACAAGTATTATTTATTAAATGGTGGTGATGTCACTATGTGCAGGGATAAAACCTGATAGTCCAGTTCAGTATGAACTCCCTAAGATATCGCTTGATAGTAAAGTTCCAGTGTTTCTATTATGAAAGACATTTTTCAAAACATAGATATGTTGGACTGGCAACAGCCACTAGTTTTACTTCATTCCAGAGGTAGTCATTGTCATTGGCAACTGCTAAACAAAAATGATGAATAGAAACTGATTAGGATAGCCAGCATAAATGTGACATTAACAAAAATGTATACAATAATATCAACTCAACAAAAATAATATAAAAAAATGACATGTACACGAAAGCTGCAATAATGAATAATGTGGGATTATTCCTTATTTCATGGCAAATTTGGGGATTTATACATTATTATTACATACTTATATATATAAAAATAAAATAAAAAAAACGAAGCTTTCGAATACTGATATGGAGGTCGAATACCACGTCAAGGTCGAAGCTTCGAAGCATTTGGGTCAGCCCTAAATATTTCCATTAAGAAAGACACTTTTCAAAACATAGATATATTGGACTGGCTACAATCACTAGTTTTACGTCATTCCAGAGGTATGTCATTGGCAACTGCCAAAAACAAAAAATGATAAATAGTAACTGATTTGGATAGCAAGCATAAATGTGACATTAACAAAAATGTACAGTGTACAATAATATCAACTCAACAAAAATATTTTTAAAAAAGCACATAAAAGCTGCATTCCAAGCATGCTTTTCCAGTGATATTGTGTCTTCTGTGCACAATTGCAGCAGGTTAAAACTTTATCCACATAAAACTGTCTCTGCTTGGGATCAAAACTTTTTTATGTATGATGCGTTAACTGAAAGGATTTCTGTATAATTTTCTAACTAGGCCTATACCTCTTTATCGCTTATGTTGTAGGCTATTTGCATGTGTGTAAAGTGTGGAAGTATTTCACTACCATTCTATATTTAACTATGTATAACTGAGATATGACAGATATGCATCGGGGGAAAAAAACAAAACAATAACAACACCAGTAATGACGTGTCGTTGTCATGCAGCTCTCTGCCTTGTTGATGGTGTAAAACTCGATCCACGTGCTCGCCTCTGTTTACACTTGCAGCGTGATGACGTCACAGCGAACCCCACCCCGCGCACGGCGAGCTGCCTGGCAACGAGAGAGAGAGAGAGAGAGAGAGAGCAGGAAGATCTGCAGCAGCCGAAGTGAACAACCTGCACAACCCCTGGACGTAAAAAAAACTACCAGAAACTACGCTCAGCAGCTACCATGGAGGATGCAGAGAAAGGTAACCGATTTGCTGAAATGTCTCTAAGTGTGTCTCAGTGTGTTGTTGCCGAAAAACGTCCTAAAACTACTTTTTGTCTCACATGAAAGTTAGCAAAACTAGCTAACGTTGCGCAAAAGTTAGTCCGTTGAGAACATATGTTACTTTTCAAACTCAAATAAAAAATGCGTTTTTTGGTGACAGCGTTGATACTTTTTTGAAAAAAAATGAATCTTTCGAATATACACCATTAGAGTTATCTAAAAAAATATCACGGAAGTATTATATTACACAGCATTTGTTCTAACATGTAACCACACACGATGAGCTAACGTTACTACTTCAGCAAATAAACGAGGAAGTTGTCACTTCCATTAAAGTAAAGTTGCACCAAAAAGGTGACAGTTAGAGTAGATTTGATTAAAATTTAACGAGGCGTTATTGGGATCGTTCTTAGATATGGTGAAAATCACGCTCTGTATTTGGAGAACTTAACATTTACAAGCAGGTTACACACCCTGTTTGACAGCTTATTACTTTTTTCTAAATGTCCCCCACTGTACCTGTTCTAGTCAAGCCACCCTGCCCCTTTTGAACGTTCAAACAATGTTGCTAAATATGTTTAGTTTAGTGGAAATAGCACAGTTCTTATCAGTCTGTGTTGGAAATCTGTGAGGTTTGTTAGTGAGGTCAAACAGGCCTGTAACACATGTGTGGGGCTGCCAGGTATTTTAATAAAAATGAGAGGAGGTGAGTGCATGAACACACAGGTATGCTGTGAATGCATCGTACCTACCAGTCCTCCTCTCCTACACATATCTGGACATTTCCATTCCTGCTAGGCAGCCCATCTGCTCTCTCGTACCTCTACACCACACTTACACATCCTCCAGGTTTGAGTACTTGCAACAGCTGCTTCTCAGTCAAGTGCATGTGTTTGCTGCAGTGCAAGTAAATTAGATATTTGCAACAAATAAAGCAAGTAGACTCAGTTAAGTTTGGTTGATCAAAAACACTCTTTTCTTGTAATTTATTTGCGCACAGCATGACCTTGTAGTTATTATGGAAAGAAGCAAATGACAGAGGTTTGTTTTTTCATCTCAAGGGGATGCCAGGTAAACAAGGCGCAGCCCTGACCTCATTTCCCTTTAGCGAAAACATTCTTCAACCCCCTGCAGAAATGTAATTTCCTGATGTCTGCGTGTTGTATTTTGTGTTTTGTTGGCCTCGAGGTTAAAAAGGTGCGGCATTTTTTATATACTGACAGATGTAAGTTGTTACTGCTTGATAAAGTGTGCTTATTAATATCAGACTGAATGAGGTTGGTCAGACAACCCTGTCAGTCTCTCATCTCAATGTATTTTTAAGCAAATTGTCTCTTAGTCACTATTAGTTAGGGGCAGCTTGTCTGGCTGTTTGTCTTGTGACCGTGGTTCCTCTTTGGTAGTGTAGGTTCCCTATGCTTTGCATGTGTCTTCAAGGTTTTCCTTTAACACGTGACATTATTTTCTGCCGTGTGTGTGTGCAGCTGATGCACCAGCGGTTAAAGCAGCAAATATCTTGTCTTATTGTAGCTCTTTAAGTTGCCTTATGTGGCCTTGAAAGCACAGATAGAGAAACGGTTATGACCTAATGTAGCAGAAGTTTCATCCTTCCTTGTTCCTCGCAGGAACTGAGAAGTTCTCCTTTTTTCATTGTCACACTCTCATGGCAACAGACCGTGAAGTAAGTTCATTTTATTGTCATGCTTTTGTGCTGGTCGCTATGGCAGCTGTACCTGCGTCCTTGTCACTGTCACCTGTTTGGATTACAGCCTGCTCAGTCACCAGTATTTCATTGGTCATTGGTCTCTCTACTCCCAACCTCCCAGCCCTCATTCCCACTGCCATCACACGCATCGCACATAGCACATGACCCCAGCTACCCTGGCCTGAACTGATGCTTCACTCTGCTCCCATCCGGCTGCAGATAGAGATCTTTGATCTGTGAAAAAGTGCATTACAGTAAGAGCTTTGTGCCCTCTGCCATCACTGCCCTCAACAAACTGGTGCAATAACTAATTTTCTTGTGACTGTATTGTGTACCTTGTGGCTATGTTTTTGTGTTTGAACGTCCTTAACACTGTGGTAGGCAGAATGTTTTTGGCATCACTGGGCAAAAAATCCACAATAACCTTTCAGCATTATTGTAATTCAAGTGTTCTGAGAGATAACTAGACTTCTGCACCTCCTCATGGCTCTGTTTTCAGGCTTTAAAAAATCTAGCCCGTGACCCTTGTTCCTATTGGCTGTTCATTCAACGGAGGCAGCTGTCAGTCACTCGCGAACTCCGATCAAACGGTCAATTTGAGGCAGCGCTGATCAAATATGAAATGATATTCTGTTACTGTAATTTCTATTTCTCACCTTAAATGTTTTCAGAAACATCTTGTAGTGTACTGTTTTGCTGCAAAATAACAAAGGTGGTTGGTATTTCCTCAACTGATCTCAATTAAACTTTTTTTAATCATATTTGCTCCATTTCTACCTACTTCAGCTTTAATGTTCTTTTGTGTGCAGGCTGTGGAAACACATTTCTTTTCTATTCTATCTATGACTAAAAAGGCAGTCAGTTTATTCCCCTCAGTGTTTAAGTGTTCTTCCACAATCGTTTGTCAGTATTTCAGGTGAAACATTACAAATAACCGGATGAGAAGGAGCTGGTTAGCAGGTTTTAGAAGGAGGGAGGTCAGCGAGCATAGTGAGTGGTGCTTCTCAAAGGAGCTCTCAGGTGAGGGGAGTCTGCTCTCCTCTGATTGTTTGTGCGTAGGTGACCTTTGCTCAAATCAGATGTTCGAAAATGAGTCAGGCCTCCCAATCTATCTTGTTTATCCAACGCAGTTGTCTAATGAGATTGATCATGAACAGTGGCCAACATTTTTGTCTTATTAGATTTCAGTGAGGCACAACTGGATGCTTTCAGCTGTGTGAACAGCCAGAGGAAGTCTGTCACAGATAACATCCGTCCAACCATGTAGCCCACAGCAGACTTGTTTGTGGTAGAAATGTGTTTCGCTAGAACAAAAACATACTCAATCCTCAATATCTTACTGACTGTCTGATTTAACGATCCTAAAAAGTGCTTTTGCATTTTACATGACTGAATATTTGGTGGCCATCATAGCTGTGAGGTTTGCTGCACATTGAAGAAATTAAAAAACACTTATTTGTTGCACTGTAAAGGATAGCAACAACTATGTACATATTTAAAGGTTTGTCATGATTTGTCATAATATGTTAAATACTGTTCATGTCAGCATTGTAGGTCAAATACAAAGTGGAACCAGATGTTTGTTTCCCAAAACCGTCTATAAGTTTACTCAAAAATACATCCCCGTCTGCACATGGTTGTCGCAAGTCGTTTTAAAAAGAGCTCTTGAAGGGTTTGATGTGAGCCATTATTGAACTAAAACTACTACCCAAAGCTCCTAGCCTAACCAGAAAACCTGCAGGTTCACTGCTGTCAGCAGATTTGCACATTTCATCTCAAAGATTAAAGGGAAATCCCCATGTCTATTTGAAAACTTTCATCTTTGAGATGATTGTTACATGAGTGAAAAGCAGCAAATGTGGTATATGATTAAAATGTTCCATA
Organism: Sebastolobus alascanus; assembly: GCA_916701645.2. Lineage (NCBI taxonomy): Eukaryota > Metazoa > Chordata > Actinopteri > Perciformes > Sebastidae > Sebastolobus > Sebastolobus alascanus. Next base: position 2,678,873 of record CAKAOJ020000025.1, on the reverse strand, counting down.
TGTTCTATATAATGGGCTGAATATTCCCACCCTTTAAAGTTTCTGCACCGTGCTCAGCTTACTGCAGCAATGATAAAGAGAGAGTAATGGAAATCACAACAAGATACCTTTTTATAACCCGACTATAGTTGCACACAAAGCTACTTATAGTGATATATACATGTCATGTTTGTTTAAATTGTTTCATGTTGCATTAAAATGCAGTCTTTAATAGTCTTTCTGTCACACAAAGAAGAAACTATAGAAATTGTCAGCTCAAATTGTGCAGTGGCCATTTCATTCTTTGTCATTTAACTTCTTCTTTATGTAGAATTTTTCATTAAGGTGTGAGATTTGGCCAAGCAGAGGTCTCACCTGTCTGGCTGCATCAGACGGAGTATCTCCCAAAATGACACCATAGAGAGAAACTTTAGGCCTCACTGTCAAATGGAGCATAGTGGGTGTATAAATTACTAATCCTAAATAACTTATTAACCTAAGATTTAATTTGTCATTTAGTCCCTTTTTTTTTAAATCACTCACTTTTTCAAAGATCCACTAGAATAGATATTGATAAATGAGACCTATAAACTGCTGTAGGCCTAACTACTGATTCCAGAGAGACTGGACTTTCTGGCCCCATTTTCTACATCTTTCTGTTGTCTGTTGCACATCACTATAGTTTTCCATACTTGCCAACCCTCCCGATTTTCCCGGGAGACTCCCGTTTATCTTTGCCCTCTCCCGGTTTCCTCCCGGGGTCACAATTCTTCCGCATTTCTCCCGATTTATGGCAATTTTTTTACACCGTTTTTTTTTCTTTTCTTTGTTTCAACTTGTTTCGTCCAATCAGGTGCCGAGTGCCTTGTGTCACGTGGCATCAGAGGGGCAAATTATTCAGTTTTCTTTCCTGAGAATTAAAAGTAGGCCTATTTAACAAAAAAATGCTGTTGCAGTGTACTTATTATTTTGTCATTTTCATTCTTTAAAAGTCACCGCAGCAACGCAGGAAACAAAGTCTCTGAAACTCAAATTTTTCTGGGGGGGAGGACCCCCAGATCCCCCTCTTTGGTTTTGAAATCTTTCTTATTTTTGGGGTCTCAAGGTTGGCAAGTATGCAGTTTTCCAGTGCTTCTGTTCTTATGAGACTTTGAGATTTGCTATTTTACAGTACTTCAACTCAGTTGTTTTTTTAAAGGATATTTGAAACAAGATAGTCAAAATCTTTAATCCAGGTAAAGCACAGGCCACAAGGTGCCAATTTTAGGACACAAATCTATCTTTATTATATTTTTTATTTTTATGATAATAAAATTAATAATAGCTGGTGGGAGTGTCTTGAACACGAGCCCAACTGAGATGATTGAAACAAAGCAGGTCCTACTGTATTATTATTGCAATGATTTTTTTTTATTACTTCTTGTAATATGGCTGTAAACTGTAGCCATGAAGTGATCGTTGGGGGACTGTGAACATCGTATGAGGGGAACTTTTTTCACTAAGAAAACAGGCATCTTCTTCAACATCAGGGTCCCACATAAAAGGGATTAGTCTGCATATGTCAGACCTTGTGTCTGAAGAATGAATCTGACTTAGTATGTTCTCCTTGTTTTTAAAGGAATAGTTCAAGATTTTGAGGAATATGCTCATTCGCTTTTTTTTGCCGAGATTTAGATGAGCAGACTGATACCACTCTCGTGTCTCTACGGTAAATATTAAATTACAGCCAGCAGCCGGCTGGCTTAGAGCAGACGTCACATCGTGCCACCGTAAAACCACCGTCCACCAGCATGTCATGTGAACTTTGTGGGCACTCTCGCTGCGTCCCCAGTCATCCATGTCCCATGATTCTTGTTTTAGGGTAATCATGTGACAGGGTGTGCCATGAATAGGAAGGTAATGGATCTCATGCGGTGCTTCATTAACCACTTGAAAATATCTGTTTTTTTTCCTGGTTACAGTCTGGGTGGATGGGTGGCTGCCATGGGTTGTTTGGATGTTGCTGCTATTATCTTTTTCTCGGTTCATAAATCAAATAAACAATCCAAGAACGAGAAAGAAGAAGATGAAAAAGCAAATCTGTGACTTTGATGGAATTTTAATTCAAACCATTTATCCAATTCAACCACACCAGTGATTTTCTTTAACAAATGTCACATGAATCCAGTGTCGCTCTTGAATTAAGTGGATCCACTGGTCAGGAGGACCGCAGGGTGGAAGTTATGTCGAGTATTGATAAAGTTAAAAAAATGTATCTCACCATTAATAATCAAAGTGTTCACTTGCAAAAACAGATAAAAGCCATTCATAAAATGAATTAACCAACACAAGCCTGATTGATAATCCCTTGAGTGCAGAACAATAAATCATAATTCCATTTCTTAAAAATTGAGATATCTTATCAAAATAACCCAACACCAGTTTGATTGTTCCCTTTATTACACACACGAAAAAAACATGATTTAGGAAAATAGATAACAAGGGAGATATCTGTCTTTGCAAATTAACCTACAGTATTTTGCCACTATATTATTTTGTCTCAGAATAATAACAGTCTCGGATGTCTCACTTTTACAGTAAAAAGATTTGTCTTTTTACTGTGAAAAGGGGGCCTCTGGACGGAGTAGGATGGAAAGGCTAGTGTGCGTGTGTGCTTGGTTTTGTTAAATATATCCATGTGAGACTTAATACTGATGCACAGTTTGGTTGCTTCCTAACAAAAATGAGTCAAAAGACCCAAAATCTGAAGCGCAAGAGAGGAAAGATGTCGAGAAGGAGTCATTGTCCTTGACGTGGGCCTATTTTAGTGCATGCAGAGTGCATGTTGATACTCGATAGTTCGTGCGATGAGTGTCTGTATGTGTGTGACTTCCTGGGCTGTGACCTTGCTGAATGGAAGCACAGTGCGATGAAGCCCGACTGCAGATCAGGACATAGCACAGTTACAATATAGCCTTGCATGTTAGCCTTGCATGACCCAAGTGATTTGGATTGTACAGAACTACATCACTTCTGTCGTTCTGTATATAAAAAATGTACAGTACACACACTCATTCATTTTAAAATTGAAAACTCTATTCTCCTCACTTTGACACAGTTGATTGTGGAATTTGTCCCCCAGTACTTCGTAATGTGAAGTATTTCCTGGAGGAGATCACACAAACACGCTTGTCTGGCTCTTAACCACAGAGGAATGGTGGATGGGAAGTCGGCGTACAGAAAATGGCCGATCTGATACTTACTAATACTCGATGCCAACATTCTGAAAACATGACGGTACTCATTTTTCTACAGTACCACAGGTACCACAGGTACCATAGGTACCATCAGGGCTCAGGACTAACGGCATCCCAGGGATGATAGAACGTGTTTGGGATGCAGTGAACTCACGATAGAGCTAGTAAACGTTAGCTGTTAGCTCTGTGCAGGACTGGGCTGCTTACCGGCTGCTAACGGACTAATGTTAGCTCCCGTCCTGATGATTTCAACACGGGAGGTGTCATTACATTATGCTGCATTCAGGCTCTATTCAGTAAAATGAGTACTGGGCGAAGGTAAATTCTAGCGTTATCACGATGTGTTTGAATGTAATCTTGTAAAAGTTTTGACGAGAAACTTGAAAAAATCCAGTTGTTTGAAGGAGATGTTTTCACAGCAATATGAAATAGATAACAGAGAGGGAATTATGACCTGTTCAACTTCCTAACAAAAAACAGTATGTAAGGAGTAAGTAAGGAGTGGATGTTGATTACATGGGATTTATTGTGTTACTTTAGTTTTTTACTGTGGTATCGATTTGGTATCGAGATTTGTGGAATTTCGCTGGTATTGGTATCGACTACTAAACTTCTGGTATCGTGACATCCCTTTTTCCAAAGGTATCAGAATAATCTTAGGACAAATTTACATTTGAATTTTAATCATGCTTCCTACTAGGAACTTACAATTATCCTGATTTCATACAGCTCCACTGTACTTTCACTTTCTGATTCCGTTTATGCTCAGGATGAGTCGCTACCTCCTTTTCAAACCTCATGCTGTCTACAGAGCTACACTATAAATCCTTAGTAGCATCTAAATCTAATAAAACTAGTGCTGCACTGCAGCCTTGAGAGTATCAGCAGGTGCTTGCACACGCTTGCTGTCTATTGATACTCCTTTGAATGCCTTTGAATGAAATGAGACATGACCTATTCCTGCATATTTCCTCTCTTCGTGCAGCTTGAATTCCTGCCTCATACCTCTCCTTTAAACGCTTTAGTGTGACATTACATAAAGACTGCTTTCAGAATTTGTGGGGGAAAAAATGTGATGTTTTAATCGATTAATCGATTAATCGATCGATTAATCGATCGATTAATCGTTGCAGCCCTAGTATGAACACACACACAGTGGCACGTGTACATGTACATGCTCTCTTTACCACACACAGAGCACTTTTCCTCATGTACGCACACACACACAATACCAAGTGTAGCCTCTGGCCTCCTCTCCCTCCATTCTAGCTGACTACCATTACTGCTGCTCCAAGCTGGACTGGCCACCCTGGATTAGTGCGTCGCTGTAATCTGGGACACTGCAGATTATGCTTTTCATCTAATGCCCCCCCCCCCCCCCCCCCCCACACACACACACACACACACACACACACACACACACACACACACACACACACATCATGTGACCAGCCCACACAAATGGGACCTCTTGTATTTCCTCCTTGGATGACAGGAGAGTGAGGGAGGAAGGGAGGGAACTGACAGAGAGACCCGAGAGTATTGAAACCGGAGTGTCACGCAACGGCACCGGCTCCGCTAACAGTGGCTAGCATCTGAAAAACGGCGCTGATTGCACAAATGGATGTTTGGAGGACGGATTGAGAGGTGACCTTTGGGATTACGGTGGAGAGGAAGAGGGCGTGTATGTGTGTGTGTGTGTGTGTGTGTAACAGCTGCTTGAAGGGACAGGTAACTTATTAACAGCAAGAAAGGAGCAGAGGGCTCACAACGCCTTGGCCTGCTGCAGATACAGAGAATGGAAATCCAGTTTCATTGTACTCTCACTCTGACCACCTGAAAGCCAATACAAAACCTCCTCCCACGTACACACACACACTTGGATATTGTGCCTCTCTGTCACACACACCACAAGAGTCCAGGAGGCTGTAAACAAGGAGACAGCACGCGCTTGGATCACATGCAGACAATCAGCACTTGGCTGGCTTTGCTGAGGTAGTGGTGGTAGCGGTGGTGGCGGTGGTGGTGGTGGTCGGGAGGTGGGAGTCACTCCGACCAACACACACACACTACAAGCTGTAAACATGGAGCCCCTGGAGGAATACCACTCTCCCTTTGACTTTGAACAAGGAGTCAACGCCAGCTACCTCTACCTCTCCCCGGCCTACAGCGACACGCCGCCCAGCTCGCCAGCTGTCAAAAGCAGAGGTAATCACAAGGAGGAAAGGGAGCGGCCGGGCGGAGGATGTGAGGACTGTGTGTGTGTGTGTGTGTGTGTGTGTGTGTGTCTGTGTGTGTGTGTGTGTGTGTGTGTGTGTGCTGGACAGAAAGACAATACAAGGCTTTGGTTAATTAGACGGGAAGAATTTGGCGACACATAACGCTGTGTGTGTGTTTGTGTGTGTGTTTTTGTGTGACAGCATCTTTTGCCAATTTTCAGATTACCTTCATTTAGTTTTCAGACTAATTATACTTCTAAATGAGATTGAATATATTTTGCTATGGTTGTGATTATTTCATTGCACAACTCTTTTCGAGTACATCAAATGATTTCATCTATTTTGCTTTCATCAGTGGGTTTTTCACTCTGTTTTGAAAACATTGGAGGCTCAAATTACTTGCAACCTCTTAATATTTATTGATGACCAGATGGCTGAAAACTTTTGGTGAATTTGGTGAATTGGAGAAGAGTTGTATGACATTGGTCTGCTCCTCGCTGTGTGTGCGCTTTCTGACATTTTGAAATTGTGATTATTTCATGCCAGGAAGATGTCGGCGTAGCTTTTGGGGTCCACGTTTAGAAAATTGCGACTGTGCCGACTGCTTTGTTGTCTTAAAAGTGTCTTTGCCACACTGCATGAAAAAAAGGAAACGCTTTTATTGTTTCGTTATAGTGTGTGAAGGTGGAATGTACGAGATCAGATCATAGACATGTCTATATTTTTAATTTTCAGTCTTGTTATTTTATTTTAACAGTAAGATTGTATTATAGGCTACTTTAATTAAAAATGAAAAGAAATAGAGCCTCCAGACTAAAGAAAATAATCTATCAATTCCACATGTGACTAATTTATACTTCTGCACCGCGCACCTGCTGAAAAATGTGACTGTACTCCACCAATCAGAACTCAGATTGGACATCAGAGCCGGGAGGTGGGATTTCCGGACAAGTACCTCACATCCTTTACAACAACAACCTTATTAATTCTAGGCACAGGAGCTCCTCCTCATCATCATCCAACTCTTCCATATATTTTTTTTCCAGCCATGGAGTTGTGTTGGGCCAAATTTATATGGAACTATTGAATCACGTCGTCTATCATATAAACTAAAGGCTGGCTGACAAATCAAAAAGAAATTACGTGCTACATGCAATCCGCCGCGGTACTATGTATGTTTGCCTAGCGTGCTCAAGAGGTGCCCACATAGGCTCACAGGAGTATAAATCAGACGTGAGTCACAATAACAAAGTACCAACTCTAATGATGATCAGGCTTCATTAGTCCAGCTGACCTAAACCATTGTAGAGCTTTGCTTGTGATTCGTTATCACAAGAGAAGAGATAATTATGAGCTGGCAGTCTGTTTTTCTAATTAGCTGTCATGGATTCATTCGACAGCTACAGAGAGTTAGGTGGTCATCGGGTAGAGCATGTTATAAATATGTGCTTAAGTGGCCCTTACAGTTGGTCTAAGAGGAAATGGGCTAAAGCAGAGGGGTGGGGCAGAAATGTGGGTGGGTATGCAGTTTGGTAAAGCGAGCCAAACTTCGGCCTACACCCACATAAAAACTTCTCTCTCGCTCTCAGCACCTCCACTCTCACACATACATTTCTCGCATTGCTGTGCAGAAATGTATTACAACGCTGTACATAGCAGATAACTCATGCGAGGTGTCAGTTCTTCTCATCTTGAGGAGGTGCTGGGAAAGCAGCATAATGTAGGTTATCAAAATAAAAGTACTTTTCAATAAGGAAGGGGATTTGTCTTGTTAGTGACTGAGGGGGAAGTGTCCATTACACAATTCTGTCGCTGTAAGCAGGTGTGTGTCTGTGTCTGTGTGTGTGTGTGTGTGTGTGTGTGTGTGTGTGTGTGTGTGTGTGTGTGTGTGTGTGTGTGTGTGTGTGTGTGTGTGTGTGTGTGTGTCACTGCTGTGTCATCAGTAATGGGAAGAGAGGGCAAATGTAAGACGTGAGAAAGAGATACGAGGGGAAGAAAGAGCTCGAGGGCAAATGATGTGTAACGCTTCAGAGGAACAGTGGTGATTCCCACTCACTTAGTTACTGTAATGCCCGCCTCTATTTCCTCTGTAAAATGATTAATTCATTTTTAGTTGGATCTTGTGCATGTTTTGACGTATAAATCTATTTTCGCTCGAGACATATCCAATCCGCGCTTCTTATTCCCATGGTGCTACTTGTTGTTAGAGCGAGTAATGGCACAGCCCGGTCCTGAGCTTGTGTTGACACCTTGTTGATTGGAAGGCTGAGAAATGGTGTTACTTCACGAGCAGATTATGTTTGTATTGTATTCTTTGTGGGAGTATAATATTGCTTGTGATTTTGGTATCTCTGTTAATGTTTTTCAAAGTGTTGGGAGCTTTAGGGAGTGATATGAAAGAGAGGAAAGGTGCCAAAACCACTAGAGCATAGCGATGCTGGTAGGCAGATTTTAAGCTAAGCTATCTAGCTGCTAGTGTTAGCTACATATTTTACAGACAGATATGAGTTTGGTATCGATCTTCTCATCTAACTCTTGGCAACAAAGTGAATAAGCATTATTTCCATTATTAGCATGCCATTGTATTTTCTGATTAAGATGATCTCCAACGACAACAACAACCGTGCATATGCAGAACAAGATGTTCTTGTTCATTCTAAAGGCCTTTAGTCACCGGGGGCGTTTATTTCGTGTGATTAATTTGCATGTCAATATATTTTTTTTTTAACTGTTTTTGTCATGAATACTTTTAACAAAGAACACGACTATTACGGCTAAAAAGCAATGTCATTTTTTCAGAATGAGGTTGATTTTCGGAGTTTTTCGCACCACGAATAAAAGGCATCAACCAATCACGTTGTGCGGAACGGGTCGAGTTGCGCCTATATTTATGAAACAACAACACAGAGGCTCCGTAGTCCAAACCAAATCCTTTCAACCTTGACAAAGGAAGCGCAGACCAGATCCACTCCTTCCGTTCTTACCTTTCACAATAAAAGCCATAGCTATACAATATTCCTTGGAGAGTATTTCGCACTTTCGAGTCGTTTATTCGTCACTCACCCGGTGTGTAACGGCCTTAAGGGTAATTGGACAACTGAACTATGTTATTTAGCTTTTATACTGTATTTCCAATGGGCAATGTACAAGGCCAACCCAAATTTTCTTGCTAGTACCATGATGCTAGTGGGTTCAGAAGTTCAATATTTATAAGGCCAATGCTTTCATGAAATCTGCTCTCAGGTCTATTTTAGCCTCTTCTCAGTCTATATTTGAGATTCTGCCTTTCCTCCTTGGTAATGGCACAGTATAGACACATTTTTTGTTCTCAATCAGTTCCTATTTTTGTATCCCCCCCCCACAATGATTTATTTAACTCCTGGGTTTTCTCTCTTTTTTACACCATACTATTTTTGTCTTTGTTTCTATATTTGTTTTGCTTTTACTCTGAATACTTGAAATACGAGGAAAACCCAGATAAGAAGAAAAAATGATTTCAGAGGCATGTCTGTGTCCCTTTTCCAGCTCAATTCTGGCCCCCGTGCATCGTCACCCGCTGGTGTCCTTTTGACTGACGGATCTTAACAACTCCTTTGCTCTGTTCTCTCACGCTGTCTGAGCCCAGGATGTCTCCATCTAGAAAGTTCTTTGTATTATTGATGCATTGCTGCTCCTACCGGCCACAGCTCTGTCAGAGACGGCAAAGACAAGCGTGCTCACTGTATACTGCACGTGTGTGGAGTGAATATACGACCGCGAGAGCTTTTCCCTCTTGGCTATCATCCGTCATCAAACAGCATCCTTAACTTTTCTAGTCCTGCTCTCTGGCATCTTTCACATATTCACCTGCTACCAGCTTCCTTTCTTCTCCTCATCCTCCAGGGGAAAAGCACGACAGCTGAGCAGAGCTTGACAGCCAACATCAGCCCCCCCCCCCCCTCCCCTCCCTCCCCTCCCTCCCTCCCTCCCTCCCTCCCTCCCATACCACCTGTTCACTGTCACACAGCAAACATGGGCACAAACATGTGAACATGTCTTTTAAAAAAAAAAAAAAGCAGACGTATGACTTGCCAAGTGAGAGGTACGGATGGATCTAACATTTTTCATCTTACCTTCCAGGTTCCCAGCAGCATCCGGACTCCGTCCCAGAGGTGGGAGAAGACGCGGTGACGTCTGTCGACCCCATTTCCCCTCCCCCCGTCATCACAGAGGAAGAACGTCAGGAGCTGCAAGAAGAGTTGGTCAAGGTCAGGACGGGAGGGATCAGGGATTAAACAGGTCTCAGTTCAGGGAGTCAAGATCTGGGGTGTTGCACCCGATCTTGCAAATAGTGGAGAAGGGTTTCAAAAGCAGGCTACAATATGTGTATACAGCCCTTTGACCGCTGTTTTTGAGTCTGGCGTTACCTCGTACATGTGTAATGTATGCTTTGGGTGTCTTTTCATTTCAAGGCCAGGCCGTGTTGACATAGCAGGCCCTCCATAGCAACAAGATGCTCATTTCAGGTCCCTTGTTGCCCCTCTAGCGGATCCGACCACTTACAGACAGTATATCCACTGCTTTTATATTTACATGTAAAGGCAGTGGGATACCAACTAACTTGATTCTTCTTGATTAAAGGTGCTAAATACGGGATCGGGATCATTTCTATCGCCTCTCAACGGCTGTCAACATAGCGATGGCGAGCCGGCAACCCACAGCTAACAGTGCTAGCAGTGCAAAAATACGGGGAAAGAGCTGACGGAGCTAACAGTGTTTACCTGAGGGGGAACCAGACGGTGGGCACTACGCTTCCGCGACGATGGCGTCGGTCGGGGCGGGGTAATCAGTTGTAACCGCCGTATGACCGCAGTGCAGAGCGGCGGCTGTGAGCTAGCCAGTGGGGCACGCTCACATGCACTAAAAAGCATGCGTGGCCGGCCGGCTATGTAAACAAAGCGAGGAGAAGCTCTGATTACAACACACGCAGAGGGAGAGTGACTTCATTCTCTGCTCAGGTAGACATTACTCCTCTATATCTTTACACAGCAAATAGTTGTTTGATGCTACATTAATGCTCTGGATATTGAATTTAGCACCTTTGATCAATTAATCGTTTGGTCTATGAAATGTCAGAATAAAAAGTCACAATTTCCCATTGTCCAAGTTGACATCTTCCAATGTCATGTTTTATCCAAACCAACAGTCCATAATCCAAAGATGATCACTTTACAATGAAAAACAGAGAAAAGCTGAAAATCATGATGTTGGAGAAACTGGATTCAGAGAATGTTTTGCATTTTTGTCCAAATTGTTGCCGATAAATTTTCTGTCAATGAACTTATTAATTAAATCGACTAATTGTTGCAGCTCTATTTGGAAATAAACATTATAGTCCACCTTTACGCAATGTATTTGTTTTTTCAGTTGAACTAATATGTAGTGAGACAAGACAAGGTTAAGCATAGCATAGCATGTACATTTAAAACCTCAACAAATTGACATTTGTCTGACTGTGTGTGTGCGTGTGCGTGTGCGTGTGCGTGCAGGTTGAGGATGAGATCCTGACTCTGTCCCAGGTGCTGGCAGCCAAGGAGAAGCAGTTGGCGGACATTAAGAGGAAGCTGGGCATCACACCGCTCAATGAGCTGAAACAGAACCTCAACAAAACCTGGCAGGAGGTCACCACCTCCACTGCGTAAGTGCTCGCCTACCACAGTGTGCAGATGTTTGACTATATTTCTCTTGTTACATGGTTTCTCAGTATGACACCTTGCCTGTCAAGCTTTTGCCTCTTGATTATAGGTAATTACACCTTTCATGAGATACCCTCTGTAGCAGCTTGTCCTTTTGACCTCATTAACAACAGCTTTATTATCCAACATATGCATCCGCTGCTTGTTTGATAATGATTCATTTAGTTCTGTACTGAATGCCTTGAGAGCTTGGTTAGCTGTCAGCACCATTGAGAGAAGGCTCTTTCTCCGCTGAACAATGAGGAAAAAGACGTCAGTGCTCTTGACAAGCTGCCCGTAGCATGAGTGAAACTGTTGGCTTTTATATGACAGGAAACGAGCAGCATTGTGATGCTTTCAGGCTTTTTAAAATGAAAAAAGACATTGAAGTTTTAGCTCTGACCTTGATGCCTCTCTTCAGCCTTTGATCTCTCTGTCTCTTTTCATCACTTTCATATCCTCTCTTTTTTGCTCCCCATCTCTTCTCCCTCCCCTGCTCCTCTCCTTCAGCTATCGGAGGACATCTGAAACACTGTCTCAGGCGGGTATGAAGGCCACGGCAGCGTTCTCCAACGTGGGCTCAGCCATCACCCGCAAGCTGGAGGATGTCAGGTGAGTCAGACAGGAGACATCAGCATGACTTTAAAGGGGACATATCATGCTCATTTTCAGGTTCATACTTGTATTTTGGGTTTCTACTAGAGCATGTTTACATGCTTTAACGTTTAAAAAACAAATTTTTCTCACACTGTCTGTCTGTCTGAATATACCTGTATTCACCCTCTGTGTGAAACACTCCGTTTTAGCGCCCGTCTCTTTAAGCCCCCCTCCCGAAAAAGCCCAGTCTGCTCTGATTGGCTTGCAAGAAAAATATGGCGCACCATTGCAAAGGGAGTTCTCAAGCTGTGGGAGATACTCAGATGGGGGGCGGTATCGTAATGAGCCTGCATGTGACATAGGAAGGGGAGCTAAATCTGAATGGCTTGTTGAATCATATGTTTTCTGATCTAGGCAGCCCACAAAAAAACTGACTGGGTCGTCTTATTTCACAGTTTGTGGGTTGATACCAAGCGGCAACCTCCCGTGCTGCGAAATTAAGTGCCAAAAACTGCAGTTCTTCAAATGGCCACTTGAGGTTGGCTCTAAAACAGAATCAACCCCCATAGCCCCCCCCACAATAATATGACCAACTTTACAGCAGAAATATACATGTTTACAGCCTGGTACAAAAAGGTTTTGGTCTTTATAGCTAATTCCTCGTTCATGCCAAGCGTACGGGGGTGAATTTTTGTATAACTCACCCGTTTAAATTATATCAAGGCTTAAAGTTCGGCATAATTAAGGGCATGCCTGCTCTGCTGCGTCACCCGGGCCCGCCTCGGCTCCGCCGACGATCCACCTCTTTGCCCATTTTTGGATTAGACGTGATTTAGGTTGTGTCGTCCCTGCCGAGATGGCGACGGCCTCTCCGAGCGTCTTCAAAAACCTATGGGTGACGTCACGGAGACTACGTCCATATTTTATACAGTCTATGGTCGGTAGGCACTCTAGATACCCAAATGTATGTGCACGAGCAGTGAAAAGGTGAGTTTTTTTTGATATGTCCCCTTTAAAAGTGAATGATATTTTGTGAAGCACCGAATCTTTGAGAAACCACATTAGCCTTTGTTCCACACTGAGCAACCTGATGATTTATTTCCTAGAAATTGCCCAGGGATCTCAAAGTGCTAGTTAGATGGGCTGGGAGATTCAATCTCTGAATATTTCCAATTTCTTTCTTACTTTTCTTTCCTACCGTCTATTTCATTTTGCATGAACTCCGATTTTACATTTTTTTTTTTCTGCATGTACAAAATTCTACTGACTAAACTGCAACCAGAGTCCTATCTATGTATAAATGTAGCGGTAATAACATGTGGGTCTGATATGATGATGCCATTAGGAACCTCCATTAATAATCAATTGTGCCCATTCTAATCACATTACAGTTCACAACTACAGTACCATTATCTTCTCCTTATTCTTAAAGGCTATATTATGGTAGCCGTAGATCTAATGGATTGATTTCCCGTCCTCAAATTCTGCTTTCAAAGTGCCTTCTCTGACATCTACCAATACATTATTGCTAATATTTCCTGCTTAAATGAGGCTTAAAAAGCCTGCAACAGATTGTTCCATCTGAGATACAGCTCCAGTTGAGATCCTAATCTTTCTTCTCCCCTGTCATCCTTCTTCTCTCTGGATTACTGAGCTGCAAACAAGATTATTAGGGCCCCTCAAAGCACCAGTGTGCTGAGAAGTGCAGCCTCACGGATGAGCCTCAACACAGAGCTGGTTTGGGGGGGGGTGGGGTAGTGAAGAGCGACCCAACAGGGGTCACAGTGGGGGTGTGTGTGTGTGTGTGTTTGATGATAAGATATTCCCCCCATAATACACAGGATTAGCACACACCCACTGTGTTAATACACAATCAATCTTAATGGGATAAAGCAGGATTTATAGGATTTATGCACTTAGAATACTCGCTGATTGAACATATAGGAGAACAAATGAGCGTTTTGTTGTGTTTGCATGTCGTTCTCTCTTTGTTCTGTCTGTGTAAAACTGTCTGCACTATGCTAAGATGACCACTAACACCCCCCCCCTTTTCTTCTCCATAATGCTGTCGGATAGCATGCGCTCGATACAACACTCTGCTAGTATGCCTGTCATGAGGTAAGGGGAAGTTTTAGTTGATGTGAGCCCGGCACACCCTCTGAGCTACAAGTGTTAATGAATAAAATATGAAAGAGGAAAAGGCTGCACGGTGTTTTTGCAACACTGGAGAAAAGAGAAACTTGTTTGGCGTTAGTTCTGTATTTTCACGTTATGGATTGTATAAAAATGTCTCTCAAGTGTGAGCGACGGCCGCTAAGAGCTACTGTGAGCTATCAGTGAAGCTGCAGCTTTTTATACTCTTGCCTAGACAGACCTCGGTTTTGTCAAGCAAAAATCTTGAGATAAAAAGGCATCGTTGAAACAAGAGGCAGCATCGGTTAGCTGTGAATTTGGAAACACCCACGTTCAGGAACGTAGAAATACGTTCTGTCCAGTGTACTTTACTGGTCTGAAGTATAATCAAACTCCACTTTCTCTACACTAATTTTCTGCGCTCAATTTTTGATCTTGTGTGTGAGATTAGAGCTGCAATTATTTTCATTATCAATGAATCTGTGTATTCTTAACAGAATAATCAATTAAATAATTAAATGTTGGTCTATAAAATGTCAGAAAATAATAACACTGCACTCTCTTGGTTATGTTTTCATGAAAATCAACACCTCTTAGCACCTTTTCAGTAGAACAGAGTAGAATGCCTCATTATTACTTGACGCTTTGGCAACGTTGTCCTTGTTACATTCAGGCCAATAAAGCATACTGAATTGAATGGGGTCACTTTAAAATCCTGCATTGTCTGTGTTGAATATCGGATAACTTGAACTCTAAAGGTGTGATTACAGTCAAATCCTGCTCCTTCTTCCTTGTTGTCTGCAGCTCCACTTTCCCAAATTTAGAGTGTATAATAAGCACGTCAGATATAGTCAAATATTGTAGGTCGGTCTGTGATTTTGTCGTTTTCTTTTTCTTTCACAGGAATGCACCGACTTTCAAGTCATTTGAGGAGAAAGTGGAGACTTTGAAGGTACCTGATTTAAAAAAACAGGACTAGTGGCCACATTTTCAGACATTTCAAAATGTTTTAAGTGGCAACGTGTTAAAGCCCAGGACTGTGTATAGAACCGCTCCTCTGATCTCGGACTAATAATTTAATAATTTACAGATCCAACAGGAATGTACAAGGAAATGTCACTAACTGATTGTATTTCTGTGGTAATGTGTGTGTTACCCTTTAGCAGCTCAGTGAAGTCTTATCGACCTGGTCAGACGCTTTGTGCGTTAACCTGACTCAATTGTAAACATTATCCCTTCAGTCAGTATGTAATAACTCTATTCATAGCTTTATCCAATATTCCTAGAGGTCACGGACGTTCATCAACACTTCAGTGTTAATAAAAACAGGAATTCACCTTTAATCCACTTTCTAATCAACATTTAAAGTGAGACTACGTAACTTTTGCTGAACAGCGACCACTGTGGCAACAAGTGTTACTTACAGAATAACGGCACATTGAATTTCTTTTCATTTCCCAACATTTGAGTCATTTACAAATAGAAAAAAAGCCATAAAGTCCAGCAAACTGATCTAGAAGCAGTTATACAGCAATATCCACAGTAATTAAAGTTAGCTAACGTTAGCCACCGTAAGCTACCGGTCATACCAGACCAAATAAGGCTGGAGCAGCAGAATCCCTCAGTGCACTGAACTGAGCAACGTCGCGTTTTGTTAGTTGTGAATTTAACTTTTCATTTGCAAGAGGAAGATTGTGTTATTTATTCTCACTCGCTTTTTTATAGATTAATTTACAAGCTAAGATCTGTTTTGATTTTTTTAAAGAACATTTTATGTTTAAGGATTTTTACATTATATTGATGCATTTCAAATGTTAGCTCCGGAAAAAGCTACTAAGTGAACCTTGAGTTTTGTGAATTTTACTACAGATTTTCATTTTGAATTTAGTTTTTTTTTTGTATGTGTGTTTAAATCATATCGTTAACTTGAGTTATGGGAGTCAATAATTTAATTATTCTTCCTCGTCTCTTCTCCTGCCCCTGCCTCAGACCAAGATGACTCCAACAACGTCCACCAGCAGTGACCCTGGCGAGCCGGACAGCGGCGGCCCCCCCACCGAGTCTTTGCTCGGTCAGCCTGGAGACTTGCCCACCCAGGAGACGCCAATGAACTGAGCCCCGCCTGACCCCTCCTGACCTCCAACCCGCCCCCCCCCCCCTCCTCACTTGACCCTCTAACCCCTGGACTGCCAACACTCGCCCCCTAAACTCTTGTGTGCTAGTCTCCCTTTATTGGAAACAAGTGACTTACCGCAGCTTGTGATCTAACTGTCTGGTCTTTTTTGTCTGACGCGTGCGCTTACTTGTTAACTGGTGTGGAAACTGAAAGCATGGGATGGGTGCAGGCATGCGGTCTCGCGTCGATCGTATGTATCCGAGTCTATTCTGGCTCGCTGTGGGAGAAATCCTCCCTGCTGTATGACTTTCCTTTTCTCCTTTCCTTTTCCTCCTGCACTCCTTTTGTCTCCGCCTTTGTCTAACCAGCAAAGCTCAGATGCCAAAAAAGCTCCTAGTTTATTTTTCTTTATCACATTAACACTGTTTCATATCTTACATATTGAGAGTAAAAAAATTGCACATATTACGAACATGATTAGAGAAGGATTTACACTTAAAACTGTTAAAGTTATTATCATAAGCACTTGTTTTGTCTGCCTCCATTTTGGGGGCCAATCTAATTTCCGTTTTCTTCGTTACATTAATTTTTAGGACACCACACGATCATAAAGTAGTCTAACACTGTGTTCAGAATATGAATGTATGCCTTTTTGTGTCATATAGGTACAACACTTTGTATACTTTAACCCACAGCACTGGGCTACTGATACTGTGTGTCCAAAGCTGGTATTTCAAAACACACTTCAGAATAAAAGCCATCCCTTTTCCCATTGTTAAGAGTCTGTCAGAAAATGATCTCCGCGCTTGGATAGTTACAGGAAAACAGCCAAGATCAGCAGGACCGAGGCAGAGCAAACACACAGTCAAGGTTCAGCCATGACCCGAGGTGAGAGTGAAATAAATGTGTCTCTTCCAGAGCCAGAGTCAATATTTAAACACTTGTCCATTGTTTCTGCCCGGGAGGTAACACCTAGTCTCTCCCCTTTCTGTAATATAGATGAAGGCAAGGCAAGAGACTGCACAGGCTGTTATTTTCTATACTGAGACAGGATGATGGTGTAAAAGAATAGGTTTATCTTAATTAGCCTATAATGTGCAAGTTTGACAATGTTTTTCTCTGTGGATGGACGGTCTGTGGTTGGTCCACCACTCTGATCCAGACAATAGACTGTATATAAGAAATGGACGTAGTCACCGTGATGTCACCAATTGGTTTATGGACTGCCGTTTTGAAGCATCGAGTTTGGCAATTTTGGCTGTCGCCATCTTGGTTTTTTGCAACCAGAAGTGACACGAGAGGTTGGAGCGAACTACAACCGAACGAGACGTTTTTAGACGACAAAAATGTTAGTAACTTTCATGAACTGAAGATACACTGTGAAAGGGTTAAAGTTGTAAGACAAAAACACAAACAACACCCAGACCGGACAACGCCCTAAAGCATACTCTGCTTTATGGTCTATTTGACTCTAAATGGGACCATAATTTACTAAATGAACATCATGCTGTATTGAAGAAGACTTGAAACTAGCGATTGAGACCATAAACTCATGTTTACAATGTTTACTGAGGTAATAAATCAAGTGAGAAGTAGGGTCATTTTCTCATAGACTTCTATACAATCAGACTTCTTTTTGCAACCAGAGGAGTCGCCCCCTGCTGGCTGTTAGAAATAATGCAAGTTTAAAGCACTTCAGCATTGGTCTCACTTTTCAGACCGTAGCCCACTGATCCAGACTGAAGTATCTTAACAACTATTGGATGGATTGTCATAACATTTGGTACTAACATGTATGTCCCTCTCAGGATGAATTGTAATAACTTTGGGGATCCTTTAATTTTTAATTAAAGCGCCGTCATCAGGTCAAGATTTGTCCAATATTTAGGTTTATGACTAAATACCTGCAAAACTGATGACATTCCCATCAGCCTTTGTGTTAAGTGCTAATAAGAAAATGTCAACATGCTAACCTGTTAAAGTAAGATGGTGAACATGGTAAACATTATACCTGCTTAGTCAGCATGTTAGCATTGTCATTATAACCCTGATAGCATTAGCATTTAGCTCACAACCTCACGGAGCTGCTAGCGAGGCTGTAGATTCTTAGTCACTCTGGTTACTCTTATTTGTGTTCTGAGAAGTTTCTGAGGAATTGCACAAAATTATAAAAAATCTTTTGATAACTGCAGGATTTACAGTATTTTCTGAAAATACTGCTTTCATACAGACCAAAAGCCTTTTATAAATGTTAAATGTGTGAATAAAGTAATATCAGCGTTGCATCTTCAACGTTTTCTTGAGTTGACTTTACAATCTTATGTTGCTTCACACGATTATATTCTAGAAACTACTAAACTACTGAGCGGTTACTCTCACCATAGTTGTCTAATATGCACAGGGCTACTGATGGAGGTTAAATAAAGCTTGAAGGGCAAATGGAGCCGATCTGAACACAGCCAAGGTTTCCTCTGGTACACAAATGGAGGACACGAGGATTTAACACAAGTTTCTAACACTTCTCCTGTGCTCGGGCAGGACCGGCCTGGTACAAGTCTTCCCCTGCTGGTGGACGAGTGGCTAAACATGGATGTGAATCAGCTCTCCCACTGTTTTTTTTTTGTTTGTTTTTAGTAATACAAGACACAAAAACTGGTACTTGTGGCTCAATTATTGAAACCATTGACTCAAAACTTTTTGCAAATAATACATCTACATTAGACACATCATTGAACTAAAAGCGTGTGTGTTGTTTGTTAAACACTGCCATTGAAATACCACACTCAGGTATCAATCACCTGGACCGAGAATGCACTTGTGAAAACACCTGTATGAGGACTGTAATTGCGATATACTGTATTTGTTTACAGTACAACACAGTATTCATGCCATCTTCAGTTAAAGTAATGTGTCTGATACTGTTATGAGTATATAATATATATTTAAAGTGAGTATTTAGAATAGGGCTGCACGATTATGGCCAAAATGATAATCACGATTGTTTTTATCAATATTGAGATCATGATTAATTATCACGATTATTCACTGATTTGAGAGACATCATATTTTATTACACTTTCACATTAAAATAAACAGAACACTGCTTTCACTTCCATGCTGTGCTACATCTCTGTTAATGTACAAATTAGGGCTGCACGATGTTGGAAAAAACTGAAATTGCAATATTTTTTTCTGCTATATATATATATTGCAATATGAAAAAATACAGGAATACTCACCCTACCCCTTTGTTAACTACATTTTAAAGTTATCTGGTTAATCTGGTGCACTTTGAGAGCAAAAGTAACAACATTAATAGCTAGATGATCAATTGTATGCTCTTAATTTAATCATAATCACATTGGTTGTATAGATAATATCTATACCCAAAAGTGAAGTCAAAACATCTCGATCACCGGCTGGTGGCTGACTTTTAGTTTAGGAAGCGCTTGATTTGATTTGCAGCAGAGTTTTCTATGAGCAGAACACGCATTTTAATTATATTAATATTCGATGAATTGTGCAGCCCTAATTGAGAATAATCAAATTTGTTTGTTTCCTCAATAGCATTTGTGTTTATAGTCGATGCTTACAGCATGCTACAAATGAAAAGACTCTAGATAATCATGCTTTATAGTTAGCACATCAGTGTGCAGTTGGCATGTGGAAAGAGCTTTTTATTTGTGTAAAGTTGTGATGAAAAAAAATACCTTTTTTTATAAGAGTTTATAGTGTTGAATGAAGAGTTTGCTTTTGCAAGAGATGTAAAATATTTTACATTTGCCTATGTTTTTGGTTTTTGTGTGTAGAGTTTCGACAAAGAGGGCCCTAGTTTCATAAATTGTGTTTTAGCAATTGCAAAAAAACTGTAATCATTTGTGATGCAATTTACCACACACACACCGTGGATCATCCATACAGGCCGAGGGGGGATTTATGCTGTTGAGATCTTGTCGTCACCAACCAGAACACAACTGTGTGTGCTATTCTGAGTTGACAGTAATGGATTTCTAACAGTGCAGTATCTCATGTCCTCATGTAACATCACTCTCCAACCAAGACCTGATTCACTGAGAGAATTTATTACAGCCTTTTTTTTTTCAGACATGAGGGTCTTATTTGTATTTAGGCATACATAACCCCCCCACACAGGGTTTGTTTGTTCTTTAATTGGAACCGTGGAGTGAAGACATGGTCTAATTAAAAGTACCTCTTAAGTAACTTAGTTCTGAGATAACTAGTGTCTTCATGTAACAACGAGGGGGTGAAAATGGGAATTTGTTTGACTGCAAGGGGAGTTCATCAAGTGAAACATATAGGCTACCACTGTGTTTGAAGGATGTGACTTTTTTTTTTTTAACATCAGTTTGTCTAATATGGGGGAACGTGTTTGAATTAACCAACAGAAGGTCAAAACAAAACCTCAGTCAACTGCAGTACCTCATCTGAACACAAGAGGGCGGCCAAGAACAGAAGCAAAACTGCTTCTGGTTTTTATTTTTCTCCATCCAGACTTCACCAGATTGACTTTGTGCTGCTGGACTGACTCAAAGTTATAACTGGTGAATATTATATTTAGTAGATCTCTCTCTGGAAACCCAGTTCCAAGAGGATAATGAGAAGATAAGAGTGTCAAAATGTTCATAATCTGCTTCTTACTATGAGCAATGGAGGTTTTACATAAACATATTTTGCCAAAGTTTAAACAGTTTGTGTAGTTTTGTCTTTGCTCCTCTTACTGGTCTGAGGTGGACTGGACTGGGAAAGGTGTTTGCGTATGCTTTTAACCAACTTTAACTTTGATTGTTGCTTATTAAGTCATGAACAAGTTAACAGAGAAAATTTAAGATTTGAATAAAGTTTTCAGGGGCTTTAACACCTTATATCATAATACTGTAGAAGAAGAGTGAGTAAAGCCTGTAGGGAAATGCCAACGTCACGTTTGAAGTGGTGTACAAAGAAAGTACAAATTTAGATTTCACAGTAATAATGTGGTTTATGTTTGGCAGGGAAAAGTTAATTACTTGTAGTCAAGTGGGGGTTTTAAAGTCTTATTTTAATCCAACAAGTAATGTAGACAAATAGATCTCATGTTCATAGAGAAGGGTGGAAAGTAATCAGAGGTAGAAAGAGTACTGGCATATTGTAAGTAGGCTACTGTTACATTAAAGAAATTTTGGAACAACATCAGCGACAAGACCCCTGATGTTCAAACCAACTGACGGGCACTCTGCAGTCTGTGCATACAACTGATTATCAATTATAAATATACAACTGCCTTCCTCAGTGCAGCTTCACAAGAACTAACCAGAAAAGAGACAATCGACAATAAATAAAACGACACCACAGCCCCTGAAGCTTCTTTTAGAATGAACAGTAGAATAAAACGTTAACCAAAGCAGACATGGTGGACATGTAAACATGAAACAATAATATATAGTTAAACTCCACAGAGGCGGCTGTAGGCTACACCTAAGGAGAGACTGCGCAAATACGTTGCTACGCAACGAAGTGGATTTTGACATTCTCATGTGGAGAGTTCAGCAGTGTGGTGTTAATGTACTCACCTGTATGAATGCCACCCTGCAAGTCTGGAGCACCTCGAGGTCCTCCAAAATCTGCCCCAGGTTCAACTTCTCTTCGTTCTCAAAGCATAACCAGTCCACTCGGCCTCTCTGGTCCCACTGTGCTGCTCAAACTCAAACGTTTTGAGCTGAATGAGGCTCCACCGTTACATCAGGAATAAACAGTCTCAAACAGCAGGAAGTCCTCACACACCTGACTGACCCCTGGACAAAGCACCACTAGCATGTTAGCATTTAGCATGTTAGCCAGACCCGGCTCCCATAGGCCCCACAGGTCATGAACATCGTGGGTGTGTCACTGAGCTGCTCACCAGGTGCATTAAATCAGTCACTAATTGAGACAGATGCAGCTCTTTTTCATGTGACTTTTGATTTTACTCTGTTAAGGATGCGACTTAATAAGGACAATACTATGGAGTCAGATCAGTCTCAATATCAATGAATGCACACAGAAGGATTCATATATATATATATATATATATATATATATATAGGCCTAATAAAATATATTTCTATGGATAAATTATTCCGATTTTTAAAAGTACTCAAAAAAGTACAAGTACACAAAAACTTTGTTACAGTAACCAGAGCAAATGTAACTGGTTACTTCCACCCCTGAAAGTAATCAATTACTATAAATAATTACTAAAATGTAGAATATTTTTCATAGGCCTACATGATACTTCAGGTGTTAGCCTATAAATGAGGAAGATTATTTCTTTTCAACCAGAACTACTTTTATTTAGGCATGCATTGTACATCCTTATTGGGCTGAGATGATGTTCCACTCAAGTTTGCTTTGAGATTTTTCTCCTTATATGAGATAAACTCGTGGATGTATGGTTAATCGCAAATAAAGTATTCTGATAAAGAGCAGACAGTCACCATTTAGGAGAGCGCTACTGAGTGGGAGAGGAATTGGGTAGATATTTTACTTAAAAAGTACTACTTAAGGGATCTGGCATATGTATTATCAGCAAAATGTACTTGGAAAGTAAAAGTACTCATATGCAACAGAATGACCTATTATTCTGTATTATTATTAATGATGCATTACTGTGTAAGCAGTTTGTGGAAGTAAGGCTATTAATAACTTAATATACTGCTGGGTAGTTTAATTCATAAGAATGCATCATATTTTAGAAACTGATCACCTATTGTGTGTGTAAAATCTGAATCTGAAAGGTAACTAGTGTCAAGTAAATATTGTGGAGTAAAAAGTAGGCTACAATTATTAATATTTGCTCTGAAATGTTGTGAAGTAGCATAGAAGTAAAAAGTAGCAGAAAAATATTGAAAATATTCAAGTAGCCTGAGTACTCAAAAGCTTACATAAATACAATATTTGAATAAATGTACTTCAAACTTGTCATAGTTATAAAAAGAGTTACTTTAGTACTTTTGAGTGTATGTTTTTAAATAAAATGTTATTGAGCGAAGAGTTATTTAAACTCAGCAGAGGTGAGAAAAGACACAGTGACATCAGCTAACAAACAGCTGCCAAAAAATCTTTATTCAGTTGTAACCAGATGCCTCCAGAGTGTTCCAGTCACACCGATCACTCTGGAGAAGGTCTAAACTGTGTACACCGAGTCAAACAACAACAGCACCAGAACGCAATTTGTCAGAAAACACCATTTACAACAAGAACGATGGCAGTTTCTACACACAGAGATCGGATAAGAAAAAAAAAATATATAAACTGGTACAGGAGTTAACAGTCAGTGTGTATCGATTCTTCTTGGAGAAAAATCATCATATATATTCATAGAATTCATTTCATTATATTGTGGAAAAGAATATAAGAAAACATCATTGGTGCAATAGAGTATATTTGTGATAGAACAGATATTGCAAGTGCTTAGTGTGGTGTGTTAACAATAAAGAATCCAACGTATAGACTGAATATCTGACACTTAATGTCTCTGTGTGTAACATGATGAAGCAGGCCTTAAAATGTGCAGAGAGAACATTCAGTTCAAACATGGCTTAGTTTGTGTGATGAGTTAAGAAGGCAAAAAAACTTCAGAAATTGTCCCAAATGACTTCCCATCACCCCAAAAAGTGAGTGTACACACACTTTGATAAACTGTATATATATTTGGGAAATACCACGTTTTTTTGTCTTCTTGCCAAGAGTTAGATTAGATGATTGATATCATTATCACGTCTGTTCGTTAAATATGAAGCTACAACCAGTGGACGGTTAACTTAACTTAGCACGAAGATTGGAAATAGGGGGAAACAGATGGCTCTGTCTTATCAGCACCTCTAAAACTCACAAATTAATACATTATATTAGTATAAAGTATAAAAACAACATGTTGTTTACGGGGGGTTAAATGCCGGACTATTGCTTGGCCAGGCACAGTTACCAAAGCATGTATATTGCCAAAAAGTGAAAGTCAATTGTTCGTTCCATGCAACATCAGCGCCCAGCAGCAAAGCTACGCTGCCGCCATTTTGGACTGAAAGCGACTACCTGACGCCAGTAAAACGTCCACCTAAAAAGTGCCGTACAAAAGTAAAACAAAATTATTTCTATTCTATTTTCATATTCTACCGAAATGGCCTGTGTTGAACAGTAATAAATAATATTTTGTTACCTTCAGACAGAGCCAGGCCAGCTGTTTTCCACTGTTTCCAGTCTTTATGCTAGGCTAACCATCTCATAGCTGTAGCTTCATATTTAACGCCCAAACATGAGAGCAAGAGCGTGAATAGCAGTATATCCCAACATTTCTAACTATTAATTTAAAGTTCAAACTATTTGCAAAGGGCAGGGAGTCAATTGTGGCTTCATCTACAATATCGACACAAAACAAGGGTCATGCAACAGTGCATTTTTCCATAATCAGTCCCAATTTGTTCTCCTATGACCTTGGTGACCCCTGGCTTGGAGACATTTCTTTTGTGGTGGACAGGATATTCTCTAATTTTTGGCTCACTCGAAGCCAGATCCTTCCGTAACTACAGAAACCTCTCTTTATCTTTACCTATATTGCTTGCATTAAACTGATCCATATGTGCCTCTTTCTTCCTCTTCACCCTACCCCCCCCCCCCTTTGCTTTGAACCTCCTGCGCCCTCACAGCGAAGGGAAGCTACCGATTTCACGGGCTGCAGCGATTCTTATCAACCGAGGTCGCAGATGGAGCCGGTGTACATGTGCTGTTTTTCACCGCCCTCATCAATAATTCAATGACTCGGACACACAGGCGGACACATAAACAGCTCCCTGCGCTCCACTAAGACGCCAAAACATCTTCTGTGAGCTTGACTCACAGATGCCTCGATTCCTCCGCACCTCGACCCGCCGCTCAAACGCCTCAACGGAGCAGACGGACAAGTGCACAGCACGCGTCCACAGCCTGGATAAGCATCTCTACAATCACTGCATCCATGTAAAATGTCAGTGAGCTTAAAGCAGATCAACTTATGTTTCGCATCATAAACTGAGAGGCTCCTTACGTTTCATTTTGGTCATCTGACGGAGGGCGATGCCCTGCAGATGCCAGCGTTTATGATAATGACGCAAACTGGCTTTGGCTGGCGTGAAAAGCAGCACGGGGAGGTTTATTATGCTATGTCAACGTACTAGTTGATAATGCATGAGGTATGACAGCTTGCACATTGAAAAGTGCATTTATGGCTGCAGGAATGGCTTGATCAGGGTGCACACACACACATGCACGGTAAGCTTTATGCTTACACAAACACGCAGACAAACAGGAGGAGGTGTTAATGCTACATTGAGCAGATGGGACATACCTCAGGCGGTCATGTGAAACACACACTCCATCATCTCATGCTGCACACACACACACACACATATACATATGATGCTATCAACTCCGTGGCGGAGCTGTGCGTTTGGACCAGCGGCCTGGAGGGACGCGAGCAGCTTCCACCAGCGAGCTCTTCACATCATCACAGGACGAGACCTGAAGCCACGGGGACATATGTCGAGCAGCACGGGCACATATCGCCCCGATGACATGATCCAACACAGTTGGCGTTCACACCTCTTTCACTCGTATTGTGCCTGTGTGTGTGTGTGTGTGTTTGTGTGTGTGTGTGTGTGTGCGGAGAGGTCTGGGTTGTGTGATATAAGCATATGCATGAAGTCCTGCCCAAAAGGTGTTTATGAAAAATAAAAAACACAGGCGACAAATGTTTGCAGCTGAGACAGTTAGTTGCATATTCAAATGCTTTGCTTAATAAATGATGCAGACTGACATGAATGTTGCAGCTGCTTTGAAAGTTGGATTGGAAAGGGAAAGAGCCGTGCCAATGTAGAAACACCTTCAACGCTTTCAGCGCAGTAGAATGATAAATGTCTCATTCGTCCTGCAGTAACGAGACACCGGGCTCATGAAAACATACTGTTACTCCTGATGACCCAGAGGACGTACACCTGCGGGACTCCTGCTGGAGCTCGTCCCGTAGTTTTAAACCATCTCCCAGACTTATTTTCTCTACATAAATATCAAACAAGCAGAGTGGTGAGGAGAGGCTTTAGGAGACAGTGTTTGAGATACTATCAGAGCACGCTGGTGTTGTAAATGATTCCTCAACCTTCAACAAAATGAAACTTTCTCCTACAGGGTTGTTGTTTCAGCATCAGATATTTAAGGTAAACAATACTGACTGGAGAAGACAAAATTTAGGGAGATCACACCAGTGTATTTTGCCTTTGTAGTGTCATCTGCAAACAGCTTTACTTTCCCTTCCTGCCCTGCACTGACTGCTCATCTGAACACCCCATAAAACGGCGAAAAATTATAGGAATAATTTGACATTTTGGGAAACTTATTTGCTGTCTTGCTGAGAGTTAGACAAGAAGGTCGATGTCACTCTCATATCTTTACGGTATATATGTAGCTGGAGCTAGCAGCCGGTTAGGCTACAGGGGGAAACAGCTAGCTCAACAGCACCTCTAAAGCTCACTAATTAACATGTTTTATTACACAGCTTTGTTGAACTCAATTCTGATTGGTCAATTGTGGCGTTCTACGGTCTGTTATTTCTTTATAGCAGACCGTTGCTATGTATAACAGAACGTTGCTATGGGCGCAGTTCTGATAGCGTTAGAAAAATGAAAGCGGTATCAATCTTCTCATCTAACTCTCAGCTAAGTAAGCTTAATTCCCCAAATGTCGAACTACTCCTTGAAATTTCCTCAATACTTTGAACCAAAAGTTGAACCGATGCTGCTCATTAAATGACATCCTGAGCTTCACCTCAGCACAGAAACCGTCCTCCCTGTTTATGTCAATGACAATGTAGCGTTGACATTTTACAACCAAACCGTGAACAGATCTGGAGAAGGACAATGTGTTGCATGTACGATTAAGTTTACAGTCTGGAAACACATATCAAACATGTACATTTAGAGGCTTCAAGAGGATATAAAACGCAACATACTGTGCCGGCCACGTCAGGGTGGAGAGCAGCCAACTGCCAACACTGTGGTTACCTCTTATCACCACGATACCATGCCTAAAGCTCCCTGTGTGTTTTCAGCAGAGGTTCGGGGATGCAGGTGGAGGAAGAACAACTGAGACTTAAGGCCTCTTCATAACTCCAGCTGGCACCGTTCCCATCACTGCACAGCCTCCTCCAGTGATCCGTCTTCCACCAGCATCCCGCTACACTGCTCCATGACCGGCTAACTGTTAATACGCACACAACAAGGATGAGAGTTCCACTCAGACAGGGACAAATTGGTCCGGGCCAGCAGGGAATCACAGGTACTTTCGACTAAAAAAAACCCACATTGTTTTTTAAACCAATCTCAAGTTTTGAAAACCACAGTTGAAATAAAATAAAAGATTCACTGAGGCAACACCCGGCTGCTCCCAACCCGTCATGGACGCCCAAGCACAAATAGAGCACATTTATATAAAGTCTCATAATTTCCTTATTTGCATGCACATGCAGTATTAAAAATACAGTTAGACCAGAGCATATAGTATATATATACGGTTTGAAAAAAAAGTGTAAAAATCCAGTGCGACAGTCATTGAGTTCTTGAGGTCTACATGATTGTAATCAGATAAAACAGCCAATGAGATGATCCCGTTTAAAGAGAGGAGGCGGGTCTCTGTGTTGCATATTCAAGTTCAAACTGAAGGAGCCGAAACACCCTTTAATGTTTTCTGAATAATCACATCCAATAATAGAATTCAGGCTGATGAGAGTGTTTTTCTGCCTCATTATCATTCACCCACCTTCACACAAAGCAGGTTTCTGTGGAAATCGCTCCTGAACTGAAAACAGATCACCTCACTGACTGTTTCACACGCGGTTTGCTGAATTCCTTGATTTCCCAAACATTATCTAGATTGCACCACGACAGCGATTCTTCACATCGACATACGTATATGTATCTACAAGCCCTTGTACGAAAGGGGAGAGAGGAGCCATGTTTGGGAAAACAAAGAGAAGAAGAGATAACAGACAAAAAAAACAACGACATTGAAACACAGTATCGTCAGAATCAAAAAGTAGTTTACAACAAGTTACAGCAAAGAGTAGAAAAGTCACTCTCGCGACGTCTCTCTAGAACCGAGGCCAAAGGGGCCCCCGGACGCAACTCACAGGACATTTCTTGGTATCACAAATCTTTGAGTTATAGGTATAGAAAGCAGAACTCAGACTAGCCAGCACCAGAGACATTCCATCATCGTCATATCACAGCAACGCAGCGCCACGCAGCGTGGCGACCGGTGAGGTCCGCTCTAGAAACTCTCTCATCAAGGCACATTCAGGACTCCTATATTCCTCCAAAGATAACCACAATGGGGGCGAAGCAGCTCCTGGGAACACACGCTAAGGACTTTTTAATCATTAATGTCCAAAAAAAAAAATGCCCCCGAAGCCATTTCCTCCTCCTCCTCCTTCACATTCCTGAAAGAATGAAGGATGAAGGATCCCTCCTCTTTTTATTGACAACAACAACAACACCGCCCTGACCCCGGCTCTGGATAGGAACCTGCCCGTCAGCATGGTCGCCATGGAAACTAGCCCTACGGTTGGTGGGATCTGGACACTTTGAAGACACACCGCGACTCAATCTATACTCAGGGTCACGCAAGGCAACGCTAGGATCTCCTCGACTGTGCACATAGTCGATTTCTGTGTCTTTTTAAGTACGATTTAAAACAATTCTAATTACATTTCCAGTCATTTTCACCACAGAGTGCCACCTGCTGTCACACTACTGTCGAGCGGAGAACACAGGAGGGTCTGTGTGTGCAGGCCAGCGAGGCAGATAACAACCCTGTGGGCATCTGCTCCCTCGTTTTATCGCCTGCTAGAAGTTGGGTGGCCGGTTAATCTGCAACCACAGCTGAGGAAAACCAGTCACTCTAACTTCCAACGTCTGGACAGTGAAAATGAAAAAGAAATAAGAATTTCTTTTTAAAGTCAGGGATGTCACATAAACACACACACTGTAGCTTAGATATGCTGTACTGAAGCTTAATCTGTATATACTGTAGCATATATTGACCTATACTTGGATGATATAAGGTGTAATAATAAATGTCAGCCTCTCGTCACAAACAAGTCTTGTCATGTATGAAATATTGATCTCAGTAATGATCAGGTACATAAACCACGAATGCTTATAAAACTGTCAACATATGAACTGCTGTTAAAGCCATCACTGCTCGGTAGCGACGCCGGACAATAACGTGACACATATACATCGAGGGTCTCTCGTAACTCACAACTTGATTTTTATACCGTCCGTATGAGCCGAATAATGCCGTCTGGTTTTATTCAGCTAATAAATCACGGCTGAACGCTCAGCCCTTTAATAGGCGGCAGCAGCGGAGGGGGTAAACACGCCAGAGAACAAAAGCCAAGCCGCCGCTCCATTTGAAGGAAAAAAAAAGTCCTCATAAGTATTCATATCACTCTCGCTGGAGCAACAAGACCGCCTATTGTGGCTCTTTGATGCCACAGTTTTAATTCTCGCTGTGCGAACACATGTTTGCAACGGCGGGCCGTTCCTGAGCCCGCGTTTAGCGGCTCACTCTCCCCCCAGGTCGCAGGGCTCAGAGCTCACTTCTGCTCTAATATGAATATGATCAGATCAGGAGCGCGAGGCCATATGGCATGTTTGGCATCATTTAGGGGAGTCAGAATATAAGAGTCATGATCCCTTTTTTTTCCTGCCAGTTTTGCCTAAAAGGAAGTGAATTATCCAATATCCCAAACAGATTACGACATGTTCATCTGTTGGGTTCAAATTTAAAGTTTTAGGCTGCTAAAAAAATTACTATTTCTGAGCAAGAATACAACTGTGGGTCTCGCTTAAAAGCTATTTTGTCATGTTTAATGTACTTGGAAAATGAAATTTAACAATTTGGATATTAGCTGACGAAACAATCTCAACTTGGGGCCCATTTACGCACTTCTTCTTCTGGAGCTTTCGACCGGATCACATGGTCTTCATCAGCAGTTTGCTCAGTTGTTGTGAAATTAAAGAAACACATAAAGTTTGAACATCTACAGTTCCATGACAAAACTCGATCTACTGATGAAGACTGCGTCGGTGCCTTCAAATGAAACTCCTGAGCTCGTGTTTACAACGTGGGAAGTCGTGTACACGACATGCTTTGGGAATATCGACATTTTCCTCAGACCTATTATAAAACTACGAAGAAAAACAATATAAGACTAAAATTACAATATATTAACTTACTATGCACAGAAAAATTAACTTCCATGGCCTCCGCCATTTCTGACGGGGGGGGGGGGGGGCGTTCATATGGACTTTTCTCGTAAACACGGTAAACACGACCCCATTTGAAGGCACCATATGATACGATCAAAAGCTCCAGAACAAGCAAGTAAGTGGACCTTGAGTTGAAATAGTTCAGCTGTTTCCGATGTCAAGAACAAACCGTTAGCTTAGTCTGATTATTGAGTGGTTTTGCAGTTTGGGGTATACGGAAAGTACTTCCATGCTCGCACATAAGCCTTAATACAAAATGCACTAATTTCATATTCTATGAAATTTCGTGATTTGATGTTACCTACAAGGACTGAGCCCGACAAATGGAGAGACAGCAATGAGCACAAGTCATCAAAATAAAACCATCAGAACTGAGAACAGAGTTGTTTTCGGGGCGACCCCCCTCACTAACTCGTGTCTGGACACTTGGTAGGCTTGAGGCAGGGTGTTTTTATTTTCATGTTCTACAGCATAACATAGTGTACAAAAATGGAGTTAATATGATCAGAGGACAACATGGGAGAATCAGCACTGCATGGGAATAATAGCACCTCCATTTCTCCCCCCAGCTGAGGCCACAGCACCAGTATGCCCAGTAAGCACACAAGACGGACCTGCTGGGGGCCGAGTGTCCTCTGAAAGCCCCTTCATGCTTCGGACCATCTCCGTGCCATCGGCAGCGAATGGGACCGAGATGTTCCTTTTAAGTACTACGATGCACGGCCAGGGCCACGCGGTCCACAAACAAATCCCAGAGTTCCTCACCGAGGAGATGAACAGGTTGAGAAATATGGCAGCAAACGTCCTTTTTTCTGGATTTACCCTAAAACAAGGGTGGGAGATGAGCTTATTTTGGCCAAATCTTGTTACTTGGTCGACACGACGCTGACCTAGAATCAGCATCGAGAGAGAAAATTAAAATTAGCTGCCTGGAGATGCCGCACACTTTAAAATATCCAGTCTAGGTCTGAACTAGGGGATTTGTTTCCTGGACCGATTGGCTGCCAGATTCTTCCCACGCACCAGTGGAGGAGATGGTCCGAACACACACATGAAGCACCACGATGAGCAGTGGGAAGTGCATGGAGTTAAAAAAAAAAAACAACAACAACATACAGCCGCTGACGTCTGGACTAACAAAAACATCCTTGAACCCCAAAGTGTTAGCTGACAGGGAATCGCCATAGGCCATTTGATAAAGATGTGTAGCTCCCCGGGAGGAGGAGGGGGAGGGGGAGGAGGGGGAGGAGGGGGAGGCAGAGCACCGTGCTTCAGCGGCGGCCCGCACACTTTGCCCGTAGGCTCCTTCACGTCCACGCACAGAAGCGCGTGACCGCACACACACGAGCGCAAAAACACACACACACCGAGTTGTCAATCAAACTAATTGCGAGTGGGCCTGCGCGCCACCGGGAGAGCAGAATTGGAAATAAGATAAAGGTTTTAATCAACTGTGGATTTCGACCGCTTAGCAGCGCCGGCAGCGTGACGTGAAGGAGCTCCAGGCGGGAGCGTGCGGGGTCACACTCGCTGAAAAGAGCATAACAAGCTTGGCTTGCAGTGAGATTTATGCCTGGGCTCCCTCCTACCAGTTAGCCACAAAAAAAAAAAAATCCTGCAGCAGAACATGAAAACAAAATACATAAAACAGTTTATATATTCATATATAGATGTATGAAAAAAAATAAAAATAAAATAAAAAAACAGCCAAATCTTTTTTTTGCTATGAATTTAAATTCCAACACGTTTTCTTTCTTTACGTATATATAGATTTGTCTTTTCTTAAACAATGATACGTTCACATAATACAATGGCAAATGGGTTTGGAGATAATCTAAATATTTCTTACTGAAACATCAACGTAATGACATGGAAGAAGAAGAAGCACAATGATTTCTTTTCAAGAGTGACTTTAAGGCTATCCCTATATTCAAAACAACAGTAGCCCGGACAGGTTGAACGGTACATTATTCCCTCGCGCGACGTCGTACTCGAACCTGTCTTGTTCATAAGGTGGCGAACGTAATGACCGAGGTCATAAACGTGGAGCTTAGAGAAAATACAAGAATTACATATATACATGAACAGACAGAAACAAATAGAGACAAAATAGAAACAGCTGAGCAACTTAAGAGCTACGATTTATACGATCAGCTGCGTGAAGTATTTTTAAATGGGCGAGCGTGTATTAGCATTTATTAGCTGGTGTTGGTTTTGAATAATTCTGGGGGGGGGGGTAAAATGACAAATATGTCAAGAAAGATTTCAGCGTGCATTCAAGAAAATATCATGAGAGTAACTGCAGAAACAAAATCACAACATGCGTGTTGGTACAAACATTTCTACCATTGTAATAAAGTAGAACGCAGCCCCGGGGTGACAAAAAGAGTTGGTCCATTTATCACTACAGAGCAGAGAACATCTGTAAACTATTTGGCCTTTTTGATTTTGTTTCCCGCCAACAAGGAAGCTGGAATTCAAATGAACACATTCAAAAAATGACAAATCAGATTTTTTTTTTTTTTTACCGCTCTTGACCTCTTTTTCCTCCCCAGTAACAAGGTCACGTGGCGATCACGAGGACTTTTATGAAAGCTCAAAGCTTCGCTCACGTGTTGCCGAGTGAGTAATAAAGTGTGCCGCGGTACACATTAAACCACAAAAGGAGTGACCTAATCAAGTGCTTAGAACTTATTCCACCTTTCTCCAAAACTCTTTAGAGCAAATAATGGCTCAAAAAAGGGGGGGGGAGTAGCGACGTCTGGGTGGTCAAATGTTGCTCTTACTTCCTGTTATAACCGGTTAAGTTGGAAATGAGAAACAAACTCGTGGAAGATAGAAACAAGTCAATACGAGTAACCACCAAGTGCTCCGTTACAACACATACAGTGCAAGTGCCTCGCTTTTGGTTTTCAGGCCCTCCAACCTTTGGTTAACAGATCATCAAGATACGTAAACACAGAGATATTTTGTTCCCGCGTTGGGAAAGAAGTTGGTTGAGGAGGAGGGCAATCTGTCTCTCTGTATGTGGTGAAAGATGTTTATCTTTTTATGGCCTTGCAACGCTGCTGACTTCATGCTTTTCCAGTGCTGTCAGGAAGGTCTTTTAACACACTTTCTTTAGCAGGTGGTGGGTAAACAGTCTTGGTTTCGCCAAAAGAGAGAAAACATCAACAACAGTAAAACGTCTTAACAAAAACCCCCAAAACATAAAGAGTAAGATAAAAGAGTTTTTGGTTGCAAAAAAGTGTTGTAATGAAAGAGAGACTGATACAGTATAACTCCAAGTTTTAGCTGCTGGTTTTTCGCTTTCTTTAGATTCACGTCCCTGATAAAACAAAGAAACTGAATCGACTGGATAAAAAAGTGACGTAGAAAACCTGTCTTCTGCTTCGATTGTGTGGGAATACCTGTGTTTGTTTGTGTGAGTGTGAGAACGCTGTTGCGCTTAACCACCGGCGTGGTCCCATCTGCTTTCCCTGACTACCTTTTTTTTTTTTTGTATTGATCATTCACTTTGTGTCTCTATTCTCTCTATATGTCGACCCTCCGTACATTCCCTCGGGGCTGTCAGGAGTGAAGAGCAGGTGAAGGGACCGGGAGAGGCTGTGATGTCGGTGATAAAAGTTCACCTTTTAAAAAAAGTCCAGAAATAAAACGAGAGAGATGTTGAAGTAAGAACAAAAACAGCGAGCTTCACCTCCGTGCTTTTTTTCACAACGTCCTTCAAAAACTGCAGCAGAGAGATCCACTCTTCTTTAGGATAAAAAAAGTGAAGATTTTTTTTCTTTTGACAAAACACACAAAAAAAAGCTTTTGGCCTTTTTTTTTTTTCCGGACCCGTTCCTTGACTAGACTTTCCATTTAAAAACCAGAGCTTTACAAAACATAGAAATATGCAACACTGAACCCAACATAAAAAAAAAAACGGGAGAAATCTTTAGATGTATTTTTTTCTTTACACTGTTTAGCTGCACTGGGGTTTCCCAAAACTGGGAACGGTGGGAAAGGCGAGGCAGTACTTGGAATCCTGGACGGCAATGTAAAAGGTGACTCCGCTGTCCTTTGGTTCCTTCCTTAGCTGGAGTTCAGTGGAGCTGAGGGGGGGGGAGGGCGACAACAGGGGCGGAGCCAGAGCTTGGCGGACAGTTGCGATTTTGAGCTGAAGAAAACCAAATGCATGCAAAATGATGCCCCCCCCCCGTTCTCTGGCGAAAGGCAGCAGTGCCTGTTGGCGTGGCGAGCCGTGAAGATGGTGCGTGGGGGGGGGGGGGGGGGGCGTTCAGTCGGTGAATCTCTGGCAGGCCTTTTTCCAGCGGCAGGCGGTGCACCACATGTCGCGGTTCTCCATCCCGTACACCTTACGGCACTTCTTCCCTTCACCGCGCACCTTCCGGCTGAGGAGGAGAAACAGGTGAAACCGTCATGATGGAGAAGACCGGAAATTATTATTTGTCTTAACAATATTGTGAGCAATAGCATCAATCTTGTAGAAACCTGTGGTTAGACATAGTACACAAAACCTGTGGTAAAAAAACATTCAATTAAAACAGATCTAAGCTAGTCTCGGGGCTGGTATCTGTACTACCCAGTACCAAGTTGTATCGAAACTTCTCCAGTCTTAAGATACCTTCATTTGATCCTTTTTGTACTCAGATAAAAAAAGACTATTTATATGGTTTCGCTCGCAGCCAATCACTGCATTTTAATTCCAACCTATATAGTCTGTGGTGTGAAGTTGAGCGCGGTGTACTTGACAGAGTCGGCAGTTCAGCGTGCCAAGATGCCACCAAAACGTTAGAAGTATGCCTACTACTACACGCCTGTGGTGTCTGATAAATTCAGTGCGTAGGCTGTGTGCTTAACGTTGATGAGTGTCGTGTTTGCGGTAAAGAGAGAGACAGATATGGCGAGTGAGCGTGTGTGTGTGTGTGTGTGTGTGTGTGTGACGGAGTGACGGTGAGATGAAGTGTAGCAGTGCAGTGTGTGTACAGTTTAGGCTGACCCAGTGTTTGGTTTGTCCGTTCTGGGCTAGTGTAGAAATGATGGTGGAGCAACATGGCGGACTGAAGGGCTCGTTATAAGCTAACGAAAACACAACAATTCCTAGTTTCAGGTGATTAAACACTAATGAAAACATAGTTATGAATATGATATTCCATTTCTGCTAATAGATCCCCCGAAATGTTACACACTGCTCCTTAAAGAAAGCAAATAAGTGCATTTCTCAAAATGTTAAACTATTCTGGTAAGTATAGTCACTTCTAATTGCAGCTATCAGCAGACAACAATGTCCTGATGTGGTAATTGGGTAAATCGTACAATCTAAAACAGCGTGGTTCCTTATTGAAGTGGATCAGAGGCTGAACCGAGCTGATTAATCATGTCATTCTTTTTAATTAAGAGCCATTGAGCTGATTTGTGAGAGTCAATATTTTTCACCTTTCACCACACGAGGTGTTTCTCAGTCAGTCGGGTTTAATTGAAGTAGAAAAATCATATTAGATCCACTGCCTTAAATATGAGTTGTCTCTTGGTAATATCTAATATGTGCTTTCTGTTTGTTCAGCCTTTAATTAAAGCTAAAAAGGAAATCAGACTCAGCGAGCAGTGAGGATCTGGTACCTGAGAGCAGTGGTGGCTCTGGGAGGGGACGAGAGGACGGCGATGGTCTGGGAGCGCTGCTCGCCGAAGCCCTGGCTTTTACTGGGGGACACCTGAAGAGGGGTAGACAAACGTGGGATTATGAGAACCACTGTGCAGGTGGCTGAGGATAAATGTTTTGGTCGTGCATGTTGCATTAAGGTTTCCTCACCGTGGTCCCAGTGAAAGTGACGGGCGGCGACTGCCAGGAGATGCTAAAGTTGGAGCTGTTGGTGGGAGTGAAGCTGGTGGAGGCTGAGCCGGTCGAGTTACTGCCGCTGGACGGGATGGACACTGGAGCCGTGGCCTGGAGGCAGAGGTCAAAGGTCAAAATGGTATGGAATTTTCTACCCCAGTGGAACAATGTACGTGGAACAGTGGTATTTCTGTGGCCTCTCTACGAAGCACGTTTCATTCTCAAAAACCCCCGACTTCTAAATCACGTCATACCTTTTCAACAGGGCTGTCAAAGTTAATGCAATAATAACGCATTAACGCAAATTTGTTTTAACGCCACTAATTTCTTTAAAGCATTAACGCAACTTGCAAATTTTAGGTTGTAGCGGGCTCAGTTTTAAAGCTAGAGTGAAGACACTGAAACCTCAGGGCTCCATTGGTACCAACAATGTCATACTAGCTTTTCGCCTAGAAGGTTAAATAACGCTCCAAACTTATGCTACAACTGGCATGGCCATTTTGCAAGGGGTCCCTTGACCTCTGACCTCAAGATATGTGATATGTGAATGAAAATGGGCTCTACAGACATGCCCACTTTATGATAATCACATGCAGTTTGGGGCAAGTCAGCACACTGACACACTGACAGCTGTTGTTGCCTGTTGGGCTTCAGTTTGCCATGTTATGATTTGAACATATTTTTATGCTAAGTGCAGTACCTGTGAGGGTTTCTGGACAAATTTGTCATTGTTTTGTGTTGTTAATTGATTTCCAATAATAAATATATACATACATTTACATAAAGAAAGCACATTTGCCCACTCCCATGTTGATAAGAGTATTAAATACTTGACAAATCTTCCTTTAAGGTACATTTTGAACGCAAAAAACTGTGTGATTAATTTGCGATTAACTATCGACAGTCTTTTGGTATCTCACATTGTAAAAACTCTTCTGTTAAATTAAGCACCAATAACTTATGTTGCTGTTATGTGGCTATACGCACGTAGCCGTCACATTAATTGATGGATTGTGTCATTTTTCCACCTACAATTAATTGTTCAAACCTGCTGCTGCGTGTCGATATACCACAACTGTTAGCACAGCTGCTAACGGGAGCAAGGGACCATCGAGTCGCCGTGACACCATTAGTGTTTTTTGTAAACACTGTGACACATAATCAGGATAATGAGGACCCTGATGGCCGTTGTGTTTGAGAGGAAATATGTGCATTTTGTGCAGCCTGATAAGTGTGTCGTGGTGTGTGTATTGATCCGGAGAGTGCATCGATCGTGCGTGTTGTACACTGATCTTAATCTTGCCTGTGTGTGTGTGTGTGTGTGTGTGTGTGTGTGTGTGTGTACATATGCACCCGCTCACCTGGTAGGCGTGGTCCGTGTGGATGAGGTAGAGAGCGCTGGGCGCAGAGCGGCTGAGCGGGGTGGTGCCGCCAGCGTGAGGCTCCTTGGTGTCGGAGGACTGCGGAGGTCTGTGGGAGTCCGACAGCTGGCTGAGAGACGGGAGAAGAGACGGGGGAGGAGGAGGCGGGGGGGAGAGGACGGACGGGGACACGGGGGACAGGCTGCTCAGCCCGTCGGCCACCGAGTCCGTGTTGAGCTTGATCTCCGTGTAGTAGAAGTCCTCCTCGCCGTCGCTGCAGTCCGAGTCACAGTTGCGCCTACAGACAGACAGAGGAGTGGTGGTGGTGGAGGGAGGACGGACAGAGAGAGAGAAATTAAAACATATACAGTTTCCCTCTGAATGCTGATCACTCCACATGTACAGCAACATCATTAATGTCATTCCTCCAACCTACAAAACACCGTCATCTGCAGGTAATCAGCGTAGGACCTCGGTTTAATTGAATGTCAGTATAAATGTGTGATTCATCCGATATCATTTTTCTCCTCCTCCACCCTCGCTCCCAGAGCAGGAAGTGTTACCGTGGCGATAATCCATCGGCCATTAATCTGCTGTTTTTGACAATGAAGCCGGTTGGAGGGGTGAGAGAGGAGGTAGGAAGTGTGTGTGTGTGTGTGTGTGTGTGTGTGTGTGTGTGTGTGTGTGTGTTGGTGTCTTACCCCAGGTGGATGGTGCGGATGTGTCTCTGGATGCCGGCAGCGGTACTCAGCACCTTGCCACAGTTCTTCCACAGGCACTTGAACATCACCTTCATGGAGTTCTGCAGGAAACACACAAAGTACAGTAGCTACGGTCAGAAAACACAGTCGTGTTGACAGAAAATATGTGGCTCCTTATACAGTATAACATCCGTGTTTGGGTCACGCTCTCATATTGCCTTTAAAACAGCATTCCTCTATAACCAGAGAGTAAATGACAAGCAATCAGATGTGTGCAGATCATCAACTCCCTCAGCGGTTTTCTCATGATATATGCACAAAACTCACTCGCTCATTTAATTAAATCCATCTCTATATTACAGAAGGTGAGATACATCTGGTATTTCCCTCCAGGGTTGGTCAACCATCCTTAAGTACATCATTTCATTTCAATTTCTTCCTCATTATCAGGCAGGTAGGCGAACGGTTCAGGCTTCTCAAGTGACTGCATAACATAAAAGCATATAGATTGCTCACTGTAACTGAGGCTCTTTTTCTAACCTAACCGTAAGTTCTTAAGGGGTCAGTTTAGGACTTTATTTAGGACTTTTATACAGGCTATTAATTTAGGTTCATTTAACAGTTGTCAATTTTCTTTGGGATAAAACCACATTTTTATTAGTGGAATCATTATATTTCTAGTTTTAAATCTGAAGTCTATAGTTTTTGTTTTAATCTATTGTTATTATTATTATTATTATTATTATTATATCGATCTTTATGGTGGTGTGTGCATTAAAACCACAGACTGTATATAAGAAGTGGACGTACAGTAGTAACCGTGACGTCACCCATTGGTTTGTGGACTGTCGTTTTGAAGCCTCGAGTTCGGCATTTTGGCCGCCACCATCTTGGTTTTTGGCCATCGTCATTAGAAAGAATGCAAGTTTAAGGCTTCACTTTTCAGACCCAGAGGTTGCCCATTGGTTAAAATATATTTCTAAAGGGATATTCTGCTTTTGATAAATGTGGATTATGTTTGTCGTGTCCTACTGCCAATGCTGTCAAACTGTGAATATTCACTGCATACCGACAACAAAGGAATTAATTAACTTCACACTAGATGCTCCTTCATCTTCGTTATACAGCTTTACTGTAACATCTTTCTGAGGAGCTGTCCTGAACACACATTTATCTGGAGCTGATTGAGGCCAAATAACGCTAAATGTCTCTCTAGTTTTGAGCTGGCGAGGCTGCTGCTGTATCTTTTTATCTGTCTACTGTAATTACACCAACCGGCCTCCTCGAGAGACTGTACATTGTTTTTCATGGAGTGAAAAGCCCCGCGTGCTTTCTCCCTAACCCTCCAGCTTCCCCGCTCTGAGCCATTATAAACAGCCTTATAGGCCTGTCTATCAAACTATTGTTGAGGGGGCTGATTTCATTTTGACAAGATGTTTTTTTCTTTAATTTTCCTCCTCTTTTCAGAAACGCATGCACACACAACAATCATCTGCCCCCCCCCCCCCTCCCCAATCCTGTGCATTGTTTTGTCTTTGGGTAACAAAAGCCTGTTTAGTGTGTATGTGTGTGTTATTCCCTTTTAAAGAAGCATTTCACAGTTAATTAAATGGTGAGCTCCAAACGGTATTGTCTTGCCAAGAGAGAAACGAGAGCACAAGAGGAGCGTGTAGATAATTTCATGTGAAACCTTGGCATCACACATATAGCACGTGTGTGTGTGTGTGTGTGTGTGTGTGTGTGTGTGTGTGTGTGTGTGTGTTTGTGTGTGTGTGTGTGTGTGTTTATGTAAGTCAACTACATTGTCATCCAAGCTTATTAGAAAATCTGTTTTGGTCTCCATCCACGCTCCATTCTCTCGTCCCTTTTTCCTGTGATTCCTGTTAGTCCCCCTTTAAATCTTCCTCTCCCTCCTTCCCACTTCTAAATGTCTCTCTCTCTCTCTTTCTCTCTCGTTGCCCTTCTTTGTGATAAGTCTCCAATTAATACACTACGACGTGGAGCTCACCCAAGAGACTTTATCGATTTTTTTAGAGGATACATGGAGCCGGCAGGATCTTTATGTTTGCTGTAGCGGGTATTAAAATCATTACTGCCGTTGCGCAGCGGCTGCATGTGAAGGCTGAGAAGTAATTATGAAGGGCAAATGTCTAGGGAGGACACACACACACACACATATACAGTCACCTCGGGGGTTAATATCAGTGTGTGTCGAAGGAGGAAATCAAGCAGCTCGTGTACGTCTGACGGCTTCTTATTGAGACATCTGCCTGTTATCAGGAGAGCTGCTGCCGTTCTCTTTTAAACCCCTTCTAATATGTGAAAGCTCCACGCTGAAATAAAAGAAAAATTCATACGGTATAACTGTTTCTAAACCCTTCTAGGGCACATAAGGTCATGATCACAAAACAAGTTGTATTTCCTAGAAATTGTGAGGATTGAGGCAGTAACTGGACAATTAAATTAGAACTTGCAGCCTGAGAGAAAATTGCTTATTTATTATTTTGTTCATACCAAGATAGCTTTATCTAGGAAATGCATCTTTTTCTCTCCGCTCTGGCCTTCTATCCACAATAAAGCATTTACTCTCTTGCACGGCATTTTTCAGACCCCAGAACAAATCATTTAAAAAAAAAAAGTTTTTTAGTGTGAACGGGAGGAGAAAGCTTGACATGTTATGGGGCTGTATAGCAATAAAGTTAAGTAGACAACTTCTTGTTGCCTATAACTTTCTCTGTGATCATTTTATATATGTCAATATAGCTGATACATGGATGTAATATCAGAACCGGATACCAGACCCCAAGATGGCGCCTATTCATTCCAATGAGAATTGCTCGCCTGGCGCATACGCCAAAAAAAGTTTTCTAGCTTCCAGGTTTACTTCCGGGTTATGTGGGGCCCTCTGAATATGTCCAGTAGTGTTTCTCCCGCTCGGTCCATAGACTTTACATTGTGATGACGTTGCAGATTTTCTCGGCTCGAGGAAAGTTTTACAAATATAAAACCTCAGTGGATCAAAAGTTCCTAACACAAAGAGTCAAAATTGACCTTGTTTTTGCAGTTTGAGGTGTTCTGTCAACATTTTTGCAGACATCTTTTACAATGGTGGTCTGTGGGGAAAATGCTTTTTGGGCCGCAGGGGGATTTTTTGCTGCAATACCGCAAGTGGCCACTGGAAAAACCTAGAAGCAAGGCTGAGCGGCAGCACCGTATCCTGGTCTTATTATACATTCATGGGCTGATCACACAATACAGGTGTAATGTTTTCCTGTATCTACTATAAGTTTATATTTTCAAAAATCAAAGTGATTGATGGTTAGATTGAATCAGTGTCTTTTTATTTGTTGGTGAATATTATATATATATTATATTATATTATATAAGTGTGTTTTATGACAGAATAAAACAAAACAAACAACCAATAGTGATTTGACTGACGTCTCAGTGCGTGAGTTACTGGTTAGTGGGTGGCATTTACACCGTGATTAACTCACTATTTTGTGCTCATTCAACAGAAACAGAAAACATGTCAATGAGAACAACTAAATCCTGAGGTCAGCTATTTTAAAAGAGACTACAAGTGATGATGAAGAGCAGGAGAGGACGGAATGGAGGTTTAACCAGCTGAGTTTTAGTGGAGTAAGCGGGTTGTTCCACTTTCTACCAGATGATGGCTGTCATGAATAAGTTTGCGAGAGAAAAAAGAGGACTAAGAAGAAGAAATGCAGCTGTTTTCTTAGTGTCTGGTGGTTTGATGTGGATGAAGTCAAATGTTTTAATATTGTAGTAATACATGATTTGTTTTTTAATGCTAGAAATGCCTTCAACTCCTAATCGACAAAGATTTGTTCTCAGCGTACAGAAGCAGAACGGGCCTTTTCCTTTCAGCCTTTTAACTCAGATGTTGTCTACGGTATTCACCTTGCGCTTGCGAGGGATGGGCTCATCGAAGAGCAGGCTGCTGCCGTCCTGCTCGTCCAGGCTGGGGTCTTCGGGCCCCGCGGGGCCGGGTCCCACGCCGCCCATGCTGGGCACACGGAAGGGCTTGAAGCTGTCGGCGGAGAGCGGCGGAGAAGGTGTGGAAGGGTTGGACTGGTCACTGGGGGCAGACCAGCTCCAGTAGCCCCCTGAAGAGCTGTTGCTAGACGGGGTGAAGGGGCCAGCGGAGCCGTTGTCCTTCCACGAACCACTCAGACCTTCTGAGGAGACGGAGGTGAACAGAAAAGGGGGATGGAGGGGACGGAGGAAACAACAGAACACAGGGGAGATCATGAGAAAATCTAACAAACTCCTTCAGTCATATTTGCAGATGATACAACCACAGCAAAAATGTGTGGGTGTTCCTCCGTCAGCGATGGGAGATCAAGACATTCAATTAAGTTCAGACGGCTTTATTTGCACATCACACAAAAGAGCCTCGCAGCACTGCTGTTGTCTGTGACACAATAAAAAAAAAAGAAGGTTACTTTCTTGTTCTGTGGTTCCGCTGCGACACTTCCAAGGTCTTGTTTTTTTAGATCAAAGAAACGTTTCTTTTGAATATCAGCTACAAAAGGCAGTTCACTTTGTGAAGGTTGAGGCTAGGGGGGAAACTTTAGAGTGTGCACACAAGTGTGTGTGTGTGTTTTGAAGGATGTGTTTGAGTGAGTCAGAGTG
Organism: Sebastolobus alascanus; assembly: GCA_916701645.2. Classification (NCBI taxonomy): domain Eukaryota; kingdom Metazoa; phylum Chordata; class Actinopteri; order Perciformes; family Sebastidae; genus Sebastolobus; species Sebastolobus alascanus. The sequence goes on along the minus strand of CAKAOJ020000025.1, from coordinate 2,635,986 downwards.
AGTAAGAGTTAAGAGCAGACCTAGTTTGTTTGGTAAAGTGAAGCTGCCTCTTGGCGGAGGAGTGTCTCTCCTCTCAGTCTTGCTTCTTTCTTTACTACATTAAAGAGGAAGTGGCTCACCAACAATAAGAAAGCTGCTCTGATATGCATTTGGTTTTGTGGTACAGAAATATTATGACTGAGTGATAATAATATCAAGATAAGATGTTTTAACACCTTTCAATGAGAGTTGCACAATTGAACAATCATATGGCAGATTATGAGAATGAAATGTAAACCATGGTGCACCATGCACGAGAACCTACTGTGTGTACTGATGTAAATGCACATTGTATGATCTCCAACTTGTGTGCATGGGTGTGACATCTGTATGACTGCATTAAGATAAAACTGTACAGTTGGTATTTAAAATCCACTTTGTGCATGTGTGCATGATGTATGCGATGTGCATGTAACATCTGACCGTGTGTGTGTGTGAGTGTGACTGTGATAACACGTGCACGGTGGTCGGAGGGTCGGCCGCACGTCTGCTCGGTTGAATAGACGGCCGTTTGGTTGCACAGACTATCCGAGCGGTTGCGCGCGACTGCAGCTACGGGGCACTTTGGATTCCCGCCACCGTGTAGGGTGGCACGGATCCAGACTCATTGTGCTTTTCTGTGGATGTGCAGAAGTCATTGATGGGAGAATCCTAAAGCACGGCAGGTGGCAGTAATTTATCAAGCTAAGCTTGCACATGCATTCACGAGATAACAGCTGTGAGGGAATGAAAAGTCAGCGTATAGCGGAACATACAAATTACAGGCTTAGGCTGCGCTACTTTTTTTAAAAAAGGGAGTTCATTTTTCATAAAGATTCTGGGAGGGAGGGAGTGATACATCAAAGCTGCCAACGATTAATTTAAAGCTGTGAAGTTTAAAGCATATTGTAATTGTCAAAGCCCCACTGGGTCAAAAGGACATCCCCCACTTTAATAGTTGTGATACTCACCGTTGACTTTGACAGGTGGACTCCTGACCAGCGGGCTGGTGGAGAGACTTGTCAGCACCATGGCGGCCGTCACCTTGTCCATGTCCACTTCCTCCTCCGACCGTCTGTGAAAACACAACAGAAAAAGAGCAGGATTTTACTAAAGCGTCTTCTGCTCCCAATACATTATCACTCAAAAAGACTCTACTGTATGTTTTTCATATGCAGATTTTAACAGGCCACAATATACACATCATACTTGGGGTGGGAATCACCAGAGGCCCAAAGATACGATATTACCACGATACTTAAGTCACGATACGATCTTGTTGCGATTTTAAACATTTTGCGATATGCTGAGTATTACGACAAGATATATTGTTATATATTTGCATTTTATTACCTTTGTTCAACTGCAAATTATACAGTTTGTCAACATCGGTTTTATTTAATAAGATACAGTTTTCACTCTGTTAATCTCAGAGTTTTCGTTCACATATCTTGAGTTCAGAGGTCAAGCAAACAATTTGAAAATGGCCATGCCAGTTTTTCTCGCCAAAATTTAGCGTAACTTCTTCCAAGCTAACATGACGTGGTTGGTACCAATGGATTCCTGAGGTTTTCTAGTTTCATTTGATATATGATACGACCATCTTCAATCTAGCTTTAGGACTGAGCCCGCTACAAACTCTGAAAGACAGAATAGCAGTCGTATTGTTAAGAGGTAAATAGTGGATATAATAAAAGATCAACACGTGACATCCGTGTATCGATACATAATTGCCATGCAAAACATTGTAATACTGTAATATGCTTCATTGATTTTTTTCTCCCACCCCTACACCTTACACACACATCACATACACTGTATACCAATGTCTGAAGTTGTGAAGCTCAAGAACACAGTGAGTGTGTGTCTTCATTTCCCTCCAGATGTTTTCATACAAAAATCCTCCTTCTGGTCTCAAACTCACTCAGCTTTGAATTCTGCAGCATAAGCTTCTAATTACATCTAAGTTTTATTTTTTTTATGTCCTTTGTGGGCGACTGATGCAATCGCCCAGACACCATTAGAAAAATCAACAGCCAACAGCTGAAACGCTGCTGTACAAAAACAACTAAACTAGACTGATGTGGGTCTTGTATTCAATCCCTAAAGCCTGAATTATCAACACCAGCTCGGTGCAGTACAGTACACACACTAGCCAATCCATATGACAGACTAACCACACACAACACACGTAGTTGTCTCTTCTAATTGGCGCGTGGCAAACGCACAATAGAAGACAGGTGCCTTAGTCCTCTTGCATGTATTCCTCAGAGAAAGGCAATCCCTGTGATCAAAGAGATGTCAATAGCTTTATTACCGACGGTATACTGTACCTATGGTACATGCTCGCTATTAACATAACGAGCAGTGTGTGTGTGTGTGTGTGTGAGTGTGAGTTTTGTTCCTGAGACTTTGATGGTGAATGATCAAAGTCAATTCTATTACAATGATGAAATCTCCTGCTGCCTCGGAAAAAAACATGACATCACCAAGTTTTCACAGCCGCTGAGATCAAATGGTTATACTGAGTCTTAATTGGTATAAATCCAGTACAGGCAACAGATATATTGAAATAAACAACACATCCTTTTTACTTTCCTAATACCTGTCAAATAACAAATAAATGCACCCTTAGAAGTGAGGGGATAGAGGATTGTACAAGTTATGCAAACATCTGTGAGATGATGCAATAATGATTCTCCTCCATCAGCACTTGTGTCTCAACTACAGTACTGGTTACACTGGTCATATTAATGCATTTTCTCTCTTATCAGATCACGAACGGTTTGCATTTAAGTGGCAAGTAAAAAGAAATAATGCTCAATTAGATCCTTAAAATCGAGAACATGCACACTCAGAGAACATTTTCTCTCGTTCTTTCTTTCTTGTTAGTCAAGACTCCCACCTCTAGAGGTGTGTTCTGACTGAATGTGGAGTAAATAATTGTGACACAAATGAATCAGAGAATTTCAATGAGAAGATGCAAACAGATGTTTTAAAATGTTTTAACTTGAGCTACAATTTTATATTCATCCTTAAGCTGTGACTCCACTTCATGCGATACATATTTTTTCTTACTATTACTGTTTTTCTTACTAGTATTTATCTGATGTTGTTTGTTGTATACGTATTCAGGCTGGTCTCATACACCGTTAGCAGCTATACCTACGAAAAGTAACGCACTGTAATTTGTATATATCCCATGAAATCAATTTGTGTGTAATTCATGTAATTGTGAACCAGGAAGTATAAAGAGCAACAAACACCACGTAGGGAGGAGGTCGGGGTGGATGGGTGGGTCTAAAAATACCAGACGTTTGCCCAGGAGACAAGCGTTTGTGTCCCGCGTGAAACCAGAAATCAACATTGATTTTTTTGTCACGTAACTTTAACGCCACTTCCGGAATTATTTTTAAGCCAAACCAAGATCTTTACCTAAACCTAACTAAGTAGTTTTGTTGCCTCAACCTAACCAAGTTGTTTCCTGTGAAGATGGAAGTTTTATTTTGAAAAGACTGTATGGATGTAACAAGCGGAAATTAACATGTGTTGCTGGATGTTCGTAAGAAAAAGAATAAAAAAGGAGGAATACATTTTTTAGTAAGATATCATACAAACCGTTGTATGAGAATATGTTGATGTATTCGTATTTGTTATGGAGGTTCTGCACATGACGAGTTTACATATGTACACACATGCATTTTCTATTGTTAATGTGTAAATCAATTGGACATTATATGAATTGTTGCAGGAACAGAATATGATTGCTGCTTCTTATGACTTAAATTTTCTTGCTATTATTGTTCTTACTAGTATATCTGGTTTGTGATGATGATGTTTTGTTGTTCTGTATCAGCTGGTTGGACAAATGTCTCAGAAACACTGAGGAAAGGCTGGGGCTGCAACGTGTCTGTTTCCTTCTGCTGCTGTGCATTATTAAAAGTATGACAGACTTCTTTGCGAGTGCTGATGACTTCATTTGCTATTGTGCGATTTTCTGGTCGGCGCCCACTTGAACTCTGAAGACGTTTGAGTTGAGCACGCCAGTTCGTTTGTTCGACTCCGCGCTTCAGAGGGAACGAGAATATAAGAGAATTTGGATCTCCTGGTATTGAATTGAACAAACATCTGTACTGTCCAATGGCTGATTGCTTCTCATAAACGTGCGCAGCAAAAACAATTTGTGCAAATCAAGCGTTGAGCGCCCACTGAGATGAATCCATCTAGAAACTCCCCAACCGTGTCTTCCCAATTCAGTGACATTTCAGCTTAGATATAATGAAATAAAAAAAACAATAAAAATGATATAAAAACGAGGAACGTGGCCAGGAAAGTAACCACAATGCCACAAGGACCACAGGGTCTGTCACAACGGGGCTTTGGCTGTGATCGCTACACTCACTGCATCTGTGTTGTAAACAACGTATGACGGCACGCAAACACATGCCTCCTCAGTCATGTTGCAGTTTAACGTCTGGTGCAACATCCCACTGGAGTGACTTTCACTGGGGCAACAATTCACATCCCAACAGGACCCAAAGCATACTGTACTGTACTGTACAACCAAAACTAACAGTGGAGAGGCTCAACATCAGCAACTGTGTTGAACGTGTTGAATGGCCCAGACGTGACTCCCCGTGTGTATTTTTAGAATGGCTTTAAGGCACAGATGCTCCCCATCCAAGTTGACCGAGCTTAAGCAAATCTAGATAAAAAGAAAGTCCCGAAATCCTCATGTGCCAAACTAACACAGATGTGTTTAAGACGACTTAAAAGCTGACAAACGTTATTCCACAAAGTAGTGACTAAATGCAGTTTAAAAGGAGGACAATCTGCTTCTATAGGGACTATAAGGTCACATCATTACATTTTCTATGTCGATAAATCTCATCCAAAACTTCATCATGTTTTTTGTCTAACCCACTTTTAATCTAGCCATTTCAATGTGTTGATCCCAACAGTAAACCTTTTCCATAATAGGGAACAACGGCTGTAAATAAAAAAACACAGAGCAGCTCTGACTGTTTGGGTTGAGATCAACTTTTGATTGGATGTTTTTTCTTTTCCTTTTTACCGCAACGCACAAGTTGACACTTCTCCTAAAATTTTTATATTCATACTTTTTGACTTTTCCCCCACAAATCACCATTTTCTTCAGTGCAAATGTTCACTGTTTGTACTGTAATGAGTAGCTGACAGAGCTGCATGCCCATCCGAGAGCTGATGTGCTCAAAGTAACTGCCAAACAGCCTTTGCCTGTCACAAAATGAGGAGACTGTTTGTGTGCCGATGATGAGACAATATTCAAATCGGTTCATCTGTGGTGTTGACAGCCAAAGCAACCAGGTTAATCAACAGTGTTTTCACTGCCCAGAACACCATGTGTACCTGATCTCCACCACTCGGGTGTCTTTATGTTTCTTTGCAGCTCCACACTAACTTGAGATGGTGTTGTTGATCGTAGTGGGGCTGTGTGTTTCTCCACGTGCAGTCAGTGAGGCCTTATTTTTGGCTGCGTTAGCAACTACAAGTTAAAGGAGCTCACTGAGCAAGAGGGGATTTCCAAAGCTCTTTTCCAAACGAGAACAGACTTTTGGAGGATGTCTCATTTTCTTAAAACTGAACCAGAACCAAACTGAACCAGTTAATCACAAGGTTGATAAAAATGTGTAGTTCACCAAATACAGCTGAAATGCAAAACTCTGGGAAGTTGTAATATTTTAAGGAAAAAGTCGTAATAGTACGAGAATAAAGTCATTTAAAAAAAATCTACCTGCCCTATAGTAGCATTACGTTATTGCTCTGCTGATATGGTAGTATCCCCTTCAGACCGTCTGACAGACACACAACACAGTTTGGGACTCTGGTCTCTGGATGAGACAAAGTTTAGAGAAGCGGCTATACACTGCCCTTCATCGGAAGTGGAAAACCGAAGCTAACTAAAAGCACTTCAGATCAGGCATAAATCTCACCATTGTGTGGCTTGTTGTCCACAAAAATGTAACCTCACCACCTCCGATAAAGTGCAGCCCACAGCTTTTCAGTGGGAAGCATCCTGGAGTCGGGAGACAGTCCCAAACAGAACAAAGGTGTCTATGGGCGCTTTCACACGTCAACATTTAGTCCATTTTAATTGAACTCTGGCGCCAACCAAAACAACCGATCCTGGACCGTTTACGAGAGGTGGTCTCAGACCATTTCCAAGCAGGCTGTCTTTGTGGGCATTGCCTGTGTCCGATGTTTGCTTGACATCTGGGCTGATGAGAACATACAAATTATGCTAAATAAAGTCCACAAAAAAATAGATCAGTGCCGGCAGCTCTCGAGACAAAAAAGAAAAATTCGCTCCTTCGTACACGCCCCTCAGCAATTTACTTTTTTATTTGGTCCACTTTAATTTGTGCGCTGTGAAACCGAACCAGACTAAATAGAAAACAAACCAAAAGTATCTATTTCACTCTGATTCAAACTAACCAAACGGACTATGGCTTGTGAAGGCGCCCTATAAGTGAGGGTGACACACAGACAAAGACACAGAGCTGTCGGTCTCGTAATATCATATTATTATGACTTAATTCTCTCGGCCTAAATCTCAGATTATTATTTTTTTTTCTAACAGTGGCCCTAATACTCTAGTTGTAGTTGACAAACTACAATTATGATTTATATTATTCTCTCACTAATTTGCGGCTCCATTAGAGCAGCTTTTTTGATCCAGATTATTTCTAGGGACAATTCAGTAGTCGCTGGATATTGGGGACATGTCCCTACCAAATTCTACGCCCTTGCATCAATGTGAGAGCTATCAAAAGTGTATTAACTTTACAGGCAGAGATTGGTGGAGGAGAGGAGAGCATTCGCTAACAAAGAAAGAGCCTCAGCCTCCATTAGCTGATGTCTAATTTATGACCCTTTCTGTTGAATATGATGTCATTACAGCCTCCTAATAAATCAAGAAACGAAGCCGCGTACACAACTGCCACTTTCACCCATAACCCCCCCACCCCCACGTCGCCGTAAAACCACTTCCTGGTCACCTTGGGAGGCCGTCATGTGACTGTAGATATTATCTCCATGGAGACAGTGACAGACCATAATTACTGGGTGCTTTATCTGTCTTGAAATATGAAAGGCTAAATCTCAGAAAAACACATTAGGAGGACTAATAATTAAGATGTGATGTATGAGAGGGAGAGAAAGAGAGAGAGAGTGGGAAGGGGAATTTCTCCCAAATCGCATTTACCATTAGTGGTCTTATCAAACTTAGTTTTGTGCTTATTATGGCTATAATTAACACACACCAAGAGCATGTGTGTGTATGCATGTTAGAGATAGACACATGATAAAATGCACGATACATGTGATGTGACACAGTGGACGTAGCGGGACGGTTAATGGATGGGTAAGTGAATTCTGATAAATGAGTTTCATATGTTTGTATGTGTTTGTATTGAGTGTGTGTGTGTGTTTTAATATTCTTACTTCACTAAGTTGCAATAAAACATCCTCCGATAACTGACCCCCGAGGCTTCCTAAGTGGAACATTATCATGTTCGAACAGCTTCGTCAACAGAAAACCAGAGAGAAAGCAAAGAGCTTGTTTGCTAATGCACGTTACATGAAATAGATCCATGTCATTTTATCCTGCTGCCGGCTATTCATAAACGGAAAATTAGTTTATTTTCAAAGGCCAAACAAGCATGTTATTGTACATGCTGTTAATGTTATTAATACCGTTACAGACGGACAGGGATTTTTTAAAATAAAGGTCAGTGACTCTTTGATTGATATATATATTCTGTTCAGGTAGCATCACCACACAGTGTGACATTAACAGGGAATTTCAACTATCGCAGCTTTTACATTCAAAAATATTTGACAACACTCTCATTATGGAGCTGCATTCAGTGCCACCTTTTATTTTAAAAAGGTACCAGAGTAGTTATAATTATAATGATGTTTTTTTCCCTCCTTAAAACATGGACTCAGCTCCATATTTAAATGATCTTAATGACAAAATACAAAAGTTAAAGGCAATTACAGCTGCAACTAGCAATTATTTTCACTGTTGATTAATCACCCGATTATTTTCTCGATTAATTGATTGGTTGTTTTGGTCTGTGAACTGTAAATGCTCACATGAGAAGCTGAAACCAGAGAGTGTTTTGTTTGAAAAACACTGAGCAGACTACTGTTCTCTTTAAATCTGCGTCTTAAAATGTTAATGCCAGATGTAAACAGGGTTGAAGAAGATTTGCTGTATTCAAAAATTAAACTTGTCTTTTCAATTGGTAGCCTCGACCGCGCTTGAACTAGAGTTAGATTTGAAACTAGATCACAGTTCAGGCAGAGGAGATACTGAGGAAGCAGACGAGAAAAGAAGATACTGGTCATTTGTTACTGAACTATTCGAGAGCTGCTACGTAGATCCTTTATTGGGAAAATCGTGAACACATGTTTAACACCGA